>JAPVLO010000836.1:0-500245 GCA_027257055.1 Cephalopachus bancanus
GAAGTAGATACTTGAAGTAGTTCATGAGAAAAGGGATGCAGAGAAATGGTAGACAGCAAGCACCGCATTAAAAGAAATTTTACTATAAAGGAAAAGATAGAAATGGAGAGGGCACAGGAGATAGAAATGGGGTCAAAAGCAGTTTTATGTCGTAGTGATTGTTTTTGCTTTATTAAGGTGAGATAAATAGCATGTTTAAATGCTGGTTTAATCATGCAGGAAAGAGGCCGGAGATGTGATGTGATAATACCCTTTAGTAGAGAGACTGAAATTTAGTGCCCAGGTGAAGAGTTTACCTTGGTTTGGAGCATGAAGGGTTCAACTCTCACTATCGCAGAGAGGAGCAGATGCAGCTTGGTGGGTGCATGGGATGAGAGTCTGTGTTAGAGAGAGTCTGTATGTTAACCACTGCCAGCCTCAACAGTTACTACCCCTCCTGCTTTGCTTTTTCCTTTGTGTGCTTTTCATTAACGTACTATGTGATTCACTTATTTATCTTGTTTCTTGTCTTTCTTTTCATCCAGAATGTTCATTCTAAGTGGGCAGGATCTTTGTCTCTTTTGCTCATCCTGG
The DNA here is from genome assembly GCA_027257055.1 of Cephalopachus bancanus. NCBI lineage: Eukaryota > Metazoa > Chordata > Mammalia > Primates > Tarsiidae > Cephalopachus > Cephalopachus bancanus. Next base: position 574 of record JAPVLO010000836.1, read on the forward strand.
AATTCCTAGTCCTCGGAATAGTGCCTGGAATACAGCAAGAAGACTTGGTAAGTACCTATCACTTAATTGTCACTCGCCTTGTATGCTTTATTTGAATCATTATCTTTTAAAGACTATAGGTCCATTTATAAGTACACCATAAACTCCTTGAAGGCAAGAACTGTTTCATTTTTGCTTTTTTTAATCTTCCAAACACAGACTCTCACAACATAACACAGACTCTCACAACCTAAAGCCCCTGATTGATATTGGTGATCACAGGTTTTAAACCCAGGAGGGAACAGCTCATCTGTGTACTTTTCTTCAAGGGTGCTCCGCTGCATGGGTGCAATGGTGGGAGGGGTTGGGGTGAATCCGAGCTGGGATTTTGCCAAGCGAGCATGAGGTGAGGGAGTGGAGGTATCTGTAAGGTGATTTTAATGAGTGTCCGCAGAATTAAAGTGGGTAGGAGAGGTAGTTAGAGCAGAAAGGGACTAGGAAAATAAACGGGCATTAGAATCAATAGCGTGAAGGTCCCAGTGGGGATCAAAGGTAGATGGAGTTGAGGTATTAGATGGAGTGGGGGTTGAAGCATGGGGTGTTTGAAATCAAAATAATGCTGAAGGGATTTCGGTGACTGGTTGTGGCGTGGTTAAGGGTGTGATTGTGGTTAAAGGGATGGGAAGATTAGCTGATGGGAGCTGAGGAGGTCACAGGACCAAGGGAAGACCCATCATCCACGTGGATTTTGAAATCACTAAGAATTACAGGGCCGGGTTCAGTGGCTCAGCCAGTAATCCCGCGCCTTTGGGAGACTGAGGTGAGTGGATTGCCTGAGCCTGAGGGTTCAAGACTCGCCTGGGCAACTTGGCGAGACCTCATCTCTACAATAAATCGAAATGAGCTGGGCGTGGTAGCGTGCGCCTGTAGTTCCAGCTACTCGGAAGGCTGAGGCGGAAGGATGGCCGGAGCCCTGTCTGGGCGACAGAGTGAGACTCCGACTCAAAAAAAAAAAAGAATTACAACAGGAGTTTGTTGGAGAGAGTGACTCTCAACTGTCAGGGGAGTGGGGTGGGATTGGTAGTTGAGGGAAATTGCTAGGGTTGGGAGGGGCACCTCACCAACAAGGGTACCTGCACGATCAACATTTGTATACCTAACTCTGAATTGTACCCCACATCTTTATAATTATAAAATTAACTAATTAATTTTTAAAAAAAGAATTAGGGGGAGTGATTGCAGGCAAGGAGCCGGATTGAGTATTGATCACAACAAAGAGGAGTAATCGGGGGTGGAGTTCAATGCCATGTATTTGAAGCTGGGAGTTTTAGGCAGAGGCAGGAGAATTGCCAAGAAACAGCACTGAAGGCTGGGCATGATGGCTCATGCCTATAATTCCAGCACTTTGAGAGGCCGAGGTGAGAGGATTGCCTGAGCCCACGGGTTTGATACCAGCCTGGGCAACTTGGTGAGGTTTCATCTGTACAATAAATTTAAAAAAAAAAAAAAAAAAAAAAAAAGGTTAGCCAGGTGTGGTAGCGCATGCCTGTGGTTCCAGCTACTTGGAAGGCTGAGGCAGAAGGATCATCTAAGCCCAGCAGGTTGAGGCTGCGGTGGCCGTGAGCATGCCACTGCACTCTAACCTGGGCAACGGAGTGAGACTCCAATTCAAAACAAAAACCAAAACCCAACCAAACAAACAAAACAGCACTGAAGAGGGGAGAAGGTGACACGCCCTCCCCCAGGCCCAGGGGTAGAAGCAAGTAGCACAGCTTCAGGAGGGCATCTAGGAAGGAAGGTTCCGATTAGAGCAGGCGCCTATGGGGGAGTTTGCAGATGGCTGGATGTGAGCACCAGAGAGGCTCAGTGAACGGGCTTCAAAGGATAGGGAGGGGACACAGGTGGGCTCTGAGAAGGCCATGCCCACACTGAGTGAGAATTAGAGCCCAGGAATAAGGGATAGGTTGGGAGTTCTGAGCATCTGACATGACCTAGGGTCAAGTGCTGCTGGTAGGATTACTCCTGATGGCCCCACGTCGGGTGAGAGGTTGTGAGTGTTTGGGACTTTCCAGGAACATGGAACCTTCTGAGGTCCCAATTTGGCTCCCTTGATTCCTTCAGAGTGAAACTTGGAGTCTTGAGGAGAGACAGCCTTACTCTTAGCTTGGAAGCTCTCTCCTGACTCCAGCCAAAGGTGGGTTGCATGAGAATTGTCTTCCTCCTATGCTTGTTCTTTTATGGCAGATGCATTCATCGGATTGCCATAGATCGATGATTCCTTCATTGAGCCTGTGCCAGGTCTAACTGGGTGCAGGATGTACCAGGATGAAAAGGGTGAGCCAGTTCTTGTCCAATTCCCTACTTTAGTTTCACAAATGACCCCAAATGGGGTTTTCTATCTTCTCACGACAAGCACTGTCTATACAGTGTATATATACATATATAATATGATATTTAAAAGAAAAAAGAAAAAAATATATATGTTGAATTGGAGTCTCACTCTGTCATCCAGGATGGAGGATAATGGCACGTTCCCGGCCACTGCAGTCTCGACCTGCTGGACTCCAGAGATCCTTCCACCTCGACCTGCTGGGCTCCAGCGATCCTTCCACCTCAGCCTTCCAAGTAGCTGGAACTATAGGCATGCGCCACCATGACCAGCTAATTTTTTGATTTATTGTAGAGATGAGGTCTCGCCAAGAGGCCCAGGCTGGTTTCGAACCTGCAGGCTTAGGCAATCCTCCCACCTTGGCCTCCCAAAGTGCTGGGATTATAGGCATGAGCCACTGCGCCCGGCCTTATATTATATTTTCATTTTCAGAGACAAAAGCAGCTGCCCTAGCTGGAGTGTAGTAATGCGATCATAGCCCACTAAAGCCTCAGACTCCAGGGCTCTAGTGTTCTTCCTGTCTGTCTCTTAAGTAGGTGGGATTACAGGTGCACCACCACACCTGGCTAATTAAAGAAAATTTTTTTGACAGCGTCTCAAGTTGTTACCCAGGCCGGTCTTGAACTCCTGGCCTCAAGTAATCCCCTTGCCTCAGCGTCCCAAAGTGCTGGGATTACAGGCATGAGCCACTATGCCTGGCCTTGTTTAAATGATTGGCATGTTACTGCAAACTCATAACCCAGTTCCAATTTTTGAAATAATTTTATTATCCCATTAAATAGACAGCATTTTTTGCCCTACTGAACTCCAGAACTGAGTCATCCGGACTGACTGGAGACAGGGCTAGGATGTCAGTCACCTTCCTCTCTTACCTTGTCAATGGCATAACCACTAGAGAACCAGATTGTAGAGAACCAGGTTTTCAGAGAGAGGACCATTCTTTGTTCAAGGATCTCTAAGTGGCTGAATCATCATGTAAGCTTTAAAAATCCATTTGCAGGAAGTAATCATTCATTTCCTCGTTTTTATTATTCAAAGCAAATAAAATTGAACGTGCAATAATGAGAGCAAACAGCATTTGGCAAACAGCAAATGGCAATAAGAAATAGTAAACTAATTTATTTAATAATATGGTTAATGGCTTTAGTTACATCATGTATCTTCCAAAGCAACAGGACTATTTCTAAAAGGCTCTTTGAACTATTGAATAGAGTCATCAAACGCCCATTAAGATTTTGGGATTCAGAGACCCCAGCTAGGGAGGTGGTGTAATTAACATGCTTAAACGGATGCCCCCGGGTTCACTGCCATTACCAAAGAATAGATTCTCAGTTTCTTCAGTTGCCCTTAAGGATTGAGGGAACTAGGGGTCTGACAAAGATGTAGAGGTATGTATACTTGGGGAATTGGAAGGGAAAGGGCCATTATGAGAACATTAAGTCATTAATGGCAGTCTTAAGATGATAGGCTACCGAATTAGAACTTGACTAAAAGATCAACTACTAAAAAGTAGTGGGTGAGCAAATTCTACCCACTTTTTAAAAATGTTGTTGAGTAATACCTTTTTAATGTGTAGACCTGGAAACCCACAGAAAGAAAATGATAGGTCTGTTGTCAATTTCTCCCAGATCATCACCACAATCATAGTTTGTGTTTTTAGCGACCTGCCATGCATTTGAATATTTAAGAAGAGTGATTAGAGTCACACTTCTTATCAAGTATGGATGTCTTTGGAAAAGCAATCATCCAAGGAGAGTTTCTCAACTTGGCTTGGGTATTGGAGTGGGCATTGCTGCCATGACAGAATATACAGTTTGGAGTACTGTTTACTTTTTTTAAAATTAAAAATCAGCTTTATTGAGGCATAATTGATATCTATTTTTAAAAACTGCATATGTTTAATGTATAGAATTTGGTAAGTTTTGACATATGCTTACACTCAGGGTGCTATCCCATAATGAAGGCAATACACATATCCATCACCGCCAGAAGTTTCCTTGCATTCTTTATTTTATTTTATTTTATTTTATTTTATTTATTTTTTGAGTTGGAGTCTCACTCTGTCGCCCAGACTGGAGTGCAGTGGCCGCTCCCAGTCACCGCAGCCTCGACCTGCTGGGCTCCAGCGATCCTTCCGCCTCAGCCTTCCAAGTAGCTAGAATTACAGGCATGCGTTACCACGCCCGGCTGATTTTTTGATTTATTGTAGAGATGAGGTCTCGTGGCCCAGGCGGGTCTTGAACCCGCGGTCTCAGGCAATCCACTCACCTCAGCCTCCCAAAGGCGCGGGATTACAGCCTGAGTCACCGAGCCTGGCTTTATTTTATTTTTTGAGTAGGAGTCTCACTATGCCACACACGCTGGAGTGCAGTAGCATGCTCACAAACACTGCAGTCTCAACTTGCTGGGCTCAGATGATCCTTACACCTCTGTCTTCCAAGTAGATGGAACTATAGGCATGCACCACCATGCCCAACTAATTTTTTGACTTATTGTAGAGACAGGGTCTTGCCAAGTTGTCCAGGCTGGTCTCGAGCCCCTGGGCTCAGGCATTCCTTTTGCCTCTGCCTCCCAAAGTGTTAGGATTACAGGCATGAGCCACCACCCCCAGCTATTTTTACTTTTTGTGGTAAGAATATTTTAACATGAGGTCGGGAGTGGTGGTTCATAGTTGCAATCCCAGTAGTGTGGGAGGCCAAGGCAAGAGGTTTGCTTGCGGCTAGGAGTTCTCGACCAATCTGGACCACACAGAGAGACCCTGTATCTACATATGAAAAAAAATAAAAACAGGAATGTTCAACATGAGATCTACTCTCTCAGCAAATTTATAAGCGCACAAGACAACATTATTGACTACAGGCACTATAGATCTCTAGAGCTCATTCATCTCACATAACTGAACATTTACTCATTGAACAAATTCCCATTTCCTTGTCTGTCCAGTTCCTGATAACTACTATTCTATTCTCTGCTTTTATGGGTTTGACGATTTTAGATACCTCGTATAAGCAGAATCACCTAGTATCTGTTACATTTTGTGTGTGTGTGACTGGCTTATTTCACTTATTACAATGTCTTCCAGGTTCATCTGTGTTGTTGCAAATGACAGAATTTTCTCCATTTAAGGCTGACTAATATTCCATCATTTGCCTATATCACATTTTCTTTATCCACTCACTTGTCAGTGGACATTTGTGTCATTTCCACATCTTTGCTATTGTGAGTAATGCTGGGTTAAACACGGGAGTGGAGAGATGTCTTTGAGATTCTGATTTCATTTCCTTTGGATATACACCCAGAAGTGAGACTGTTAAATCATATTTTTAATTTTTTGAGGAACCTCCATACTGTTTTTCATGGCATCTACACCATTTTACATCCCCACCAATAGTGTACAAGGGTTCTAATTTCTCCATGTTCTCAGCAATATTTGTTAACTTTTCGAGAGACATTTACTCTTAATGAAACCTCTCTTATTTGAAAAAAAAAAGTTTTAACCTATTATTTTCACAGTACAAATGGCACAAAGTAAATTTTTACAAGAGTGACTTAGCTAACAGCAGTGATCCTCCACTTGAGGACCTAGTCCCAAAAGAGCAGTGTATGGAAAACTCAGCAGAGAAAAATATGAGATTTTTAATTTTTAGAGAAAGAGGACAGGATTTTATTTTATTTTTTTAAACAAGTTGAGCAAACCAGATCTAAGATATAACAAAATTTTCCAGCAGAATATTTAAGATTTTACTTGTTTTTAAAAGTAGTGACTGGCCTTGCTTACTAGCAAGAGGAAGTGGGAGCAGACCAGGTCATGGTATCCAGAAGATCACAGTACCCAAGTCCAAGCATTTTCTGAGGGTAAAATAAGCCATGACATCTGACATACTTTGTCAGTTTGTCAGCGGCTTTGAAGCCCCAAACTTTTTTGAATCACAAGAGCTGATTCATGGGCCAGTAGGGGAGAAGGTTTTCAAATAAAGAACATTTCTGCCTTTTTCTTGAAGTCTGCTTTTTTGTTGCAGTACTTGCCAGTGACTCAAGTGTGTTTAACCTTTAATGACACTCTTCATTTTTCAAGTTGCATATGCTTGTATCATAGAAAGTTCTGGAAAGAACTTCACCAGCTCTCGAGTCTACACATGTTTAGGCTTGGCTCATAAGAGTGCTTTCTTTGTTTTATTCTTTTGCCTATTTATTTGCTTTACTTTACATTTGTTTTCAGGAACCCCAGAGGTATGCTTTCAAAAACTGCTTTCCACCTCAGTCGTGATCGACGTTTAAAATATTTTAAGTGAAATTCCTGGATTAAATGCAGTTCTACTGATGCTGGTTATTAACAACTATACGAATACGCATTTTGGGTATTACTGTGAGTTAAGAATAAATAAGGTTTGCTGCAAGAAGAAAGAAATCACCATCTAAAATATTGGAGCAGTGGGGTGGGGGGAGAAATCTACTTTTTTTAAACTGTTGACTAACACAATTAGTGTTTTAGGGGCCTTGGGTCCCCTCAGGATGCAGGGCTAGCCCTCAAGACAAACAACTCCATGCCTGGAGTTTCACAGCAAACAATGACTGCCAACCAGTCTCCTGATGACTTTTGTCTTCCTAAATCAAATCCCGTGATAAACCTCGCTTCCTACACTTGACATGCCCCTCTTTTACTAGTCCCAAATCCATCAGGCACATTGTGGTTGGTTCATTGTGAACAAACACAACTGACAGTTTCCTTCCTCAAAGTAAACAGTACCGGTACTTAGACACAGTTCAAAGGGTTTATCACCCCCCAACGTGGCTATTCTCTTTAGGTGGACAAGGAGGGCCATCTCTAACTTCTAATTAAACAACCTTATCCTCTCTACTGACATTCCTAATTTTTACTAGTAGTGAAAAACAGTATAATTACTCAATCAGTGGCTTGTTTTCACAGCCCCCACATTTTTTTTTTCCTGGTCCCTGCCATAATCCTTAACCCCTCATCCTCCGTTAATTTTGTTGCGGTTGGTAAGAGCAGCATCACACGGTGGCTGGACTGGGTGGTCCTGCTGACTTTTTTTGGTGTTAGATTTCAGTCTGCTCTAACCCTGGATAAATGACTCTTAATCTGGTCAAGCTGGCATTTCCCTTGGCTTTCCTTTTTGTCATTTTCATGGTTACCTCTATGATGGTTCACTGGAGGAAAGATCGAGAAATGCAGGGGCCTCCCCTGGCAGAAGGGAACACTAAAGGTGTATGATGTCATGCCAAGTGCTTGAAAAGGACATGCTCTGGGAAAACAAAGTCCTCCCATCCAGCAGGATTCCACGTCTGCCAAAATAAGGACGCGTTCTCAGGCTCTCCAGAAGACAAGCCATTCAGATTTCCTATTGTTTCTTCAGGCACTTGCTTCCTTCTGTTTATTCCAGTTTAATAAACCAATGAGTCATTCTACTTACTTCTGAATCCAAGTGACTTCCCTTTTCAGGTTCATTCCAGAATGAGCCCAGTCAGAGACTCCTGGGGCAGGAGTTTTGTTTTGGGTTTTGTTCTATAGGCTGGGCTTTATTTTGTAATTTCTTTCTCTCTCTCTCTCCCCCTTCCCTCCCAACCCCCTCCTCTTCTTCTCCCTTCCTCTCTCTTTCCTTCTTTCTTTCTCTCTTTTTTATAGGGAAGGGGTTGCACCATGTTGCCCAGGCTGATCTTGAACTTCTGACCTCAACAATCCTTCCACCTCAGCCTTCCCCAAATGCAGGGATTGCAGGTATAGGTGTGAGCCCAGCAGTTTTATGATTTCTTATAGAAAAGTGTCTGAAGGCGAGGGCCTTTCTGCTTCCTTGATAGCAGGGTTCTCAGAACCACTGAACCAAATCCCTTCATGGCTTCAGGATGTTAAGCCTCATGTTTGGGACACCATTACCTGACCGTTAGTTGACATGCTGGGGGGATTTTCCAAACACAACAGTCATTATTAAAAATCATCCTTCACTCTTTAACGTAAGTGTGGTAAACAGCCAGGAGGGTGGGAGGGTGCCCTTTAGGAAGCTTCCCTGGAGAGCTGAATCTCTGGGCGCCTCCATTCCTGAGAGGCAAAAGGTTGGAACAAAAATCTTGCTGACAGAGTGTCTGGGGGATCCTGGAGACCGAGCTCTGGGTGCCACTCGAAGGAGGGGGTCCTCCAGCTGTTCTCGGAAGGTTCCTGTCTTATTGGTTTGTGAGGGATTCTCTCAGGCGGGTGGAAGGAAAGAAGAAAATGGATGTTTAAAAGGCACTGTCGTCTGTAAAAATGCTCCTATTTTTATCTATTTCACTTTCAGAAAGGCACAGTTATTTTTTTGTTTTTGTTTTTTCAGTACACAAAGGATTCATTCAGGTTTCTTTTAGCCCACCAAAGGTAAACACAAAATTGTTAATGACCTCGCATCCTGAGCTTAGAGGCAGAGCTCAGAAGAGACAGGAGAAGGTCACTCCGACTGGGGAGGCTTCCCATTGGAAACCCCTTTCTTTCCCCCACACTCTCCACCAATACCCCACCCCTCTCCAGCAACATCCAAACCATATATGGGTGTAGAGATTCTGTCACTAACTTTGGGGAAACCAGTTCACTTTTTTTCTGTATGTGGCACTGTCTTCCATCTGTGGACACAGGAAAAAAGTCAGTTGGGGTAACTCAGAGAGTTAATGGGAGGCCAGGGGTGTGACATGGAAGCTGATCCTGAAGATGCAGGGGGTAGGAATGAGAGGAGAAGACAAGGAGTGTGTGCTCTGGGGAGAGCACACGGCACACGGGGGACTCTGGACAGAAAAGAGTTTGGAGGGACAGCCACGTGCCTGGAGTTCGCATGGGCCACGGCGGTTGGGGTGGGAGTCCAGCCAAGAGGGAGGTAGACACAAGAGACAGAAACCAGACCAGAAGCTGCTTGAAGAGTATTTTATGTTTTGTTTTGTTCTTTGAGTTGGAGTCTCACTCAGTCACCCAGACTGGAGTGCAGTGGCCGCTCCTGGCTACTGCAGCCTCGACCTGCTGGGCTCCGGAGATCCTTCTGCCTCAGCCTTCCAAGTAGCTGGAACTACAGGCACGCGCTACCGTGCCCGGCTAGTTTTTGATTTATTGTAGAGATGAGGTCTCGCCAAGTTGCCCGGGCGGGTCTCAAACCCATGGGTTCAGGCAATCCACTCACCTCGGCCTCCCAAAGCGCTGGGATTACAGGCTGAGCCACCGAGCCTGGCCTTGAAGTGTATTTTAAAGATCTTACTCTTAATAACAATGAGAAGCCAATGACTAGTTTTAGCAGGAAACTGACTTCATGGCAACAGAGTGTGACCCCCTCTTCAATTCACTGACATCAGAGAAGATTGACTGAAGCATAAAGAATTGTAGACTTCAGCTGGGCTCGGTGGCTCAGCCTGTAATCCTGCACCTTTGGGAGGCTGAGGTGAGTGGATTGCCTGAGCCCGAGGGTTCGAGGTCCACCCGGGCAACTTGGCGAGACCTCATCTCTACAATAAATCAAAAATTAGCTGGGCGTGGTAGCGCACACCTGTAGTTCCAGCTACTTGGAAGGCTGAGGCGGAAGGATTGCCAGCAGGTCGAGGCCGCGGTGGCCGGGAGCAGCCACTGCACTCCAGTCTGGGCAACAGAGCGAGACTCCAACTCAAAAAAAAAGAACTGTAGACTTCATAAACCTGGTTCCGTATTTTTGAATTGCAGGGGTAAACATAATATTGCCATTTTTTTTTCATTTTGTCTCCCCAAAGCATGAACAAAACCAACAAAAATCTGCCATCATCATATCATCATCTTTTCATATTTATTTATTTATTTATTTTTTTGAGTCGGAGTCTCACTCTGTCGCCCAGACTGGAGTGCAGTGGCCGCTCCCGGCCACCGCAGCCTCGACCTGCTGGGCTCCGGCGATCCTTCCGCCTCAGCCTTCCAAGTAGCTGGAACTACAGGTGCGCGCTACCATGCCCGACTAATTTTTTTTTTGATGTATTGTAGAGATGAGGTCTTGCCAAATTGCCCAGGAGGGTCTCTAACCCACGGGTTCAGGCAATCCACTCACCTCAGCCTCCAAGGCACGGGATTACATATTTTTTTATACATATTTTTTATTTTAAAATTGTGGGGTACAGTTAAGGATTAGGTATACAAATATGCATTGTGTAGGTACCCTTGTTGATGAGGTGTGCGCCCACCTTTTCCACCCCAGACAGATATTGACTACCGTTAATCCCACTCTTTTCATTTTTAAAAGAAGAGACATCTTAACAAAAAAGGGAAAAAGAGGAAGGATGATCTCAAATGATGATTATTTAAGTTCAATGAGTTTGGCTTTATAAAGAAAAACTGTATCATTGTTGCTTTTCTTAATATTACTTTGTCTGGGTTCTGGGAAAGTTTTTCACAGCCTGGCATCCATCAGAGGACTAGCATTTGGAAACTCCACTGGTCAAGGTAATCAGTTCTCCCGATGATGAGAAAAAAATGCCAGGCAGAGCCGGTCTCGGTGGCTCAGCCTGTAATCCCCCACCTTTGGGAGGCTGAGGTGAGTGGACTGCCTGAGTCTGCGGGTTCGAGACCCACCTGGACAGGCGAGACCTCATCTCTACAATAAATAAAAAAACAAATCAGCCGGGTGTGGTAGCGCATGCCTGTAATTCCGGCTACCTGGAAGGCTGAGGCGGAAGGATCGTCGGAGCCCAGTAGGTGGAGGCTGCGGTGGCCGGGAGCGGCCACTGCACTCCAGTCTGGGTGACAGAGTGAGACTCCAACTCAAAAAAAAAAAAAAAAAAAAGCCAGGCAGGTGTAGATACCTTTACAGGAGAGGAGAGACCTTGCTGAAGTTGGGGGTGGTTACAGATGCGAACCAACATCCCTAGAAAGCTTGCAACACAGTAGGAGCTCAAAATCTGCCATTTGAGGCTTGAATTTAATTTGGTGATAATCTAACTTGGTAAATAATCTAATAACTCATCTCTATGTAGTGAATGTGCATCCATTGTTTAATTGATGACCAGCTAAGAGGCAGATAAGAGAGGTATTATCATTTTACTTTTGCAGGCGAGGAAGCTATTTGGAAGCTTCAATGACTTACTCAAGTTTACCAGCAATTGCACAAATTCTGAACTCCGACCTGTGAGAGCTGAGTAGGTATAGATGTAAAATTAAAGGGCCAAAGCAGGGGACTTAAGCTAGAGGGAGCAGAATATGGAGAGACTGGGAAGCAGAGAGTCAAAGAGGAGGTTGGTTGCCTAATCCCTACTGCTCAGCTGGGATAAAAATGACCGAATTTTGACTGGCAGAGAAAGCTCTATTAGCATCATGAACTGATACCAATGACATCTACGTGGACAGTGTAAGCAGACCCTTCAGAGATTTAGCAAATTCTGCGATATATTTCAGCTTTCTGCATAACTTGCCAGGAACTGACAGGCATAGCAAGACTGACTTTCTTGTCCCATCCTGCACACATTGCAAAGGCCTCTCTCATGCTCTGCATAAGTTGGTATGTATTTGGAGGAGGAAGACTAATTTTAATACTAGCATAAGCACACATGAACTGAGTGACTCATCCACTTTCAACAACTTACAAGAAGAATTCCAAAGTAAGATGACATTTTTGCTGACATCTGATTGGAGAATGGCACTGTGAAGAGAGTCGGACAGTTCTGAGACTGACTCATGATTATCACTGTTAGCTGTATAACCCTGGATAAGATACTTAACTCGTCTGAGTTCTTTTTTTTTCAGTCGAAGTTTCTCTCTGTCATCCAGGCAGGAGAACAGCGGCACAATCATGGCTCACTTCAGCCTTGACCTGCTGGGCTCAGGCAATCCTTCTGTCTCAATCTCCCGAGTAGCTGCAACTATAGGCATGAAGCACCACACCTGGCTAGTTTTTTGTAGAGATGGGGTCTCACTATGTTGCCCAGGCTGGTCTTGAACTCCTGAGCTCAAGCGGTCTTCAACCTCCCAAAGTGCTGGGATTAGAGCCGTGAGCCACCGTGCCCAGTTTTGAGTCCTTGGAGGATTCCTAAAATAAGAACAGGACATTATTAACTTGTAAGATTCCTAAAATAATGACAGGACATTCAACATATTTGCATATTCAAATATTTATTGGATGCTAATGGTGTGCCAGGTACACCTTAGCGCAAAATGTGCTAACTGTGAAAAAGCTTGCCTCTGCAGGGACAAGAGGTTGCACTCTGTGGTGACAACTGCTAGATGCCTAACCCGTGGTCCCATCTTCCCATGACTCCACTCTGTAAAGACTAAGAGAAGCCTGACAATAGTGTGCTTTGCTTTGCTGATGGGAATGTCTTCAACTTCAAGGCATGTGCCGTCCAATATTGCATACCCTAGTCAAACAGGGTGCTTGAACACTGAAAAAGTGACATTTTAATTGCATTTGATTTTCATTAATTTAAATTTAGATGTAAAACCTAAAGCATGGTAAATTATTTTTACGGTCAATACACATTTTTTGTTTTTGCTTTTGTGGGACTGCATTTTATTTTAACCTTTGGAAATTTGACTTCCTTCTGAATTTATTTGTACTGTAAGTTTAACATAGAGATCTAAACTTGAATAATTGGCTTGAAGAAAGATGTAAAGTATCTCAATAATCTTTTATAAGGACTACATATTGAAATAGTATTTTAGATAAATTGGATTAAAGTGTACTATTGACACTGATTTCACCAGTTTGCTTTCTTATGTAGCCAATAGAAAATTTGATTTTGAGCTGGGCTCGGTGGCTCAGCCTGTAATCCTGTGCTTTGGGAGGCTGAGGTGAGTGGATTGCCTGAGCCTGCAGGTTTGAGACCCGCCTGGGCAACTTGGCGAGACCTCATCTCTACAATAAATCAAAAAATTAACCGGGCATAGTAGCGCACTCCTATAGTTCCAGCTACTTGGAAGGCTGAGGTGGAAGGATGGCTGGATCCCAGCAGGTGGAGGCTGCGGTGGCCAGGAGTATGCCACTGCACTCCAGTCTGGGCAACAGAGTGAGAATCCAACTAAAAAAAACAATTAATTTTGCATTATATTTCCATTGGATAGCACTGTTATAGACTGTGCTAGAAATATTTCTTCCTAGGATTAGAATGGTCTTTTAGGATATGCATGTATATAAGGTAGAAAATCCATGCAACTATGTGTCACACCAGTAGTTGTTACTTTGAAGCAATGTGAGATAACTTACTTTGTTTGATGTATTCTGTTAATGAAATTGACATACAATAGTGTCTTAATTATGTATCAAACCTCACTTACCAGCGTTTGTTGAAACAACACAGAGGGAAAAAAGTGATGAGATCACAATGTCAAAAAGGGAAATGGAAGAATTACACAATCATCCATGTTTTAGTAATTATGGCTAGAGCTGGGAATGTTGGAGAAAGTAACAAATGAGCTATGTCGTTTAATGTGGAAGAGTTGGTTGATACTGTATTCTAATTAATTCTCTACGTTCCAGATACTGGCTAGAAATTAATACATTTCTTTTGTGACCTTTATATTGGATAAATAACAAATTACTTCATCAATTAAAAAAAACGAAGTTGACACCGGCATTAGTCTCCATATCTAATTTATCATGGTGTTGGCAAGAAGTAATTCATTTGTTTTATTATTTATTGAGCTCAAGAAACTTCATACACGAGTTTATGTCTTTTGCATAGTATCCCTCTTCAGAAACAATATGGAGAAATAAATTCATCATTTGTGTATGTTTAGACCACAAGCACCAGATTCTAAAAGATGCCACATGGGCAGGAAATGAGTGCACGGATTCTCACTTTGTTTTTGATAGGCAGACAGAGGAAAAAAGAGGATTAAAAACCAAGCTTTTATGGAACTTTGAAGTGCTAAGGAATTAACTCTCTAACTAAAATGAAAACTTTTACTTTCTTGCTGAGCTCTTTATATTGAGGTATAAAGTATATATAACATATTTTATATATAGTTTCTGTAATATCCATACTTTATGTGCCATAATGATAGTATATGATGATTTATGGCCATGGTCACCAAGAAGTTTTTGTAAATGATCTTTTAGCCATGTAGTCTGATGCATCTACTGGACAGTGCTGGACACTGCTCACATTTTGGGCAACCCCAATCACTGACTCTTGACCTCTTCAGAATCAAAGCATTTGGCAACAGGGTCCAAGTGGCTTCTGATCTGCATTTGACACCTTCAGGAAAGTTGTGAGCTGAAGCAGCCATGGTCAAGCATCACAGTGAAATGGAAGCGTTAAGCTAATCCGCCTACAAGGTGGCACCTTGAGATGACTTCCTTGATGTCATTGCTGATATTAAACTCAATGGACACTTTCCCTTCTTAATCTTACTTGATTTTCCTACCGCATTTGACAAGATCTACCTCTCTCTTCCTCGAAGACTTTCCTCTCCTCTCTGGATGCTCCTTCTTCATCTCCTCTGTCTACTCCTCTTTCACCCAAATGTTGGTGTTTCTCAGGCTCTAACCTTGGTCTTCTCCTCTCCCTGTACATACTTTCTATGTGAGCCTTCCGAAGGAGCAGAAGACTCTCAACTCTGTTTCTAGCTTATTCTCCTCTCTAGAGTTCCAGATGAACGGGTATAATTGCCCACTAGATGGTTTTATTCTCAGATACTCTAGCACTCCAAACTCAGAAAGGCCAACCCGAAGTCATCTTCCTGTCTTCTATGTCTTTTCTTATTTTATTCCCTTGGTGCATGGCATCACGATCCACCCACTGTCCAGGCAGAAAACTGAGAGCCATTCCTGACTTCTCTGTTACTTCCCACACACATTCAACGACAAAGTCCTGCCAATTCAAACTTGTAGTACATGTAACTCAACTTTATCTTTGCTCCTCACCACTATTCTCTCACCTCCAATCTCTTCACGCTGTTATCACAAGGTAGGGTCTAAAACAACCATTGGATTTTATCACTCTATTGTTTAAAATGTTATTGTTTTTAGGAGATAATCCAAACTCCTTGATGGGTCCTTAACTACCTCTTTGGTCTCATCTTTGATCATACTGTCTCCCCCACTCAGGTAACCACTGAGTGCTCTACCTAGGATCTTTTTCTCTGTGTGCTTTATTTTTTTTTCTGAGTTGGAGTCTCACTCTGTCGCCCCGACTGGAGTGCAGTGGCCACTCCCGGCCACCACAGCCTCGACCTGCTGGGCTCCAGCGATCCTTCTGCCTCAGCCTTCCGAGTATCTGGAACTGCAGGCGTGAGCTACCACGCCCGGCTAATTTTTGATTTATTGCAGAGATGAGGTCTCACCAAGTTGCCCAGGCGGGTCTCGAACCCGCAGGCTCAGGCAATCCACTCACCTTGGCCTCCCAGAGCGCGGGATTACAAGCTGAGCCATGAAGCCTGGCTTCTGTGTGCTTTCAATGTACCTGCTACTCCAACATACCTACCCCTTGCAGCTCCAGCTGTGGCATGAAACAAATCCTACTCTTCCTTGACCCTTCATCTCAGGTGTCATCGTCTCGGGAAGTCTCTCCTGACTCTTTTATCTTGGGTTTGGTGTTTCTACTCCTCTGTGTTCCTTGGTATCCAATGCACATCCTTTCTAGAGTTTTTGCTAGGGCCATTGAGAAATATTTGTCTACTTCTCCATCTTCTCTATCCATGTGTCCACTGAGACAGTCTCTATTTTCACCATGACCACGGCAGTATAAGACACAGAATAAGTGGTTACTAAATGCCTACTAAGGAAATAAATTACCTGGGCACAGTGGCTCAAACTTATAATTCAAGCACTTTGAGAGGCTGAGGCAGGAGGATCTCTTGAGGCCAGGAGTTTAAGACAAGCCTAAACAATATAGTGAGAACTCTATCTCTGCCAAAAAATAAATAAGATAAATAGAAAATAAATAAAAAGAAATAAATGGTGAGTGGGCTGTGGAGATCTGCAGTACCTAGACATCGAGTAGAGGAGAGAGAAGACATCGCAGAAAAATAATTAAATTCCCTCTCTTGCAGTGATTAGGAATTTGAGAAGGACTCTCTTCTGTTCTGCAAAATCTCTCTCTTTTTTTCTTTTTCTAATACATATTTTTTATTTTAAAATTGTGGGTACAGTTAAGAGTTAGGTATACAAATATGCATTGTGCATGTATCTTTGTTGATGAGGTGTGCCCCCCCGCCCCGTCCCCAGACAGATATTACCACCGTTAATCCCACCTCCCTTCCCCTCCTTACCCCCGCATAGTTTCCCGCCACTGTCAATCCTTTTCTTGTGGCGAGTGGATTGCCTGAGCATAAGGGTTCAAGACCAGCCTGGACAACTTGGCGAGACCTTGTCTCTACAATTAAAAAAAAAAAAAAAGAAAGTGTATGCAAAATCACTTTCCTTTTTTTGAGTTGGAGTCTCACTCCGTCGCCCAGACTGGAGTGCAGTGGCCACTCCCGGCCACTGAAGCCTCGACCTGCTGGGCTCCAGCGATCCTTCTGCCTCAGCCTTCCAAGTAGCTGGAACTACAGGCGTGCGCTACTACGCCCGGCTAATTTTTTGATTTGTTGTAGAGATGAGGTCTCGCCAAGTTGCCCAGGTGGGTCGCGAACCCGCAGGCTCAGGCAATTCATTCACCTCAGCCTCCCAAGGCTCAGGCAATTCACTCACCTCAGCCTCCCAAGGGATTAGACTGAGCTGCCGAGCCCGGCTGCAAAATCTCTTGAAAGCATTGCTCAGTCTTGGGTTCTGCCATGTCTAGAGGACAGTTTGAAGGAATAACTTGGCTAGAGGAGTCATCCTGGCCGGGTTTGGTGGCTCAGTCTGTAATCCCAGCGCTTTGGGAGGCCGAGGTGAGTGGATTGCCTGAGCCCGTGGGTTTGAGACCTGCCCGGGCAAGTTGGCAAGACCTCATCTCTACAATAAATCAAAAATTAGCCGGGTGTGGTAGCGTGCGCCTGTAGTTCCAGCTACTCAAAAGTCTGAGGTGGAAGGATCGCCGGAGCCCAGCAGGTCGAGGCTGCGATGGCCAGGAGCGGCCACTGCACTCCAGTTTGGGCGACGGAGTGAGACTCCAACTCAAACAAACAAACAAAAAATGGAGTCATCCTGCATTACTTTGGGTGAACTTAAGGTCAGTTATCTCTGAGGCTCTTGGAGTCCATTCTGAACTGAATTCTTTTCCAGCTTTATTCTAATATAACTCACTTTCTTCAAAGCTGTTTTGTGATTAACCTAGGGGTTAGAGTTGGAAAATGTGCAGTTTGTCAACCGCTAATCTCAAGGAGGACCATGTAAATTCAGATTAGGATGTGTGTGCATGCACAGAGAGACAGAGAGGTGGATGAATATCTTTTATTCACCCTCTCCCCTTCCCTCATTCTCTCTCTATTTTCCACATATTGAGCACTAACTAAGTGTGAGGCGTTCTGCTATGTCTTTTATATGTATTCCATTATTGCACATACACTATTTAGTCATATTTATCACACATATTTAATCCTCACACAAGTTTCAGATTAAGGTTTAAAATATGGAAGTCATTTTCTTGGTCACACAGCTAGTACGTTACAGAGCTGGTTTGAAATTCAGGTCCTTCTAGCTAGGCATGGTGGCCCACGCCTGTAATCCCAGCACGTGGGGAGGCTGAGGCAAGAGGATTGCCTGAACCCACAGGTTCAAGACCAGCCTGGGCAAGTTGGTGAAACCTCATCTCTGCAATAAACCCCAAAAATTAGCCGGGCATGGGGATGTGCGCTTATTGTTCCAGCTACTTGGAAGGCTGAAGCGGAAGTATCGCTTGAGCTTAGGAGGTTGAGGCTGTGGTGGCTGTGAGCGTGTCACTGCACTCCAGCCTGGGGGACAGAGTAGGAATCTGACTCAAAAAAAAAAATTCAGATCTTTCTGACTCTACATATATCTTTCTACCTGCTGTGCTTGTCTAAGTTTTAGATTAACCTACTTGTAAAAATCTAACTTGCAAATAATTTCTTCATGGATGCCATTTTGTTTCCCTTTTTTCTTCTTTTGACCTGTAAATAGATAGTGGATCAGCACAATATGCTGTCATAGAATACACTGATGTCATATCAGAAAGGTGAAAGCAACAAACAACAAACACGATGGGAACAGACACTGGGTATTTTATTTTGTTTAATTTTTTGCTTTGATCCAACCTGATTCACAAATGTTGACTCTCAATAGAACTTTCATGTTATCCATTCATCATCAAAATTATCCTGTCCATCTTCTCTGTTTCTTCTCCCTTAACATTTCTCTGTTGTTGTTGTTGTTGTTGTTCTTCTTCTTCTTCTTCTTCTTCCTCCTCCTCCCCCTCCTCCTTCTTCTTCTCCTATGCTCATCTTCTTTTGTATATTTTGCAAAAAATAAATAGAGACAGGGTCTCGCTATGTTGCCCAGGCTCCTGGGCTCAAGCGGTCTTCTTTCCTTGGCCTCCCAAAGTGCTGAGATGATAGGCATGAGCCACCATGCTTGGCTGACTCTATCTTGATGAAACTGCCCGATAGAAGTGTGCCTTGGAGGGAATAAAACTTGGTCAAAGATTCTGGGCCTAGGTCCCCGGCTTTGTTCTCTTGTGTGTGTGAGGTATGGCAGGAGGGGATAGGAGGGCCTTGGGGTGGAAAGGGCTGGGGAAGGGAGGAGGGCTTGTACACAAAGGCATGCAGGGTGGGACACTTTGCTGTGCCTGGAACTCCTTTGTCCTGGATGGTGGAGAAGGTAAATACCAGTGTTCCTGGGATGAATCACCGGGCAGCTGAGCCATCTTGGCCCCTCAGGAAAATGTGTGCCCTTTGCTCTGTAGTCTTAGGGGCAGTGACCAACTTCCCTCTTTTGTGTCCCCGTAGGGCTTGGGTTAAACATAAATAACTGCTTAGCTAATGTACCCTCTGGTGGAAAAAAAGAACACAGTCGAAGGACATTCTGAAGGACCTAGCCCCTTGGCTGGAGATAAGAGGAAGGTGAAAAAAACTGCCCCTCATTCTTGCAAATTTGTTTTGGTTTCTTTTGAATTTTGCATCATTGGAATCTCTTACTATAAACATATTTTGTTATGTAAATGCAGCAACCCCCCTCCGAGGAGGTCCCCAACCTCTGAACCCCCCTTCCAATACCCTCCAAAATTCCTCAATGAGAGAGCAGGTAAACAGTAGTTAGAAAACGCCTGAAGCAATCGCTCTGTGTTACTCTTGCTCAGAGGACAACATCTTGCCCTATGTGATCAGGACAACATCTTGCCCTACGTGATCATTTTTGAGTCAAAATGAGGCGTTTTCGTGAATCAGTGTTTGAAAAAGGCTTCTGGGGATAGTCTGATGGTGTATTAATGCTCGCTCACCTGAGTAAGAGTGTGCCAGCTGCCGAGAGAGAAACCAAAAGGATCACTAAAGTGCTTTCCCCGGGAGAAGTCGCAGGCTGAGTAGACACACTGTCTACAAGCTTAAAAGCAGAGACTGTGCTGAGGGTCTTTTCTATGGCCAGCCCCCCATCGGACCTGGCACCTGTTATGCTCCTCAGTCCACAGTGAGAGAATGAATAAATGACTCATTCATTCAGTAGGAGAGTCACAGTGCCAAGTGAGGGGTGACTTCCAGAGATGCTCAAGAAGAGGAAGCAGTCCTTGTGGGGGTGACCAGAGAAGGCTACTAAGACTATTTGAGTTCATTCTTGCAGGAGAAAAAGATTAAGAGGAGTGATGAGGGCGTGTGCCTTGGCACTAGGAAATCATGGGGAAATTAAGAATCTACCAGTCAGAGCTTGAGAGAGTTTATGATGGAGAGAACGGGGATTTTAAAAAATCAGAAAACGCCGGTCTCAGTGGCTCAGCCTGTAATCCCGCGCCTTTGGGAGGCTGAGGTGAGTGGATTGCCTGAACCCGCGGGTTCGAGACCCGCCTGGGCAGCGAGACCTCATCTCTACAATAAATCAAAAAATCAGCCAGGCGTGGTAGTGCATGCTGTAATTCCGGCTACTTGTAAGGCTGAGGCGGAAGGATCGCTGGAGCCCAGCAGGTGGAGGTTGCAGTGGCCGGGAGTGGCCACTGCACTCCAGTCTGGGCGACAGAGTGAGACTCCAACTCAAAAAAAAAAAAACAAAATTCAGAAAACACCACCACTTGGTGCAAGAACATTATAATTTTTATGATTTTTTTCTGTCTGTTGCAGGTCAGCCATGGGGTGAGATCGATGAATACTGTTGGTCTTATTTACGATACGGTATGACTCTTAGTTTGGTTGAATTCTGAATTCTGGTCTGGAGGGTGCAGAGGTCATGCATGATTTAATGGAGGTCATGGTCATTTCAAGGGAGAAGAGAAGGCCACGCTTTACTGCGGGGGTGGACGGATGGGTGGGTGGGTGTGAATGGCAATGTTTTTATCTTGAAGCGTAATGTGTTCATTCCTTTGAAGTGCTTTACTAAATGTGCAAGTGTATTATCTTCTGCTTGACTTCTTGGCTTTGTTGTTGTTGGATGGTTGATCAGTTGAAGAGTTCATTTGGTCAGTATTTGCAATAGGATGTGGGTATTTTCCACATCCTTAACCTGGAACAGCATTGACCTCCCATGTAAAATGTGTGAATTTGCAACACAGAGAAAGGTGATGTGAAGGATCACCCCATTTGTCCCTAAGTACCCTGTGTTACCCTAGGGTTTATACCAAGCTTCTGACACTTCCCAAAAGACTTACCATCCTGGGCCCTGAGGTCCATCTCAGAGCCCTGAATTGGAGGGAGTCACATCATCAGAAACCTCCATCTCCCCAGATAGAGAGAATATTTTAAGAATCCAACAAAGGCCAGGCCCGGTGGCTCAATCCTGTAATCCCAGCATTTTGGGAGGCCGAGGTGAGAGAATTACCTGAGCCCAGGGGTTTGAGACCAGCCTGGGCAACTTGGTGAGACCTGTCTCTACGATAAATCAAAAATTAGCCGGGCGTAGTGGCATGCGCCTATAGTTCCAGCTACTTGGAAGGCTGAGGCGGAACAATCACCTAAATCCAGGAGACCGTGGCTATGTGGCCCTGAGGGTGCCACTGCACTCCAGCCTGGGCAACAGAGTGAGATTCTGACTCAAAAAAAAGAATCTAACAAAATGAACAGATAAAAATGACAAACCAAAAAAACAGGATCGAGGGAAAATATCAAGCCAATCCCTCCATCCAAATGGTTTATCATTGCTGGACTCGGTGGCTCAACCTATAATCCTGCACCTTGGGAGGCTGAGGTGAGTGGATTGCCTGAGCCCGCGGGTTTGAGACTAGCCTGGGCAACTTGGCGAAACCTCATCTCTACAATAAATAAAAAAATTAGCTGGGCGTGGTAGTGCGCGCCTGTAGTTCCAGCTACTCGGAAGACTGAGGTGGAAGGATCGCCAGAGCCCAGCCGGTCAAGGCTGCGGTGGCCGGGAGCGGCCACTACACTCCAGTCTGGGCGACAGAGTGAGACTCCAACTCAAAAAACAACAACAACAACAACAACAAAAAAACCACAAATAGTTTATAATTAATTAGGAATCCAGTATAACTCATCTACACAAGGGGAAAAGGGTCCATATTTCTTTTTTTTTTTTTTTGAGTTGGAGTCTCACTCTGTCGCCCAGACTGGAGTGCAGTGGCCACTCCCGGCCACCGCAGGCTCGACCTGCTGGGCTCCGGCAATCCTTCCACCTCAGCCTTCCAAGTAGCCGGAATTACAGGCGTGCGCTACCACGCCCGGCTGATTTTTTTTTTTATTTATTGTGGAGATGAGGTCTCGCTGCCCAGGCGGGTCTCGAACCCGCGGGCTAAGGCAATCCACTCACCTCAGCCTCCCAAAGGCGGGGATTACAGGCTGAGCCACCGAGCCCGGCTTGGGTCCACATTTCTAATGGAACAATATTCAAATAAATACAAATCAATTAAGTGCAAATGAAGTATGTGATTTCTGAAGGGAGAGAGAGCAAAGGAGAGAAAGCATATGTGTAAGGGCAAAACATCCCGGACATAAAATGACTTGAGTCGATGCATTTTTGTCAGTACATTTGGAGACCAAGAAGTTCTGACTCAGAGTGGAAAATGAATAATTTTTGTACGAGTGAGGATAAGTTACAGCCACATAACCAGAGAGGGCCCTGAGCTGGAGGGAGGGCAGGAAGTAAGTTGTACACTTCACTCCGCCTAACCTCTTGTGCAGAAACAAAGAAGGATTTGCATTAAGCTTCTCTTTTCCATTTTGTTGACTGCTTTCTGTCATGTTAGATGAATCAGTCATGCCAACCTTTGAAAGTTAGGCAGAAAAAGATTTGGGGAGAGAGCAGAGGTATTTTCTAGCTTCACTGAAGCTCGCTGGATTAGAAGGGCTTCGATGGTAATAGTGTTTCTTATTTAGCTTCTGTGACACCTTCCAGTGAACTCACAGCATTTTCTAGACACTATCTCATTAATTCTTTCAGCATCTTGCGGAAGGAGGCGGTGCCAAGGGTAATTTGTTATCACTTTGTGGATTCAGAAGTGGAATGAAGTGACTTGTCATAAAGTGATTAGGAAACTAGGCTGTTTCAAGAGAGCCACCCGAGTATTGGGGGTCCATTCCTAGAGCCTTCAGGCTGAGCGTGTACCTTTTCTAGTGTCTCTTTGATCAGATGTTCGAAACACCCAAAAGAAAGAGAATAGACACACTTTTGAGAGATTATGATCTTCTTAGGTTTTTAGCTCTGGGCTTCCTTTGTACCTGAACGCTTGCATGGAAAATCTGTAACCTTCAAAAATGATCTGTATCATTCTGAAACCCCAGTATCTGGGAATGAATCTCTTTGTGAGTTTCTGCATTCAGGTTTTCCCATTTCTACGGACACCTAGACATTTCCCTCTCTTCCCAATAGCCCAGTTTCTGTCTTCTTGTCTACATTGTGGGCTCCAGGGAGTGCAGAAATTGTGAGGCCTCTCTTTTCTCGCTGCTGGTACCCAGCATTGTGTTTTTCATGAGGTGGCAGTGATTATTAGTGGAATGTGGGAGGAGATATGTGTGCTAACTTGGTAAAATACAGCTGCAAAGCTTCTGAGCCAGTGTTATTTAACTTCAGTTTTTTGAACTCTGTTCCAGCAAGGGCTTGGGGACATCGGTTCAGAACAGGGCATCACTCTCTTGATGCTGATTTAGCTTAGGTGTTTTTGGAGGCCTGTGCCTAGAGTTAAGGGTTTAAAGAGTTGGCTGGTTAAGCCTCTTTCAAAATGGTTTTAATTTCTGATGGAACTGAGACACCCTGGGCTCTGCCAGATTAGTCCCGTAATAGATGAGTTTAGTTAGGGCATCTAAGGTTTCTCTGGGGTCTGCAGCCCCCCAGGTCCACAGCAGACCATCTAATTCAGCCAGGCACCAAGCTGGTATTCACCAGGTACAGCCAAGTGACAGTCTGTCCCTGGGAAACTGTCACTCTGGAGTTAGCTTTCTTTGGTTCTCCTGAAAATGGATGGCTAAGTTCTCGGTTTTTGCCTGGTTTTCTCTAAAACGCTGACTC
Organism: Cephalopachus bancanus; assembly: GCA_027257055.1. Classification (NCBI taxonomy): domain Eukaryota; kingdom Metazoa; phylum Chordata; class Mammalia; order Primates; family Tarsiidae; genus Cephalopachus; species Cephalopachus bancanus. The sequence continues at coordinate 24,397 of JAPVLO010000836.1, forward strand.
TAGGCGGTGATGAGAAATCTTTTTTTTTTTTTTTTTACTACAGAGTCAGCAGGCAGAAAAACCCCTGTCAGATACTTCTGTTCAGATCACAGACGACCCCTGGCCTGGTTAGACCTTTGGGAGCCTCCAGCAGGCAGGAGGACAGAGGGCAGCTGGACTCCATCAAAGACTGGTAAGGGGGGAGGGGGGGAGAGGAGTAGACAGGGAGGAGGGAGGAAGAGGGAGCAGGGAGGCATTGCCTCTCGGGACCTCTTGGGGCTTTAGCCTTGGGGGATTAGCTCTTTCCTAGCTTCTCCCTGGCCTTTAAAGGACACACTAACTTAATTTGCTTTCCAGACCAGGAATCCTCAACTTTGGGTGAGCAACAGAATTAATTTAAAAAGCTGGGAAAAAAATGGCAAGGAAATACTCCCTGTTTTTAAATTTCTCAGTGCTCCTGGCTTCCTGAGAAGACTTCCAAATCTTTAAAGAAACTCCAGCGATATTAAAATGCAGAAGGCTTGCTCCCCCCACCCCCCTCCCTTTTTTCCACCGGGCCTTGGAGATTCAAATTCCTTCCCAGAATATGGAAAAGTTGGTCGGTTTTAAACTGTCCCCCAGGAAACTCAATTAAATTGTCCTAGGCAGTCTTTTTTTCTTTTTTCTATTTTGTGGGCAATTTTATTTGTGGGTTCGTAGTTGGGGATGGGCCCTATAGGGAATGGAGTCCTGAAAAAACCTTTTGCTTCATTTGAAGTGAAAAACCTTTTTTTATGCAACCCCTTTTAATCTGCGTTATAGCCTCCCCCCTTTCTGGTGTACATTTTTAGTTTCACTTTGCAACCTACCTTTTGGGCTACATTTGTTTCCCTTGGTTTCTTGTGGTTTGTACTAGTTTTGTGGCTGGGATGTCTCTTTGGTCACCTTGGCAATGAGAAATATTTGCACAAAATAAACAACCCTCTTACTTTTCTTTGCACCTTGTTGGAAAAAGCCTAATTTAGTATACACCTGTCAAAACCAGAAACCGAGTCTTTTCCCCATCTTGTCAATAGGAAACAAATTGTTCTGTGCAAGTTGTCACTCCTCAGAGTAGCAACAGTGGCTCGCCTAATCACTTTGCTCTGATCTAAGCCAACATACCTCCTCTGCCCCTTCATCTCCCCCTTTCCCTCCTTTTTTTCTCTTTCTCTCAAAACAATTGTTCTCATCCAAGCTCAGTCAGAATTGACAGCAGCGAGGGTTATTTTCCTGATTTGATTGATAAGTACACATATGTGGTATAAAGTAGGGTGGTCAAGAGTATAAATTCTGGGCCAGGCCCGGTGGCTCATGCCTATAATCCCAGCACTTGGGGAGGCCGAGGCGAGAGGACTGCCTGAGCCCAGGGGTTCTAGATCAGCCTGTACAACTTGGCGGGACCTCGTCTCTACCATAAATCAAAAAATTGGCCAGGTGTCGTGGCACACGCCTGCAGTTCCAGCTACTTGGAAGGCTCAGGTGGAAGATCACCTGAACCCAGCAGGTCAAGGCCGTGGTGGTCATGAGCATGTCAGTTGGACTCAAAGCAAAAAAAAGTAATTCATGATCAGCTGAGGAAATAGTTGAGTTACTTCCTGATGATTTATAATGACCTTAATGTAATAAACCCCCAAGAATATGTAAGCCTACTTATTTTATTTAATCTAGTACTTACCCAATTTATATGTCTAGGCAACCCCTCTTTTCTCTCCTCCAGCATCCCCTGGGACACACTTGGAGGCTGCACCAATGTGACAGTTAACCCTCCTCCTTCCTCCAATACTTACAGAAGTTTGTACTAGTCATCTGTGTAGTCGATGACATAGATACGTCATAGGTAAATCCCATAATTTAAACAAAAGCAAACGCCAACCTGAGAAACACAAAGGAACGTGCTTTGAAGGCCACCCAGTAATAGGATGTGTTCACTGGCCCAAGATACTTTAACCTATTTTTTGCTCTTCTTCCTTGTGGCATTGATCAGTTTATTTCAAACTGGATATGTCTAAAGTGAATATCCAATTCTTACCCAGTTTTTGCACATGGATTCAACTCATTACCACATCCTGTACTCCTGAAGGAGATTCCTTTCATGGAAGCTACAGAGGCTTTTAGACAGTCAACAAGCTAACAAAATACATAGATCTCTTTACAAATGCTGTGCATGACACAGGTGAAATGCTACAAAGTATTATCATTATAATAATGGAACTGTTGCATTGCCCTGAATCAAGCATTTTGATATGACAAAACAGGGTATAGAAGTAGAAATACTGCGGACCTTGCTGCTGTTTGTCAGGAATTTTTTTTTTTTTTTGGGTTGGAGTCTCACTCTGTCACCGAGACTGGAGTGCAGTGGCCGCTCCCGGCCACCGCAGCCTTGACCTGCTGGGCTCCAGCGATCCTTCTGCCTCAGCCTTCCAAGTAGCAGGAATTACAGGCGCGTGCTACCACGCCCAGCTGATTTTTTATTTTTATTGTAGAGATAAGGTCTCATCAACTTGCCCAGGCGGGTCTCGAACCGGGCTCAGGCAATTCACTCACCTCAGCCTCCCAAGGCGCGGGATTACAGGCTGAGCCACGAGCCCGGCTGTCAGGATTTTTTTAATCCATAGTCCTGGGCCAGTGGGTCCAAGAATAAGACAGATGCTCACAGCCACACTGGATGTGCCTTTGCAATCCTGCAGTTAGGAAACTGGTAGCCGCTTTGTCTGGAAAGGTTTGGGGCAAAAGCCGTGAAGAGAAAAGCAAGCTGGGAAGGCTCGTGGACTCTGAACCAAGATGGGATTTTGGAGGGTCGAGGGCCTTGGAGCTAGAATATGAATCAAGTTGTGTCACAGGACGGGAAACGGGCACAGGATGTAGCTGTGCCTGGCTGATGCGGGCATGAGTTTCCTCACAGCGATTTCTGTCCCAGGATCCCTTCTGAGTCACCAGGGAATCGAGTGTGGTGTAGTTTTGGTGACCTAGAATTTCTGGGACAGTCCTGATTGTTTTTTTTTTTTTTTTTGAGTTGGAGTCTCGCTCTGTCACCCAGGCTGGAGTGCAGTGGCACGCTCATGGCCACTGCAGCCTCTACCTGCTGGGCTCAGGTGATCCTTCCACCTCAGCCTTCCAAGTAGCTGAAACCACAGGCACATGCCACCACACAGGGCTAATTTTTTAAAAGCTTATTGTAGAGACGAGGTCTCACCAAATTGCCCAGGCTAGTCTCAAATGCCAGGGCTCAGGCAATCCTCTTGCTTTGGCCTTCCAAAGTGCTAGGATGGCAGATGTGCGCCGCGACACCCAGCTAATTTCTTTTGGCTTGTTGTAGAGATGAGGTCTTGCCAAACGGTCCAGGCTGATTTGGACCCCCTGGACTCAGTCAATCCTCTCATCTCCGCCTCCCAAAATGCTGGGAGGACAGGCATGAGCCACCACACCCAGTAGTCCTGATTTCAAATGTTGTATTGCATTGTCTCTAGACTCTTGTATGTATTAGAATCATACTCTGATCTTAAGTAATGGCCATAGTCACTCACAGTCCCAGGGGAAGAGCCAGGAAACACCCTCACAGGCTGTGTGGCATTGGGGGTTTATTTTTTTCTCTGATCCTCTGCTTGGTCATCTATAAAATAAGCACTTGGAATAGATACTTTCTGTGTTCCCTTCTAGAACAAAGATTTTAGAGCTATATGACTCAATGCAAAGCATTAGGCTATTCTGTCTTCACTCATTCACTTAGAAGAATGGTTTACGATTTGTTAAGTCTTTGCTGTTTCTCCGAGGTGATTTTTAATTTTCTGAAGGGCATGTATTAATTTGAATCTGAAAGCCACCCCTAGCCGTGATAATTGCAAACAGCTGATTGGGTGACTTTTTTTTTTTTTTTTAAACAACTTATGCTGGAAGTTGCTAGAGTAATTACCCCTTGTTTAGTCAATAGTAGAGTTGGTAGTAAAAATGTCAAAAATTTAACAACTCACCGGGTCCTTTTTCTAAGCTGCCCCGAAGGCAGACACTGCTGAGTGCTATCAGCTTAGATCTGCTATCCAAACCCAAACCCTGGGTTGGAACAGGACGTGTGTTTGCATCTAGAAGTCAAGGTGGGAGGATGCCCCTTTTAGTCAAAATGGGCGGACCCTGGGAGACAATACGAAGAGCTTTATTTTTTTCCCCTTCTTTCCCTGTGTGATGTTTTCTTTGTCCTGCAGTCCTGCAAATACATGCTGGGGGAAGACTCATGTAAATGGAGACTGTGTTCCTTCAAGGGAGGCCGAGTTTACAAACAGAATCCTTCAGACAAAACCGGCACTCTGGAGCCATTCGGGTGGGTGCTGTGAATTCCCCCTGAAGAGCACCTTGGACCTAATAGTTGAATGCCTGCAGGGTTTATCTTCTCATGCAAGTAAGGAGATGTCTTATCTCTGATCACACAGAAATAATGGAGTCAAATAGTCCAACTCCCAAGGTCTGAGCCTGGGTAGAAGGGATCTCTTCTGACAGTGAGTTTGAAAGGAGGTGAGACTCCTTTAGAGTTGGGGGTGAATTAATATTTACTTAAAGGACTGAGGGGGCAAGTCTGGCTTTTGTAAACCGTGCTTTCCAAGATTAGAACAGCCAAGTAACGTTAATTTTGTCAGTTGGGCACGGTGGCTCACATCTGTAATCCTAGAACTTTGGGAGGTGGAAGTAAGAGTGAGTCCAGGGGTTTGAGACCAGTCTGGGCAACTTGGGGATACCTCGTCTTTACAATAAGTCAAGAAAAATTATCTGGGCATGGTGGTGAGCGCCTGTGGTTCCAGCTACTTGGAAGGCTGAGGTGGAAGGATCGTCTGAGCCCAGCAGGTCGAGGCTGAGGTGGCCGTGAGTGTGCCACTGCACTCCAACCTAGGCAACAGAGTGATACTCCATCTCAGTCAATCAATCAATCAATCAATAATTTTGTCATATCCTTTAGAAAAGCCAAATACATTCATTTTTGTCATAACCCTTAGAAAAGTTTGAGTATACAAAAAAATAGTTGTTGAGTGAATCCATGAATAAAGGAATTGAGTAAAAGGGATGAAATGAATATCTAGGGAATGGGCTCAATCTTGCAAATAATGTTCCAGAACCCCAAGTCTTGCTTGAAGTGTTGATTTTGTCCAGAATCTCTTCATCCTAGCATTTGACCTACTTCTGTTCACCCTATTGGTAACAGGTGCCTTAATCTCTGACCCCCAAGGGCAGTAAAGAATCTCCTACTCCCAACCTCCACTTTTCAAAATAATACTTGGAAAACACAAAACCAGAATAGAACAGTAGGGATCCACGTGGGACATGTTTTATTTCTTTTAGGTGTGCCTGTGGTCACAGCTACTCAGGAGGCTGAGGGGGAAGGATTGCCTGAGCCCAGGAGGTCAAGGCTGCGGTGAGCTGTGATCATGCCCCTGCACTCTAGCCTAAGTGACAGAGTGAGATTCTGACTCAAAAAAGAAAGAAAGAAAAAAAGAAAAGAAAAGGAGAGGGAAGATCACAGAGAAGGCAATGGCAGAACATCGTCGGCTCCCAGGCTGCTCCTGTGAGTCCTGAATGGATGTGAGGCCAAGTTTGAGGAAGAGTGAACAGTGACAAGGGTGCACATAGAAGGTGACACCTGCAGAAATGAGTGGAGGTCCAGGCTCTCCTCTTGGTTAATGTTAGATGCCTGGACAAATTGCCAACACTAGTGACATAGCTAGAACTCCACTTCAGAATCATGAAAACAATTAGGGGTGCACGGAGGTGAAACTGCACCAATGCATGTTTCGTGCCCCATGCGGTGCCTGCCAGACAAGGCTTATCTGGGACGCCTCTCCTACACTTTTTAGTTAGCCCACCACATTTTGTAATGTGTTCCCTAATCACCAAAATGCCACAGAGTCACTCCCGGCACTGGGAATAATAAAATAATTTAAAAAACTCACTTGGTTGATTTTTTGTTGTTGTTGCTGTTGATTTTGTTACCTATATTGATTGCAGTGATTCTTTTTTTTTTTTTTTTTTGAATTGGAGTCTCACTCTGTTGCCCTGACTGGAGTGCAGTGGCTGCTCCCAGCCACTGCAGCCTTGACCTGCTGGGCTCTGGCGATCCTTCCGCCTCAGCCTTCCAAGTAACTGGAGCTACAGACGTGCGCTATCACGCTCGGCTAATTTTTTTGATCTATTGTAGATATGAGGTCTCGCCAAGTTGCCCAGGCTGGTCTCGAACCCGCAGGCTCAGGCAATCCACTCACCTCAGCCTCCCAAGGCGCGGGATTACGGGCTGAGCCACCCAGCCCAGCAATTGCATTGATTCTTTAGGGATTATTGTTTAGAAATTGTTGCAATGAAAAAGTGCTGCAAATGTATTTCTGCACATGAACATTTATAAACACTTTGCTATTGATAAATTTGTTCATATATATGATCTTTTTTTTTTTTTTTGAGTTGGAGTCTCATTCTGTCACCCAAACTGGAGTGCAGTGACACGCTCCCGGCCACCGCAACCTCCACCTGCTGGGCTCTGGTGATTCTTTCGCCTCAGCCTTTCAAGTAGCCGGAACTACAGGCACGTGCTACCACGCCAAGCTAACTTTTGATTTATTGTAGAGACGAGGTCTCACCAAATTTCCTGGGCGGGTCTCAAACCCGTGTACTCAGGCAGTCCATTTGCCTCGGCCTCCCAAAGCGCTGGGATTACAGGCTGAGCCACCGAGCCCGGCCCATATATATATTCTTATATCCCTTTTATTCTGAGGGGAAATTATCGTTCTGCACCTAGAGAATATTAGCTTAGAGGTTTACAGTATGATTTTATTGAGAAAATATTCTATGATTCTTTATCCAGAATTAGTCTACAAAAATGCAGATTGAAGTAAAAATAATACACTCCTGGGTAACAGCACAGTAGGGAACCTGGAGCTCACAAGCCATAATTATGACTTTTTCTAGACTTTCAACTTTTTGTCTTAGGCATCTCTCTCCACCTACCTCGAGTCCTATCTTCTTCACAAAGCCTTCTGTGACTGGGATGTCACTAAAATGTTTTGAGCCATAGTGCTGTGTCTATGGATGTGGCTGCCTAAACCAAGACTTCACATCCTGAAGTTGGTTTAGCCACGTGACTAAGTTCCAGCCAGTGGGTCCTATTGGAAGTGATGTGTACAACCCTTGGCACGTGGGTCAGGCACAGTGGCGCAGTGGCTCATGCTTGTAATGGGAGTCTAAGACAGGAGAATCACTCGAGCCCAGCAGTTTGAGACCAGCCTGGGCAACATCATGGAGACCTCGTCTCTACAAAAACAAAAAAGTTAGCCGGGCAAGGTGGCATGCACCTGTAGTCCCAGCTACTCAGGAAGCGTGTGTGAATACCCTGCGTTCTTTCATTGTCCTCTTGCCTTGGTAAGTTGCAGCTGTGGGCTGGGATAGATTCGGCAGCAGAGGACCAAAGGCTGGACATCGCAGGGTTTTCTAGATTTTTGCCTCCAGCCTCTCTCAAATTTAATTTCCTGCTGAAAGAGGTGTTAGCATGGCTCCCACAATAGGGTTTGAGGATCACCTGAGCCCAGGAGGTCAAGGCTGTGGTGAGCTGTGATTGTGCCACTGTGCTCCAGCCTAAGTGACAGAGTATCTATATATTTATTTATTTATTTATGCAATTTTTTTCTTATGAGCTGGCACATAGGTAAGGTAATGACCAGCTTAGGCCACATAGTTGAAGGCATCACCTTCCAGAACTATAGAGAAACAATATATTAATGACTTGGGTCATGAAGGATGATGTGCAGTAGAACAAGTTCAAGTTCGCCTACCTGCTCTGGGCTGAGACATGAGAGAGACGCAAGCCTGTTTGTTACTTAAGCCACTGTATTACTGATTTTTTTAAAAACAGAGTAGCTAATCCTTTTATTCCATATCTATGAAAATTGGTACCTTAAAGCAAAATACTGTTGTGACAGAAATCTAAAACATGTGTTGTGGAGTCTGGGTGTGGTATGAAACAGTCTATAAAAACAATATGCAAACATAATGGGTTATGACTAGGGTATACTAAGTACTCCTCCAACATCCTGACTAATCACATACAGGACTAAGTGAGATTCAAACAAAAGTACCATAGAAATTCAAAGGAGAAGACCTGGCGTGGTGCTCAAAGCCTGTAATTCCAGCAATTTGGGAGGCTGAGGTGAGAGGATTGCCTCAGCTCACAAGTTCAAGACCAGCCTGGGCAACTTGGCAAGACCTCATCTCTCCAATAAATCCAAAACTTAGCGGGGTCTGGGAGGTACACACCTGTGGTTCCAGCTACTTGGAAGACTGAGGTGGAAGGATCACCTGAGCCCTGCAAGTTGAGGCTTCGGTGGCCATGAGCTTGCCACAGCACTCCAGCCTGGGTGACAGAGTGAAGCTCTGACTCAAAGAAAAGAAATTCAGAGGAGGCAAATGTAATTGAAATGGAGTCTAGGATATTTACTAGTTCATACAAAAGGCTAATCTGCCATCCAGAGCTTCCCAGACTGAAATATCTGTTATACCATTCCATATCCGATGACACATTTTTTAGATTTTTGTTACAACAGCATTCCATTTGCATGTTGTTTTAAAGATTGTCTAGTGTTTTTGCATTTCTTATTGCATGACGTATTCTTCACAAAAATAATGAGATGTTAAGATTCATTTATTGAGTCCATGTTTATTGGACGCCCATTAAGTGCCCCTCATTGGGCTGGGTTTTTCAGGAAATTTATCCAAATAAGACTTGTTCTGGAAGTGATTTTACTCCAGGACCAATTAGGAAAATGAGTAGGGAGTCTTAGGTGAGGAAATTGCTATCACAATTTTTGTGCATCTACTATCTAGCATCCAGAATAATAAATGATGTGTTCAAAGTTGCACAGCTAGTTAAAGTTCTCTTTATTTACCAATGCTACTCAACTCAGATGGCAAAGATCTAAAACTTCTAAAGGTTTATGAAATGCATTTATGAAGCAATTCAATTAACAATGCTTTTATTTACATGTTTTTATTTACTTATTGCAACAGGGCAGTGAAGAATGAATCATACCAATCACATCAAGTGAAGCTGTAACTCACTCTATCAAGATGGCGTTTATTAAATTCTCAGAGAGGCTGGGCACTGTGGCTCACGCCTGTAATCCCAGCACTTTGGGAGGCTGAGGCGGGAGGATCACTTGAGGCCAGGAGTTCAAGACCAGCCTGAGCAACATAGAAAGGCCTTGTCTCTACGAAAAATAAAAATAACAAATCAGCCAAGCATGATGGCAAGTGACTGTAGTTACAGTTACTCGGGAGGTTCAGGTGGGAGGGTCACTTGAGCCCAAGAGTTTGAAGCTGCTGTGAACTGTGATTGGGTCACCATGTCTTAGAAAAAAAAAATTCTCAGAGCATAGGAAACAAGTCCCTTTGGTGGTAAAGTGTCATGGACCCATTAAAATCTGTCACAGACTAGAATCAAACTCCTGAGCAATGGGTGCATTTGCACTGTTTCTTAGTGTACCTAATATTGCACTCTATATCATATTAGAACTCAAAGGCTGATGGAGGATTTAACTTCTACACAAGTCATCTTGCAAAGACAAAGATGCAAGAGTGATGAGAGACAGAGCAGATGGGAGTAATATACATGAGATGGCAGAAGAGGAGACTTCCCCGCAGAGTATGGGGGGGCGGGGCTTGAAGATGGAAAAAGTATAACTAAAAAGACTCACGGCTTTTTTTTTTTTTAAAGAGGGAAATAAAAGAAGCAGAACCAGTGAGATAAGGTTTAGTCAAAATAAAATGATGTGTAAAACAAAGATGAGAATCAAATTAGAGATTCTCTTGGGTTGACTCTCCTCGTTGATTCTGATTAGAAAGGTATGAGAGCAGACCAGGTGTGGTGGCTCACGCCCGTCATCCCAGCACTTTGGGAGGCAGAGGCGAGAGGATTGCCTGAGTCCAGGGGTTTGAGACCACCCTGGGCAACTTGGAGAGACCTCGTCTCTACAATTAATCAAGAAAAATTAGTCGGGCATGGTGGCGGTGCACGCCTGCAGTTCCAGCTACTTGGAAGGCTGAGGCAGATCACCGGAGCCCAGCAGGTCGAGGCTGCCACTGCACTCCAGCCTGGATGATGGAGTGAGACTCTGACTCAAAATAAGAGAGAGGCACAAGAACATTAAGATACGGAGATGCAAAAGACAGCCAGATACAGATACAGAGCCTGGAGATTGGATGCTGATGAAAAAGAAGGCGTGGCATTGTCACCTTGGGGCTGGCAGTTCAGGGGGGAAGCACATGTGAATACCCTGTGTTCTTTCATTGTCCTCTCGCCTTGGTAAGTTGCAGCTGTGGGTTGGGATAGATTTGGCAGCAGAGGACTAAACGCTTGACATCGCAGGGTTTTCTAGATTTTTGCCTCCAGGCTCTTTCAAATTTAATTTCCTGCTGAAAGGGGTGTCAGCATGGCCCCCACCACTGGGTTTGAGTTAAAGGAAATCAAGTGGTCACCTAAAAGAAATGTTTGCCTCTGTCAGTTCAGTACACAGAGCCCTTAAGCATGGAGGTCGGGGCTTGACTTCTATCTCCAAAGTGGCCCCCAGACCATCACTTGGGCTTCAATTGGTTTTGAAGTGTCGCTGAAAGAATTCTTTTGTTTTTACTTTGGGCTGGCGGGGTTTGCACTGTAACCATATCTGCTTTTCTACATCTCTGCTTGACACCGGGCTGACCCCTGCTTACCTCAGCCTTGCCAAAACGAAACCTATCTAATACCATCCACCGTGGCGATAAGGGCGAGGGAAAACAAACAGTGGAGAGACCCTCTAGCAGCAGGCAGCCGACTATTAGTTGTGGGATTGTGGGAGACACACGAACGGGAAGGAACAAGCCGGTCACCATTAGGGAAGATTCAGGTCTTTGGGTTCAGGGGTTTCGAACTTTGTTTAGGGCAGAGTTCTAGGCTTGACGCTGGCAAGGGTTTGCGATATGATTAATAGACTGTTAAGCTGGAAGATAATTTCTTGGCTGAGTCAGTCTCAAACCATGGTGTCCATGATCTGTCTCGGATGGGGTGATCTCACTGCACAGTTAGGTCAGGTCATTAGAAAGCATCTTCAGCCGGGCTCAGTGGCTCAGCCTGTCATCCCGCGCCTTTGGGAGGCTGAGGTGAGTGGATGGCCTGAGCCCACGGGTTCGAGACCCGCCTGGGCAGCGAGACCTCACAATAAATAAAGACCTCTACAATAAATAAAAAAATCAGCCGGGCGTGGTAGCGCATGCCTGTAGTTCCGACTACTTGGAAGGCTGAGGCGGAAGGATCGCCAGAGCCCAGCAGGTCGAGGCTGCGGTGGCCGGGAGCGGCCACTGCACTCCAGTCTGGGCGATAGAGTGAGATTCCAACTCGAAAAAAAAAAAAAAGAAAGCATCTTCAGAGATATCCTCAGTGAACAATTCCATCTTTCTTTTGGGGTCATTTACTTTTATCTCTACCTCTGTCTTCCTTTTTTCTTTTGAGTTGGGTCTCACTCTGTCACTCACCCAGACTGGAGTGCAGTGGCACAATCATGGTTCACTGTGGCCTTGACCTCCTTGGCTCAGCTGATCCTTCTGCCTCAGCCTCCCAAGTAACTGGGACTACAGGTCCATGCCACCACACCCAGCTAATTTTTTGATTTTTTTGTAGAGACAAGATCTTGCGATGTTCCCCGGGCTGGTCTTGAACTCCTGGGCTCAAGCCAGTCTTCCGCTTTGGCCTCTTAAAGTGCTAGGAATATAAGCATGAACCACCGTGCCTGGCTCTTCCCTTGGTTTCAAACAAACGATTTGAAAGTCATCAAAACACTGCTTGGTGTTTTGGAATAGAATTTTGGACCACCCCCATGAGTGACATTAAAATAGAGTGGCAAAGAAATACCAAGCACTCAGAATATTTTGGAAAAATGTTAACTGGGGATGATTTTTCTTGTCTCTCAATTGCATAAAGATGATTGGAAAACTAGATTAAAAACGTGATTTAGATTTAGGAAATAAGACCCATTTTAATTTATGTAATTGTTTTTAATGTGTATGTCATAACAATGAGTTAACTGACACATTTACTGAACTTAAAGACTTTTGAAAATGGTTTTAGATCTAAAAGGCTAAGTCCGAAAAGCAGTGAATGCTCTGGAAGAAATAATGGCCGGAGGAGGAAGTTAAAAATGACTGCAAATATCCAGAAGGAGGTGGAGAAATGCAGATTTCTAAAAACAAGTGAAATACAAAGATCTCAAGGAATGAAAAGAAGGGAAGTCTTCTGGAGAGAGCCGCTCGGTTTTATGCCTCCAGGTTTGGACTCTCACGTTTTTAAAATTTTGTAGAGATGAGGTATCATTATGTTGCCCAGGCTGGGTATGATTCGAACTCCTGGGCTCAAACAACTCTCTCACCTCAGCCTCCCAGAGTGTTGGGATTACAGACGTGAGCCACCGTGCCCAGTGTCTCTTTGTTTCTGTTCTCCATGTGTACACTGAGGTGACCTCATCTAGACCCATGGCTTTAAATGCCACCCATATGCTGGCCGGGCACACTGGCTCATTCCTGTAATCCCAGCACTTTGGGAGACAGAGGCGGGAGGATTGCCTGAGTCCAGGGGTTCAAGACCAGTCTGAGCAGCTTGGTGAGCCCTAGAGGATTGCCTGAGTCCAGGGGTTCAAGACCAGTCTGAGCAACTTGGTGAGCCCTCATCTCTACAATAAACAAAAAAATTAGCCGGACGTGGTGACTTGTGCCTATGGTTCCAGCTAAGTTGGAAGATTGAGGCAGAAGGATTGCCTGAGCCCAGTGGGTCATGGCTACGGTGGCCGTGAGCATGCCACTGCACTCCTGCCTGGGTGACAGAGTGAGACTACAAGTAAAAAAAAAAATGTCACCCGCATGTTGGTGACTCTGTGGAATTGCGTGCCACTTTGACCTTTCCCCTGTACACCAGGCTTCTTCTGTCACCTCCTTATCTTTTCACTTGGGTGCCTAACAGGCATCTCAAAATTAACATCTTCAAATATAAATCTTTGGGTTCCACCTTTCTTGAAAATGTGTCTGCCTCTGTCTCCTACACACCTTCTGCTATTTTCGTCACATCATAAATCCTCTCCACAAGGCAGTTTGCATTTCTAATTCATCAGCAATTCCTGTCTGTTTGACAGTTGAAATAGCCATCCCTTTTCTTCCTTCTGTCATCTGAATCTAAGTCTCATCATATATTGCCTGGACTAAGGCACTCACCTTTCCAACTTTCACTTTTCTCTCTCATCCATTCCCATAAAACAGGCAGATTACTTAAAACCATAAATCTGTTTAAAGCAAACCAATAATTCTAAACACAATGTCGGTGTTCAGAATAAATCCCAAACTCTTCTGCAAGTTCCTACAGTTATCTGGTCCTTGTCTACCTCTTTATCTTCATTTTATGGCACGATTGGTCACTTTTTAGATTCAGATTCATGCATTAGTTAACTCATATAACAGCTAACAATTCATGTGTGAGTTTTAAAATTTTTCTTGAGCAAGGGTCTTGCTCTGTCACTCAAGCTAGAGTGCAGTGGTATGATCACAGCTCACCGTAGCCTCAAACTCCTGGGCTCAAGCTATCCTCCTTCCTCAGCCTCCAGAGTAGACTGTAGGCATGCACTACTGCACCCAACTAATTTTTTATTTTTTGTATAGATGGGGTCTTGCTGTTGCCCAGGCTGGTCTGGAACTCCTGGCCTCAAGCATTCCTTCCGTTTCAGCCTCCCAAAGTGCAGGGATTACAGGTGTGAGCTCCTGTGCTCAGCCTAGAGTGTTTTTTTTTTTTTTTTTTTTTGAGTTGGAGTCTCACTGGGTCGCCCAGATTGGAGCGCAGTGGCACGCTCCCGGCCACTGCAGCCTTGACCTGCTGGGCTCCAGCAATCCTTCCGCCTCAGCCTTCCAAGTAACTGGAACTACAGGTGCACGCTACCACGCCTGGCTAATTTTTGATTTATTGTAGAGATGAGGTCTCGCCAACCACCGGGTCTCAAACCCGCGGGCTCAGGCAATCCACTCACCTCAGTTTCCCAAAGGTGCGGGATTACAGGCTGAGCCACTGAGCCTGGTTTAGAGTGCTTTCTATGTGCTTAGCAGTCTTCAAGCCTCATGAGAGAGATTAGAGAACAAAGCACAAGGATATCCCTGCACTTGCAGAGTGTGTTCTAACAGGGCGAGAAAGTAAAACACAAAATAATTAAGTTCTAGCCAGGTATGGTGGCTCATACCTGTAATCCCAGCACTTTGGGATCAGAGGCAAGAGGATAGCCTAAACCCAGGGGTTTGAGACCAGCCTGGGCAATTTTGGGAGACCTTGTCTCTACAATAAATAAAAAAATTAGCTGAGTGCGGTGGCACACACCCGTGGTTCCAGCTACTTGGAAGACTGAGGCGGAAGGATCACCTGAGCCCAGCAGTTTGAGACTGTGGTGGTCATGAGCATGTCACTGCACTCTAGCCTGGGTGACAGAGCAATATTCTGATTCAAAAAAAAAAAGAGAGAGAAAAGAAATTCAGTTCTTTAGTGAATTAGAAAGTGATCAGTGTTGCCAGGCGCAGTGGGTTATGCCTGTAATCCCAGCATTTTGGGAGGTGGAGGCGAGAGGATTGCCTGAGCCCATGGGTTCAAGTTGCCCTAGGCGATCTGCCAAGACCTAGTCTCTACAATAACTCAGGAAAACTAGCCGGGTGTGGTGGCGCTCGCCTGTAATTCCAGTTAATTGGAAGGCTGAGGAAGAAGGATTGCCTGAGCCCAGCAGTTCGAGGCTGCAGTGGTCGTGAGTATGCCACGGCACTCCAGCCTGGGCAAAGGAGTGAGACTCTGACTCCAAAAAAAAACAAAAGAGAGAGAGAAAAGTTGAGTCGGGCTGGAGGAAGGGGTGATGAGGGAAGGGTTTTGAAGCCGGCTGCAGTGGTGGTCAGCATAGGCCACGGGTCAAAAGTGAAATGGTAACAGAGTTGAAACAGATGAGAGAGTTAGCCAAGGGTGATCTGGGAGGGACAGTGTTTGGAGGAGAGGCCCTGATAGAGGGAGATGTCAGCTGTGTTGAAGAATCAACAAGGAGACCTGTGGCCTCTGACAAAAGGCAGGTGGAGGCCCTTGTGAGGACTTAGCTTTCACCCTCTGGGAAATGGGCAGCCTAGCAGGGTATTGAGCAAATCAACATGATTTGTTTACATTTAAAAAGCTTCCCAGGCCAGGCATGATGGCTCACTCCCACAATCCCAGCACTTTGGGTTGGAGATCAGCCGGGCAACTTGGCGAGACCTCATCTCTACAATAAATAAAAAAAGTAGCCAGACATGGGGGCGCACGCCTGTAGTCCCAACCATTTGGGAGCCTAAGGTGACAGGATTGCCTGAACACAGGAGTTTGAGACCAGCCTGGGTAACACAATTAGCTGGGCATTGTGGCGTGCGCCTGTAATCCCAGCTCCTTGGGAGGCTGAGGTGGAAGGATCACCTGAGCCTAGGAGGTCAAGTCTGCAGTAGCCATGACTGTGCACTGAGCTCCAGCCTGGGTGACAGAGTCAAAACTCGACTCAAAAACAAAGCAAAATATAAAGCTGCTTCTTCTACTCAAACCGTGCCAGGAGCTATGGTGCCTGGCCTGCCTCGCAGCTATACATTAGGTGACAAGTATTTAGAAACTGCCGGGCATGGTGGCTCACACCTATCATCCCAGTACTTTGGGAAGCAAAAGTGAGAGGATTGCCTGAGTCCAGAAGTTCCAGACCAGCCTGGGCAACTTGGCGAGACCTCATCTCTACAATAAGTCAAAAAATCAGCTGGGCATGGTGATGTATGCCTGTAGTTCCGGCTACTTAGAAGGTGTGAGGTGGAAGGATCGCTTGAGCCCAGCAGGTCGAGGCTGTAGTAGCCGTGAGTGTGCCACTGCACTCTAGCCTGGGCGACAGAGTAAAACTCTGACTCAGAAAAAAATAAATGAAATTATTAAAGGTAAAAAGCATCCCTGTGGCTGTAGTGCTGAGATTAGACAATATAGGAGAAAGGATTGAGCAGGAAAGAGTTCGGATGTGAGGGCAGTAGCTGGGCTAGAACTAAAGTGAAGGAACGAGGGTCCCGGGGATGCAAAATAAAAGGCGTGCCCACTCTGGAGCCATGGAGGGGATTTGGAGAGTATCTCCTTACAGTCTGTACCCCAGGGGCCAACCTTGCCTCACCGCTGTCCTATTCCTGTATAATAATCCGGATTAAAGACAGCAACCATCCACCCTGGCTAGCAGCGTGGAAGTGGCGAGATGAGATCATATTTTACATTTACTGGGAAAATAGAGTCACAATGTCCTGCCAGATTAGGAATAGGGAGAGAAAGAGAGGCATCCGAGGTACATCCAGCAAGAACAAAGAGGCCATCAGCCCGGGTGAGGATGGCTTCCCGAAGCAGATTTCAGGGTGAGGAAGGGGGCTGAGGAGTGCCAAGTGAAGTTGGCAATGGCTTAGCCATTCGCTGGAAGAGTTGGGGACTAGCTGGATTTTGGAGGCTGGCGTTTGGGAGTAATGGTGGCCACGACCCCCTAGAATAAGCACATTTTGTTGCTTTCTGGGGACATTTGTTCTTCTTGTTTACATAGAGTCCAACACTTTCGTTCTGCAGCTACATAGACACCTCCTTTACTCTTGTTACCATTCAAATGTAAGCTTAAAAAAAATCAGGCCAGGTGAAGTGGTTCATACCTGTAATCCCAGCTCTTTGGGAGGCTGAGGAAGGAGGACTGATTAAGCTCAAGAGTTCGAGGCTTCAGTGAGCTATGGTCATGCTACTAAACTCCAGCCTGGGTGACAGAGCGAGACAATGTCTCTAAAATAAATACAGTATATTCTTTTAAAATTTAAATTCTTTTAAAATTGAATAATATTTGTAGGGTACATAGTGATATTTTGATATATAAAACGTAAATGATCAGATCAGGATAATTAGCATCTCCATCATCTCAAACATTTATCATCTCTTTGTGTTAAGAACATCTAATATCCTGCTTCTAACTATTCGAAACTATCTGCTGTCTTATTGCTAACTATCATCGCCCTGCATTCCAGGATAAAACACTGGAATTTATTCCTCCTACCTAGGTGTAACTCTGTATCTTTCAAAACATTCCCCCATCTCCTTCCCTTGCCCCGACCCTTCCCAGTCTCTTGTGTTCTCCGATTTCCTTTTTACTTCTATGAGATCAACTGTTTTTAGCTTCTACATATGGGTGAGGACATGTGGTGTTTAACTTTCTATTCCTGGCTTGGTTCACTTAATATAATGTCCTCTGGGTCCATCCATGTTGCCACGAATAAAATGTCAGCTTGTTTGAAGTAAGGGGATTTCTCATGCTTTCTCCAATGTTGGTCCCTCTTTCTCTTGTTTTGTTTTCTCCATTGTGCCATTTCTCTCTGAGACTCTTATTTGTTTATTTCCTTACTAATTTATCATCTGCTTATCTTAGAATAATAGCAGCTTCATGAGAGCAGCGGTTCTTAGTATTGAGTAGAGTACTGTGTACTCAGTGTAGGTTTGTTGAGTGAATAAATGAATTTACATCAATTTTGTGCCATCCCAAAGGCAGACAACCAATAAAAACTTGATCTGTAATAAATTTTAAAGTGTCTTTCTTCCTTTCTCTCTCTCTCTTTCTCTTTCATTCTTTTTTTTCTTAACTAGGAGAAAAGACATACAAATTTATTTAACATGGATAGATAATGGGAACCTTCAGAATGAAAACCTGACCCAATGAGGTGCAAAAGCTTATATACCATCTTGAGGTCACAGAATACAATGAAGGCTAAATGTTTTTCGTTACTGAAAGCACAGAATATTTGCTTTTCTTGGTGATCCAATGATTTCTTTTCACTAGGGTTGCTCTATGAGATAAGCCTAGTCGTTTACCATCAGGAAGAGGAAAAATAATTGCACACATTTCAAATTTTCTAGTTGTCCTTTCATTGTATTGATTCATGAAAAATATATCAACTGTGGGCAGCATATTTATGGCTTTTGTCATTACACACGGAGTCTCAATTTCTCTAGGACCATACAGTTCATCAAATATGATGTTGAACTAGATTTTTTTTTTTAGATGTTAGTAAGTAAAAATCTTCACCGTAATGGAGTAATTTAACCAAGTTTCCAATAAAACTCTATAGACAGACAACAGGAATTCAAGGTAGGTTAAGATTATTGACAATATTAAGTATAGGAACATGGCCAGGAGTAAGACTCCAGTAAATATAGCCAGATAGAGCAAAAAGACAACAAGGGGCCGGGCTCAGTGGCTCAGCCTGTAATTCCAGCACTTTGGGAGGTCGAGGTGAGTGAATTGCCTAAGAGCATGTGTTTGAGTCCAGTCCGGGCAACTTGGCAAGACCTCATCTCTACAATAAGCAAAAAATTAGCCAGGTGTGGTAGCACAGGTCTGCAGTTCCAGCTGCTTGGAAGGCTAAGGCAGAAGGATTGCCAGAGCCCAGCGGGTCGATGCTGGGGTGGCTATGAGTGTGCCACGGCACTCCAGCATGGGAGATAGAAAGAGACTCCAACTCAAAAACAAAACAAACAAACAAACAAAAAAAACAACTGGCCTTTGACTAAAAAAAATAAAAATAAAAATAAAATCCTGTCTTCAAATCCTGACTCTAAACCAGGCGCGGTGGCTCACGCCTGTAATCCCAGTGCGTTAGGAGGCGGAGGTGAGAGGATTGCCTCAACTCAGGTGTTCGAGACCAGCCTGAGCAACATGATGAGACCTCATCTCTACAATAAATAAATAAAAAATCAGTCAGGCATGGTGGTGTGTGCCTGTAGTTCCAGCTACTTGGGAGGCTGAGGCAGAAGGATCGTCTGAGTAGAGCAGGTCGAGGCTGGGGTGGCCGTGTGTGTGCCACTGCGCTCCAGCCTGGGCGACAAAGTGAGACTCTGGCAAATAAATAAATAATAAATAAATAAATAAATAAATCCTGACTCTATCTCTCCAAACTGTGTACTCTTAAGCAAGTCACTTGATTTATCTGGTTTTCCTTATTTATGAAACAGAATAATACCCATCTCACATATGATTAAAAATATGATGTAGGTTAATCTCCTTGGTAGATATTAGACATGCAAATGTTATCTGAGTGACATTTAAATTGGTTAAAAAGATTCCAAGTATGAGAGGGGAAGGAACTCCCCAAACCCTGGAATTATCTTTTGGAGGATGGGCCCTTGGTAGACAATCTTTTCCCTCTAGGTAAACCCATAGGCATCAGCGTACCAGCGAGCCTTGTTGTGAGGCTGCGTTCAGCTTCAGCGAATTATTTTTTGAAGATTCTTTCAATGTGCTGGCCCATTTCATGATGGGTGATTTACTCAAACAATCTATCCACACCATGCTGAGTATTCAGCAGTTTTTACCCAAAACAGCATGACCCCTGTCCCCCACTTTCCCTATCCACCTGACCTTGCCTTGAACAACTTTTTTTGTTTGTTTGTTTCCTCAGATGAAAAAAGTCCTCAAAGGGAACTATTTTGCCAATGTGGAAGCGGTGAAACAAAAAATAGGACAAGCACGAAAAGACATCAGAATGGACGAGTTCAAAACTGTTTTGAGCAGTGGAGAAAGCGTCTCGAAAGGTAGATTGCATCAGACAGAGAGTACTTAGAAGTGACTGAAGTTTAAACATGTAAGAATAAATGCACAATTTTTTTTTTTTTTTTTTTGAGTTGGAGTCTCACTCTGTTGCCCAGACTGGAGTGCAGTGGCCGCTCCCGGCCACCGCAGCCTCGACCTGCTGGGCTCCGGTGATCCTTCCGCCTCAGCCTTCCAAGTAGCCGGAACTACAGGCGCACGCTACCACGCCTGGCTGATTTTCTTATTTATTGTAGAGATGAGGTCTTGCTGCCCAGGCGGGTCTCGAACCCACGGGCTCAGGCAATCCACTCACCTCAACCTCCCAAAGGCGCGGGATTACAGGCTGAGCCACCAAGCCCAGCTAAATGCACAATTTTTAATACATAAATTCTGCTTTGGGGGTCTCCTCCTGCATTTTTAGTTGCATAAAAATGTTTTCTAAAAATACGAATCCCAACTGTGTATCATTAACTTTAATTATATATTAATGAATCAGTTAAAATATTTTTAGCCGTGAGTTTGAGAATGCTTAATTTTTTTTATTGTGAGTTGGAGTCTCACTCTGTCACCAAGGCTGGAGGGCAGCGGCACGCTCCCGGCCACTGCAGACTCGACCTGCTAGGTGCAGGTGAACCTTCCACCTCAGCCTACCAAGTAGCTGAAACTACAGGCACGCGCCACCATGCCCGGCTAATTGTTTTATTTATTGTAGAGATGAGGTCTCATTAAGTTGTCTGGGCTGGTCTCAAATCCAAGGGCTCAGGTAATCCTCTCACCTCGTCCTCCCGAGGTGCTGGGATTATAGGTGTGAGTTTGAGAATGCTCAATTTTAATAGATTGAAACAAAAAGCAAAAATTATGTCCTCTAACAAGAAACGAAGTATAGAGTGGTTGCACGCTTGACTGGACACATTCCTCAGGGACCTGGTGTTCATCTATCTTTTAGCTCTACTGAGCCTAATGTGTTCCCTGGGTCTCTTGCTTTTTCATCTCACGGTGTCAGAGAGGTACTCTGCTTGTAAAGACCACCTTGACACAGTCTGAGGCACATCGGGGAGGCAAAACTCTCCTGGGAAGCTCCTATCAGACTTCCTGCCATGTCTCTGGCCAGAGCTGGGTGACTTATCTGGGACCAACCACACTCCTGGCAAAGGGGAGTGAAATTACCTTGATGTCTTAGATTCAAAGTGTTCTCTTGGGAAGGGAGGGGCCTGCTTTCCACGGGCATGTGACTCCCTGATACTTGAACAAAAATCGTGTTCGTTAACAAAGAAGAGAGGAGGGGAGGGGAGGAAATAGTTGTGGTGTAGGTAACTAACAGTGTTTTTTTTACACCATCCTTATCTTTTCTGGAGGGCGGAGGGAGTTTGTGGTTATTGCAAAAACTCAGAACAAGAGGATGTCATGATGGCTGAAGGCTGGAAATTATGGCGGTGTGGGCTTGAGAGCTGGGCACTGGCTATGTTTTCTTTCTCTCAATGTCTTTGGTTTATACAGCCGAAATGCCTAATGAATGCATCAAAACCCAAATATTGGAGAAAGGGCTGAATTACTCTTCTGTTTTTGATTCTGTTAGACCAACCTATTTGTGTATGTATTTGATTGAGGGGACAGAAAAATTAGATCTTGATTTAAGTAAGGAGAGAAAATTGAATCTAGAGAGCAGAAACCGAAGAGGAAGTGGGCACTGTACTTAGAAAATAAATGCATTAGATGACATGGGAAAGGGGGTTTATTTATTTATTTATTTTTGGCTCAGGCTGGGGTACAGTGGCATGATCGTGGCTTATCACAGCCTCGAATTCCTGGGCTCAACCAATCCTCCTGCCTCAGGCTCCTGAATATCTAGGACTCCTGCTTGGGCCACCATGCTTGGCTAATTTAAAAAAAAACTGTGGAGGCAGGGTCTTGCTATGTTGCCCAGGCTGATCTGAAACTCCTGCCTCACGTGATTCTTCTGCCTCAGCCTCCCAAATTGCCAGGATTACAGATGTGAGCCACCATACCCAGCTTAAAATTTTTTTTTTCATAGTAAGTAGAGTGGAAAAAAAGCATACAGAAAAGATTGTTCTGTGATGTTCCCTGATACTTGGTGCCATTTTTCTGTACTTCTGATACTAGCCTCTAATTTTTTTTTTCTAGCACGACTTCATTTTCCATCTGAAGACTAGCCTGTGTTTTATTCGTTTGATGTTTTTTAATAGTGTTTTCATCATTGTATATGATCATGCAATGCCCCAAGCACCTTGGCTGGAAAATGGTTTATAAATAAAATTATTGTTATTATTGTTATCTTTATCTCTTGTAACAATACTCATTATATTAAGATTATATCAAAGCTAAAAGTAGTTCAACATATGTGATTATATGTAATCGTTCTATTTTTTTCTACTTTAAAAAGAAAACCCTGTTGCCTCACACTCCACTTTGTTCTTATCACTAAACAAACCATTGTTTGTAAGTGGTAGGTGACTCCGATTTACTTTGAAGAACGGCTCTTGACAGGTTTCAACAAGCGTTTGCTCCCAGTGGAATGGGATCCAAGCAACTCCTTGTTCCCGGTGGACATGCACTGATCATAGTTACAGCAGTGTGGGGACGGAACAGCCAGAACGTTTGCCTAAAACCCAGAGCCCTGAGTGCTTCCAGAGGACAAAAATTATGATTAATAGAGAGCACACTTAGGGAGGCTTATTTTAGCTAGGTAACAAAATGACTTCATATATTTATTTATTTTTATTTTTTGAGACAGTCTTACCCTGTCACCCAGGCTGGAGTGCAGTGGCACAATCATGGCTCACCGCAGCCTAGAGCTCCTGGGCTCAAGCGATCCTCTTGTCTCAGCCTTCTGAGTAGCTGGGACTACAGGCATGTACCACCACACCTGGCTAATTTTTTTTTTTTTAACTTTTTGTAGAGACAGGTCCTCTCTTTGTTGCCCAGGCTGGTCTCAAACTCCTGGCTTCAAGTGATCCTCCTTCTCAAAGTGCTAGGATTACAAGCATGAGCCACTGCACCCAGCTGAGAATAACTTGATGCGTATTAAAACTGCCTGCAAATAGGATAGGCTACGCAGTGAGATTGTGAAGACCCATTGTGGCAAGTATTTAGAAGACTGTCAGGCCATTTGGAGTACTGGGAAGATCATGCAGATATTCACTGGATTCATTGAATGCTATGGTGGCATCCAATGGCCTGCCAAGTGGCTTCTCCTTCTAAGATTCTGTTTCTGCGGTGGTTACAGTACTTCAATTTTTCTCTGTGGTTGTGTTATAACATTGGCTGCCGGGTTGCTCTTCTAGTGTTCTGCAAGGTGAAATACGGTGCCCTCTTCTATTCAGCGTATCTTGAGATGTTACAAGGAATATTGTGATATGGATCAGCCTTAAATAAGGGGTAATTGATGTCTGGAGGTTGTATCTGGTTGACTTTGAGGCTTAGAGTCTGAACTTCAGGAGACTGGAGGTTTACATATCTGATTCTCTATGTGGGTATCACGTTTCTCTCTTCATTTTGCATATTAACTGATCTACATGATATAAAATTTTGGTAAGTAGAAAGTTATAGCAATTAAGGGAATATTATTAAGACCGGTGCCCCTTCTGTCTGATGGGTAATTTTCTTTCTTTTATTTTTTAAGTTTTTAATTTTAAAGGTGTGGGGTATAATTCAGGGTTCGGTATACAAATGCTTATTATGCAGGTACCTTTGTTGATGAGGTGTGCCCCCTTCCCCTGGCAGATTCCCACTACTGCCAATCCTTTTCTGATAGTATTAAGATAATTGCTCAAGGTCCACTTATGAGTGAGAACATGTGATATTCAGTTCTTTGTTTCTGTGATAGATCACTCAGTATTATAGACTCTAAGTCCATCCAAGTTGCTGTGAAGGTCATACTTTTGTCCTTCTTTATGACTGCATAATATTCCATCGTGTATATGTATGATGGATACTTTTCTAGAGTATGCTGACGTCCCACAATGGACCAGATCAGAGCATCCATGATGCAAATGCATTTCTACAACCAAGAAACCAAATCCAGGCTGACATAGCGCTGGAAGGGGTGTAGGGTGGAAAGCCATATATTATGGGGGACTTGGTGTATATGGGAAATCAGAGGTCACACGCTTTGCTAAACTCTCCGCTTAAGGGCAGAAATGTTGTTGACTTTTGAGATTACCACAACCAGTAAAAAAACAAGGAGCACACTTTTTGCTGTCGATGTTTTAAATTCAGCTCAAGTCTGCTTTTTCCCATGAACTCTCCCCAGGACATGCCTTTACAGAGTTGGGTTCCTTTTTTGAGTTATAGACAGTCTAGCATACCCATTTGGTCATTAAGTCTTTATTTTATTGCCATTAAATTCTTGCAGTCTTAGAAGTTAGCTAGCTGTAATTATCTTTTAAAAAATAGAATCTTATAATTTTTTTGTGTGACTGTTTTTGCAATTGCCAAATTATATACATATTAATATCTCTGTATAAGTACCGTCTAGCTTTCTGTATATGAGGATGTATCCCCCCCATCGGAATTTATTTAGACAAAATTGTGTATTTATCCTTACATGTCTAAACTTTAATCACCTTCAAAATTCTCTCCATTTGATGTAATACGCCTACCAAGACACTTTTTTCTACTGCACAGAACAGTTTTTGAATTTGTCCATTTTGATGACATTTTTTTGTTTCACTTTTTCCACATAGGCAAAACATTTCCCTTTGAAGACGTTTTTCATCCAAAGTAAAAAAAGGTGCTGGGGCGAGATTATGTGAATGGGGAGGTGGGGCACGGGGGTCATGCTATTTTTGGTCAAAAACTGCTGCACACTCAGCATGGTGTGGGCAGGTGTGCTCATAAATCACCCATCGTGAGATGGGCAAATGCACTAAAAAAATCTCCAAAAGAACACACCATTCACTCAAGCTGGACTCAGCCTCTCACAACAACGCTAGCTGGTACACTGAAGCCGATGGGTTCCTAGAACCCTCATCTAGCGGGGAAAACCTATACTGCAAGGGGCTTGCTCTCCAAAAAAAAATTCCTTTTTTGGGGGTGCCCCACATATATCATATATAATTTTTTTTTGAGTTGGAGTCTCACTCTGTCACCCAGACTGGAGTGCAGTGGCCACTCCCGGTCACCGCAGCCTCAACCTGCTGTGTTCCAGTGATCCTTCCGCCTCAGCCTTCCAAGGAGCTGGAACTACAGGCGCACACTACCACACCCGGTTATTTTTTTGATTTATTGTAGAGATGAGGTCTAGCCACGTTGCCCAGGTGGGTCTCGAACCCGCGGGCTCAGGCAATCCACTCACCTCAGCCTCCCAAAGCGCTGGGATTACAGGTTGAGCCACCGAGCCTGGCTATAATTTTTTTAAAAGCCAGAACTCTACTACTCTTATTTAAGTTTGCTCACTACTTTGAGATGTGTTATCTGTGGCTGGGTACAGCTCATGCCTGTGATTCCAGCACTTTGGTAGGCTAAGGTGGGGGGAATGGCATAAGGCCAGGAGTTTGAGACGTGTCTGAGTGACATAGCAAGACTTGGTCTCTACAAAAAATTAAAATATTAGCTGGGCATGATGGCATGCACCTGTAGTCCAAGCTACTTGGGAGGCCGAGATGTGAGGACCACTTGAGTCCAGGAGTTCGAGGATGCAGTTGAGCTATGATCACACCACTGCACTCTAGCCTGGGTAACAGTAGGAACCTGTGAGAGAGAGAGAGAGAGAGAGAGAGAGAGAGAGAGAGAGAGAGAGAGAGAGAGAGAGAGAGAGAGAGAGTCTGTTAAAGAGAATAAATTCCTGAGGTCCTAATCTCTCTTGATACGGTCTTCTTTGCAAGACTGGTGTTGTCTGGGGATCCTTGGAAGGCTCACGCTATCTTCTCTTGTGGGAGTTCCTTTTTTAAGTCTTGCTGAGACATGGCAACCACCGAGACTGCTCCTCAAAGTGTTTGGTTGCAAACAAGAAACAGGTTTGTGCCAGGCAGCCCTGAGATGCCACCCTGCACCTGTGAGGCACAGCTTTGGCAGGGATGTGGGTGGGAAGGGCTGGCTTCCCAACGTGGGCTGCTGCCTGGTGCATGGTGACACATGAGTGATGGACCCCAAACCCTTTAATCAGTGCAGCACCATTGCATGAACCCAGGACTTCCTGGATCTGGCTTCTAATCTTTCCGCTACCTGCTGAGTGTCAGGGCAAAGGCAGGGCTACCTGTCTCTCCTCTCCCCCGCCCCCCCATGTGGCGCGGCCTTCCATCTGGACAGCTGGGGCTTCTTTCTGTCCTGGTCCTGGCTTTGCCTGGTCAGGGGCTTCCCCAGGGGGAGCAAGCAGGAATGTTCCACTTGACTGTGGGTCCTATCTGCTGTAAAAGTTCATGCGCTAGGGCAGCCATAGGGTCTAGGTCTAGCGGGAGTCAGAGGCCCGTCTCTAAGTGCCGTGCTTACTCTGTGTTTAGTAAGTGTGTCCAGTACGTTGGCCAGGCCCTGGAAAATTCTCCTTCAAGCCAAAGGATTTTTCCATCTTGATCAAATTTTTAGTTTTGAGTTCTTTTACCATTTCAAATCCAGATGATTTAAGGTTTCATTTTTATTTTGAGCCAAATTAAGCCAAGAAGAGGGTTTGCTTGTCTGTTTTGAAAAGATGTTACTTTGTAGCATAATTATAAATCTTTGATTTTTTTTTTGAAGAGCTACTTATGTGGATTTAACCCAGGCTTGACAAATTCCTTTTCTGAATATCGTCCTACAACGATCACTTTGTTTTCAGGAAGAGTTAGGTCAATTCAATCTCTCAGTGGCCTTCTAGTGGCTTTGAAGAAGACTCTCATTTATTGAATCTGAAAATTAAAAATAATGCTGACGGGCATTCACTGGTTTAATGTCCCGCCTGAAGCAAATTAATCAGCAGTTATTAAACTTGTTACTTGTCATTAAACTTATAATTACCTTAAAATGGTAACATATAACATAAACATTAACTTGCTAATTTTAATATTTAGCCAAATGTGTGCTTTATTAGTTTTCTTGTTAGTTTTCTATATTGTATTTTAGTTTTTCATGAGTGTGTTCCTCTTTCCATTTTGATGCAAAAGTATCCTATAACCTCTTTGAATCCCTCCCACAGTAAGCTCAGGGCTTGGCACGTGGTGGGCATTCAGCATGTTTGTTGGTGGGTTCACTAATGAACGTATCTACACTAGCAAGCTGGGGGATATTTTCAGAATCTTTCTTTTCTGCCATGGGTGGTTATTTGCGAGTCATTTTATTTGAATGGCCTGAAAAGGTCCTGGTGTGCTCGGTAGGATGACAGAACATAGAATACAGTGGTTTAAGCACTGGAACATTCTCTCAAGGGGTTTTAAAAACTTAAAAAAAAGCTTGGCGTGGTGGTACACATCTGTATTCCCAGCACTTTGGAAGGCTGAGGTGGAGGATTGCTTGAGCCCAGGAGTTTGAGACCAGCCTGGGCAACATGGCAAGAACTCGTCTCTATAAACAACAACAACAACAACAACAACAACAACAACAACAACAAAAATTAAAAATTAGCTCGGCATGGTGGCATGTGCCTGTAGTCCCAGCTACTCAGGAGGCTGAGGCAGGAGGATCGCCTGAGCCCTGGAGGTTGAAGCTGCAGTGAGTCAAGATCATGCCACCTGCACTCTAGCCTGGGCGACAGAGTGAGACCCCGACCAAAAAAATTAATTAAATAAAATAAGGACTTAGAAACCTTTCATAGAAAAAGTAGAATTTTTTGTTGTTGTTGCCCAGGCTGGAGTGCAGTGGCATGCTCCCGGCCACCGCAGCCTCCACCGGCTCTGCCCAGGCGATCCTTCCACCTCAGCCTTCCAAGTAGCTGGGACTACAGGTGCACGCTATCACGTCAGGCTAATTTTTTGATTTAATGTAGAGATGAGGTTTTGCCAAGTTGCCCAGGCTGATCTAGAACCCGTGAGCTCAGGCAATGCTCTCACCTCAGCCTCCCAAAGTGCTGGGATTACAGGCGTGAGCCACTGTGCCTGGCCAGAATTTTTAATTTTCATCCCATCCTCTGGGGCAGGGTTTCTCTTCCTTGTCCATATTGCCGCTTGGGGCAGATAACTCCTTGGTACGGAGCGGCTGTCTGTGCGTTGCAGGAGTTTGGCAGCATCCCTGGGCTCCACTGGTGAGATGCCAATAACAGTTGTGACAATCAGAAACTTCTCCAGAGACTGCCAACATGTCTTCTGGTTGGAGGCAAAGTCACTCTGCTTGTGAACCACTCCTTTAGAACTGGGAATCTACACTGGAATCGTTTTGACCGAAGGAGTCAGATTCCTGGTTGCGTTGGGCATTTCTGCAGTCAGGAGCACTACTAACCAGAGTCTCTGTGGAGTCTCTGTGAAGGATCTCTGTGTTGGAGGAGACGGGACTAGAGGCCTCCCGTGAATGGCTTTTCCTGTCATCCAGACCCTGCATTTCAGAAAGTGCTCCCAGTGGAAAACACAAAACTTCATGCTGTCTGGATGAAGTCTTTCCGGCTATCGAGGAAAGTGTTTCCAGGCTACATGAAGGCTAATCACAGGCAGAAGTGATGGAAGGGCAGTTGAGTTTCCCCTTCCACGTCCCTTGGCCAAGGGCTCAGCTTTCCAGGGCCTCTCCTGGCTGGAGGGGTCCTAGCTTCTGCCTGAGCAGGTTGTTTCTCCACAGCGACACTGGGTTTTTGGTCTGGGGGCTCGTCTATGGGAAAATATCCTGGAATAGACTCATCTTGTCATGGAGGCATGGAAGAAAAACCAATAAATATTTATTTACTTATTTTAATTTTTATTAGAGTCACGCTCTCACTCTGTCTTCCAGGCTAGAGTGCAGAAGTGTGATCATAGCTCACTGCAGCCTTGAACTCTTGGGTTCCAGTGATCCTCCTGCCTCAGCTTTTTGAGTAGCTGGGATTACAGATGTACACCACCACACCCAGCTATTTTTTTTTTTACTGTTATCATTTTCTTTGTAGAGAAAATACAAACTCGAATTCCAAACCTCAATCAATTTTCCACGTTGGCCTCCCAAAGTGCTGGGGTTACATGTGTGAGTCACCATGTCTGGCTTAGAACCAGCAGACAAAGCATCGGAACAATCAAAAACATTTGAATATTCTGGAATTCTTTTCTTTCTGCCTTTCAGATTCTATCCTTTATGCTTCTGGAAATCTTTGATCCCCCAAATTCTCTACTGGTGAAGTGACCGCTGAGTACTCTTTTGAGGGATGACCCCACCCAGGCACAGGACATTGGAACAGACCACTTCTCAGTAACCATGTCCAAATGAGCCCCAGAACTGGTGGAGGGTGGTGGGGGGAAAGCTTTTTTTGGGCAGCTGAAATTCTGAAGAGAGCTGTCAATCAACCACGGAATTTGCCAGAACTTCTCACTGACCCAGATATTCTGCTATCACGAAAGCTTTATCTTCTAAGAAAATGTTGACTAACAGCTTTTCTTTTATTCACGTTTCTGCTTTAAAGGAATAACAAATAAGCTTAATTCTTCACAAATTCTTCAGCAAATGCCTTTTAATCCAACACAATGGTAGTTATTTTAAGAAGGTTGGCAAGCAACTGCAGCGGTTTTCTAGTTTTCATTCTGGGTTTCTTTTCCTCGTGCAGAAGCGCTCAATCACATTTAATCTTGGCTCGCACCAAGCCACATTAACTTTGTTTGCACAGGACTGATATAACTGCCTTTAGCTCTTATGGTCTTGTTTTCATCTCCCCAGTGAGCCTTACAATTTTTTTTTTGAGTTGGAGTCTCACTCTGTCGCCCAGACTGGAGTGCAGTGGCCGCTCCCGGCCACTGCAGCCTCGACCTGCTGGGCTCCGGCGATCCTTCCACCTCAGTCTTCTGAGTGGCCGGAATTACAGGCGCGCGCTACCACGCCCAGCTGATTTTTGATTTATTGTAGAGATGAGGTCTCGCTGCCCAGGCGGGTCTCGAACCCGCGGGCTCAGGCAACCCACTCACCTCAGCCTCCCAAAGGCGCGGATTACAGGCTGAGCCACCGAGCCCAGTTGGAGCCTTACAATTTAAGTAACAGGTTAAACTCTCTCTCTCTCTCTCTCTCTCTCGCCCCCCATGAGATTTCTTGATGCCATGTATTTTTTGTACCCTCTATAAATGGAGAGAAAGAGCTCAAGAAAACATCTGAAGATGAATGAAGCCTGGGCAACACAGTGAGACCCCATCCCTATACAAATAAAACAAAATTAGCTGGATATGGTGCTGTGTGCCTGTAGTCTTTGCTATTCAGGAGGCTGAGGCAGGAAGATCGCTTGAGTCCAGGACGTGGAGGCTGCAGTGAGTCACGATCACACCACTGCACTACAAGCTGGGTGACAGAGGGAGACTGTCTGTAAAAGAAAAAACAAAATAATAAATGAAAGACACCTTGCAAAGACCTGGAGACCTAAAAGTTCAAACCACTGTGTGCAAGATGTTTAAAGTCTTTGCCCATTGGAGGTGTTGGGGAATCCCTGTTCTCTAGAGATCCGAACCATCTAGAGAATTTTTTTGTCGTTAACAAAGGGACTGGGCTTCTGTGGATTTCAGGTAGGGCTTCTTTTGGTTGCTATCTGGCATGCAAGACCACAGCTTTGAAACCAGCTCTTCGATGCTCCTGCAGCTCTGAGTTTATTCTGCCCACATCTCAGCCTCACCCCCCTTTCTTGTAAATAAACTTTATCTTTTGACAACTTCTTAGGTGAGAGAAAAGTTGAAAAGATAATGCAGGGTTCTGGTACCCTCCACCTAGTTTCTCTAATGTTCCTATCTTACGTTACCCCAGAGCTCTCACTCCATTTTAAATGCTTAATTTTCTTTTCGATCTCAAGAAAACCATAGAATTGCCTGCTGTTATCGGAACACTTAAGATGAATATGGTGCATAGTTTTTTTTTTGCTAATTCAATAACCTCCAACAAGGATCTCATTCTTCATTTTAAGAAATGAAACTTTGTAGTCAAATGTATTCTTGAATTGAGATGAACAAGAGCAAGATGAATTTCTTTTTTTTAAAAAATTTATTTATTTTAAAGATGTGGGGTATAATTCAGGATTAGGTATGCAAATGGCATACAACCCAGCAATGCCACTTCTGGGAATATACCCGGAGGAACTCACATCATTCTACAAAAAAGATACTTGCACACGCATGTTTATTGAAGCACATTCACAATAGTAAAAACACAAAAACAACCAGGCTGCCCATCAAAACTAGACAGGATAAAAAACATGTGATCCATATACATAATGGAATATTACACAGTCATAAAGGAGAACAAAATTAAGTTGAATTTCTTTATGACATGTATAAGCAGGGGTTAGGTCACACATCCGTCACTTTTACTTTAGATTTGGAGCAATATTTATGCATTAGGCCAGCTCTACAATCTGAAAATCTTAGCTGTTTTCTTCAATGTGACTCTAGCCAGTTTATATCTGGTTACTTCTTTTTTCTTTCTTTCTTAAAGAGATAAGATCTTCCTCTGTAGTCCAGGTTGAAGCGCAGTGTCTGATCATAGCTTACTATAACCTCAAACTTCTAAACTCAAGCAATCCTCCTGCCTCATCCTCTTGAGTAGATGGGATTACAGGCATAAACAACCATGTTGGATTGCTGGAGTCCAGGGGTTTGAGAACAGTCTGGGCAACTTGGCAAAGGCCTCATCTCTACAATAAAAATAAAAAAATTAGTTGGGTGTGGTAGCTCACGCCTGTAGTTCCAGCTACTTGGAAGGCTGAGGTGGAAGGATTGCCGGAGTCCAGCAGGTGGAAGTTGTGGTGGCCGGGAGTGGCCACTGCACTCCAGTCTTGGCAACAGAGTGAGACTCCAACTCAAAAAAAAAAAAAAAAAAAATTAGCTCAGCATAGTGGCATGTGCCTGTAGCTCCAGCTACTTGGAAGGCTGAGGCAGAAGGATCTCCTGAGTCCAGCAGGCTGAGGATGCAGTGCCTGTGATTGTGCCACTGTACTCCAGTCTGGTGGACAGAGTGAGACTTCGAGTCCACAACAATA
Source organism: Cephalopachus bancanus (assembly GCA_027257055.1). NCBI lineage: Eukaryota > Metazoa > Chordata > Mammalia > Primates > Tarsiidae > Cephalopachus > Cephalopachus bancanus. The sequence continues at coordinate 56,089 of JAPVLO010000836.1, forward strand.
ATAATAATCATGATGAAGAAGAAGAAGAAGAAGAAGAAATTAGGCCAGGCACAGTTTACACCTGTAATCCCAGCACACTTTGGGAGGCCAAGGCAGAAGGATTGCTTGAGCCCAAGAGTTCAAGACCAGCCTGAGCAACATAGCGAGAACTTGTCTCTACAAAAATAAAAAAATAAAAAATTAGCTGGGCATGGTGGCATGTGCCTGTAGTTCCAGCTACTTGGAAGGCTGAGGCGGAAGGATCACCTGAACCCTGTAGGTCGAGGCTACGGTGGCTGTGAGCATGCCCCTGCACTCTAACCTGGACAACAGAATAAGACTCCAACTCCCCCCCACAAAATCTCTTTTTTGGCATGTGGATGTATAAATAATGAAGCCTCCAAAAAACATTGAATGGCAGGTTTATTTTACTAACAAAATAAAGTGATTACAAGAAATTGGAAAAGACTGATCAGGTAAAGCCCTCTCTGGCATGGCTTGGCTCCAAGAAGGCCATTCATTTATCTTTGTCTTCTTGAAGCAGCAGAAATAAAGGCTCAGGTGACAGACGGTCGCTAGGGAGGAACTGTCCTCTTTCAACAAACCCTTGTGCTTTTTAGGACAAGGACTGAGAGGTCCCTGAGAGGTGTCAGGAAGAGTCTGTGTCATGAACATGATCAATTTCCATCCGAGTCCATTCTCTAGCTCAGACCGATCTTCTGCATGTCAGAGATGCTTGTGGGGTACCTGCTTATTTCTGCACATCTTGCACTGGTACATTGTGCGCCACCTTTATTTCTTCCTCCTCTGTCCTTCCACTCCTCCGTCTGCACCATGAAAGACCTTGCTAGATTTGTCAGCCTAGGAAAAGCTCTAGAGGAAATAAGATAACGCCGCTAAGAAGGAAAGACGGAATTATTGATATCTGGTGGATTCGGATTTTCTCCGTAACCCTTCGACCGCAGTAAATAAAATGATTGTTTCTTCTAATCTTAGGTAGGAGGCTTAAATCCATCGGAATAGTGTACAGAGGCTAACCCTTTGGTCCCTTGGTGTAAGCCTTATCACACCTCAAGAGACATGGGGGACCAGGGTGCTGCAGACATCTGTGCTCTTCCAAGAAAAACAAAACAGAACACTTAGCTCAGGATGCCCTTCAAGGAGATTTTATTGAGGAATACGTGTTGATGGACGGCTATCATTTCATGTGCTATAATAAAATGATCACCCAGATCTTGTGTGATATAGAAATCCACACAGAAACCAAAGTTGATGTGGTAGTGAAATTTCATTCAACACAAAATGAAAAAGAGTTGGACAATAGGGCTGTTAACAGATGTGCATAATTTTCTTTCTTTCTTTTTTTCTTTTTTATGTCTTTTAGAGCTAGGATCTTGCTTGTTGCCCAGGCTGGAGTGTGGTAGCATAATCATAGCTCACTGCAGTCTCCAACTCCTGGCCTCAAGTGATTCTCCTGCCTCCGCCTCATAAGTAGCTGGGTCTACAGGTGTGCACCACCATGCCCAGCTACATTAAAAAAATTTTTTTTTTTTTGGTAGAGATGAGGTCTTGTGTTGCTCAGGCTAATCTTGAACTCCTGGGCTTAAGCGATCCTCCTGCTTCAGCCTCCCAAAGTGCTGAGATTACAGGTATGAACCACTGCACCTGGCCGATGATTTAATTTCTGAAGTGAATTGTTACCCCGAAGGATCTAATGGATCCCAGCTTGGGTGAAATTTACTCTGTCCTTACGGGCTCTCCATGTCAGTTTCTGCAGTGTAAACTGAAGGCCATGCTTTCATGTTAGCTCTTTATTTTAGAGTTTCACAGGGTTCCCCAAGGCTCGTCATGTTTAAAGCTCCTCTGATCTGACTTCCCGGCTGTGGCCGTGCTCCACACTCCATCCCCCGACGTTATGAAACCGGTGCAGGCTGTTGCATCCAGGTCACGGTGGTTGTCCTCACACTGCAGTTTGAATACTGGTGTTACTGGTTGGCCTGGGATAGGATTCAAGTGTTGTAACGCTCACGGAGACTCAGGTCTCGGCTTGTCGGGTGGTGGGTAGTGGGGTTGCTTAACGCAGCACTTCAGTTCAAAGTGAAGCCAGGAGGGAGTGGAGAGTGGAGATTGTAGATCACAGAGCAGATGGGAACCCAGAAATGCCAGAGCGCCTCGGTGGCAGGGCCGACTTGCAGGCACACGAATTTACCGACGGAACTCACCGACGTGTGTGCGGGGAAAACAGATCCAACGGGGCACCGGGAGGAATCCGTCCAACTACTAGGGAGCTTATAACTCTTTTGCAATTTATTTAACTTGGGAGTTATTGCAAAGTCAGAAAGGTATGGGGCCCCGGGATATTGGCAGCACTGCTGGGAGTCTCCCATTGCTGAAAGCAAGTTTTGCCAATGGGATATTTTCCCCCCTTTTTCTTCAGGTGTTCAGTGTTGAGTTTTGCAGGCAAGGCCAAGACTTCTGGAAAAAAGCAACATTAATCACACTGGCATGCTAGGTTAATGGGGCTGGTGGCTGCCTAGGCTCCTCTATTTAAACACAAAACTACTGAGATCTTCCAAGTTAGAGGGTCTGACTCATTCATTCATTTACTCACTCAACAAATACATGCTTATTGAAGTCCTACCGTGTATTAGAAGTTCCACCATGTATTCGATCTCTCTTTCCTGTTCCCAGAGAGCGTTTCTCAAGATTTCTACATTCTGTGTCCTCAAGGCATAGAGGGAACATAGAAATTCTGTGGAAATCCTAGGAGTGTCTAACTCCTGACTCTGGGATTCTGTTTTAAAAGAAAGTTAAGGGCAAAGGGGTTGAAAGCATTTGAGGTTTATCGACTTACTTCATTCAGAGCATACTCATGCCGTAGCTTTTATGTGCAATGTGCCCTAGAAATAGTGATTGGTGTAGACTCTATACAGGAAAAGGTTGCCTCTCTACATTTCACAAAATAAACCTCACACTAAATTTCTTGGACATTACAGGGATAGCAGTTTGATACTGTCTACCTACTGAGCTCCAAGAAAAATATGAATTTGTAAGATTTATATTTTAGAGCAAAGAAACAATCTCAGAAAAACGTACTCTCCCCTGCTCATGGATTTCAGGCTGGATGGAAGCAGCTGACTCTGGCTGGAGAGTGGTCCAGGGACCAAACACACAGCATCCTCCCAGCTTCTGAGTCTCTCCACTCCCACCGCGTCTACCCACTAGCCAAGTCCCAGGGATTCTACCTCTAGGATGCTTCTTTTTCTTTTCTTTTTCTTTCTTTTTCTTTCTTTTCCTTTCCGTTTCTTCCTTTCTATCCTTCCTTCCTTTCTTTTCTTGTCCTTTCTTTTTGTGTCAGAATCTAACTCTGTTGCCCAGGCTGGAGTGCAGTGACAGGATCACAGCTCACTGCAGCCTCGACCTCCTGGGCTCAGGCAATCCTTCTCCCTCAGTTTCCCGAGTATCTGGGAAGTTACAGGGTATCTGGGAGTATCTGGGAAGCTACAGGGTGCACCACCATGCCTGGCTATTTTTAAAATTTTTTCTTTTTAGTATAGATGAAGTCTTGCTATGTTTCCCAGGCTGGTCTTGAACTCCTGGGCTCAAGCAATTCCCTCGCCTTGGTCTCCTAAAGTGCTGGGATTACAGGTGTGAGCCACTGTGCCTGGCCCAGAATTTTTTTTTTAATACAGATCTTTTCCCCTTTGCTTTTCTGCTATTGCTTCAGTGCAGACACATTTATTACTCTTGCATATACATTATTACCATACCACTGAGGTCATAGATCCCCTTATCTCTAGGCTTCTTCCTGCTCCAAGCCATTTTCTATACGGCTGCCAGATTTATCTGCCATATTATTATACTATTCCTCTCTTAAAAAATACTTTTTACATGGCCTCTTGTGTTAAGTATACATTTCTCAGCAGACCATCAAATACACAAGCGTGGTTGTTAAGAGTGTGAACTCTCTGGAATCAGAAACACCTTGTTAAAAATTCCAGCACTTTGGAAGCCTGAGGCAAGAGGATTGCCTAAGCTCAGGGGTTCGAGACCAGCCTGGGCAATTTGGTGAGACCTCATCTCTACAATCAACCAAAAAATTAGCCGGGCATGGTAGTGCGCACCTGTAGTTCCACCTACTAGGAAAGCTGAGGTGGAAGGATTGCCAGAGCCCAGCATCGAGACTGCGGTGGTTGCACTCCAGCCTGGTGACAGAGTGAGACTCCAACTCAAAAAAAACCCAAAAAACAAAAAACCAGCATGGCCCACAAAGCCTCAGTTTGCTCATCTGAAAAATGGAGGTGGTGGCGATGAAGGGTGAGAAAGGGCATTTGATCTTGGAACACTAATAGGCACTCAATAAGTAATATTTATTATTATAATAGTAATAATAATAATAGTCCAGGCATGGTGGCTCATGCCTGTAATCCCAGCACTTTAGGAGACCAAGGCGGGAGAATAACTTGAGGTCAGGAGTTCAAGACCAGCCTGGGATACCATAGCAAGAGACTGCCTCTACAAAATATATATACATATTATATTTCATAGCTCCAGTCTAATTTTGCTTACAATCCCCTAAAATGATCTTTATCGATGCACCTTTGCTCGGGTGTAGCATGTTCTTCCTCTCTTTGTGTAATCTCTCTGCCTTTTGATAATCTCCAGCTGGGTGTGTCACGAAGCCTTCTTTGACTCCTCCAGAAGATAAGCATTTTCCTTCCTTTAATTAACTCCTTGTCTCTGTCTCGTTTTGTCCTCTCTGCATCAGGCCTTGGTGTGCGATCAAGGCCTCCCTATCTCCTCCTTTGCCTTATCCTGAGCCTTTGTTAAACTGCGGGTCCCCGATGGCAGAGATGGCATCTTAACCTGTTTTCTCCCAGCACAGAGTCTCTCAACGGAGTCCTTTTTGAGTAGATGGGTTCACCTTCAAAGGTTGACATGAATTCCTGCTGTTTGGGGAGAAACTGGGCCAAGAGCTTCTGGTCTGGGGGGCTTTGCTCAGCATCCTGGCTCTCTGAGCAGTGGCTGGTTTCCCTTTGCTCTCCAGTCCAACCAACCACCAGTCCTTTCAGAAACTGCCTCTGAATGTCCCTGGTTTTCACAATGTCTTGGATTTGTTCTTGCAATTACTGAATTCTGCTTTATTTTTTCACTTTATTTTTCATTTTATTTTTTACCGCAGTCTCGCTCTGTCACCCAGGCTGGAGTGTAGTGGCATGCTCACAGCCACCACAGCCTCGACCTGCAGGGCTCAGGCTATTCTTCCACCTCAATCTTCCAAGAAGCTGGAATCACAGGCATGCGCCACCACACCCGGCTGATTTTTTTATTTGTTGCAGAGTCGATGTCTTACCATGTTGCCCAGGCTGGTCTCGAACCCCTGAGCTCAGGCAATTCTCTTGCCTCCACCTCCCAAAGTGCTGGGTGACGAGTGTAGGCACCGTGCCCGGCCAATTACTGAATTTTAGAGTGGTAAGAAGGCTGGGAGACACGAGGAAACCTTTTACTTCTGCTTGTTCTTTCCTTATAGGAGAAAACAGAGGTGGGGCTAGGATGTCACCTTCTTTGGGAAGCATGCCCGAAAACTCGTCCTGGATGGAATTAACCGTTTCATTCCATGAGTGCTTCTGTGGAGGTGTGGGCTGGTGCAGAGTCGTGATTGTTTTGCTCCACGGCTGTCTCTCATCGTAGCAGGCAAGGCATGGGGGCTCATCTGTCTTTATGACTCTAGTGCTTAATGCAATGCTCAGTACTTATGAAATAGTCAATAAACGCTGACTATACTGAATGGACTCCAAAGAGTGCAAGTGACTGAGTCGCTTCTTTGAATCCTCTGATCCCTGGGTGCACAGTCTTATCAGCCTACCAGGCTGGTTTTGCCTCATCTGATTTCTCCAATCCTCATTCTAGAGGTCTAAGAAAAGTGGTCGTTGCTAAAAGATTCAGTGTTGATTCTTGAAAACATCCGAAAAAACTTTGAGTAGGGGAAATCACTTACCTCTGGCAGGAAAAAAGAAAAAAAAAAAGATCAAGAAGAAAAAGTGATTACATTGATTACTTTGGTAGGTAGCAAAAGCCACATGAAACAGAGACAGGTGTTCTGACAGTTTTTCCTTCCTAAACAGCAGCTCTGTGGCACTACAGAAGCGAGGGAAACCGGTCCCTTTGCTGTATCCTGAAGCCGGTGGTTAGAATCACTTGCAGGGTTAATAAAGGCTGTTGACATTGAACTTCCGTTGGTGGTTAACCCCCTGCCTTCTTAGGTTCCTGTGACACACCTGACTGGCCCTAGGTGCCACAGACGTGTTCAAGTTCAGTGATATCGTGCAGGGTCTATGTACTCTAGGATACACAGTGAGTCGAGAAAGAAAACTCTTAGTAAGGAGGCTTACACACTCGAACACTTTAGAACTCAACTTGGTGTGTGCATAAGACCTCCCTTTGAACATGAAATGCTAAAGAAGCGCCCACCAAAGGATTGCATGCCAGTTAGAGCAGAGAGCAACACGCAAAGCGGAGGGAAAGATGAGCTTTCAGTTGCAGCATTGCCTGAGAGTGAGGGAATCCACGTGGTTTTCCTAGGTCTTGGCATCTGAGAAATGTTAACATCCTTGATATCCAAGTCTCCTTCCCAAGCCCCGTGGGCCAGGCCGCCTTAGAATCAGGACCACGTAATGACCGGGGGCCGCAGAGTCACGCAAAGGGATTCTGTTTGCGCCTCTGGTCCTATGTTGCCAAATGACATTCCAAAGAAGTCTCACATGCCTCAGATGGTACTGACTGACTTGTAGAAACTCCAGCCAGGCTTAGGAGACAGTGGGTTTGGAGGTAAGAAAGACTTGGATTGGATAACTGCTCCTTTTTTTCCAGAGAAAAGACTTTAGGGGATATCTGTGAGGTAGTTTCTAGGGGTTCCTGGGGGAGCTTGACCTGCGAAGCTTTCCTGTCTACAGGATAAGGTCAGCAAACCCTTCCTCAATGGGTGCTTGTGAACGGTACTTTGCATACTGCATTAGGGTTCCTGGAGAAACAGGATAGGACATAAATGCGCAAAGAGAAATTTTAAGAAATTGGCTTGACCGGGCTCGGTGCTCAGTCTGTCATCCCAGCACTCTGGGAGGCCAAGGTGAGTGGATTGCCTGAACCCGCGGGTTCGAAACCAGCCTGGGCAACTTGGCAAGCCCTCGCCTCTACAATAAATCAAAAAAATTAGCTGAGGTGATAGAGCTCACCTGTAGTTCCGGCTACTTAGAAGGCTGAGGCGGAAGGATTGCCGGAGCCCAGCAGGTCGATGCTGGCTGGGGTGGCCATGAGTGTGCTACTGCGCTCCAGCCTGGGTGACAGAGTGAGACTCCAACTCAAAACATAAATAAATAAATAAATAAATAAATAAACAAATAAATAAATAAAAAAGAAACTGACTCACGCAATTGTGAGGCTGGCAAATCTGAAACACATGAGGCAGGTCAGCAGGCTGGAAATGGAAGCCTGAGCAAGGTTTCTATGTTGCTGTCCGGAAAGTCAGGATTTCTTCTTCTTGGGCCAACCTTGGTCTATATTCTTTTTTCTTTTCTTTCTTTCTATTTTTTTCTTTTGATTTTTTTTTTTTTTTGTAGAGATGAAGTCTCGCTCTGTGGTCTAGGCTGGTCTCATACTCTTGCACTCAAGGAATCCTCCCGCCTCGGACTCCCAAAATGCTGGGAGTAGAGGACTGAACCAGCATGCCTGCCTGGATCTTTAGTCTTGAAACCTTCATCTGATTGGGCGAGACCCACCCCGCCAGGTAGGGTAATCTGCTTTACTCAGAGTCCATGGATTGAAACATTAATCACGTCTCAAAAAAAGATTTCCACAGCAGCATCTAGTTGGGTGTTTGACCAAACAACTGGATGCCACAGCCTAGCCAGGTTGACACATAAAATTAAAGTGATTTATGGCTGGACCTGGTGGCTCACGCCTACGATCCCAGCTCTTTGGGAGGTTGAGGCGAGAGGATTGCCTGAGCCTAGGGGTCCCAGACCAGCCTGGGATACTTGAGACTTGGTCTCCACAAGTAAAAAAAAAAAAAGAAATTAGCCAGGCGTGGCGGAGCATGGCTGTGGTTCTAGCTACTTGGAAGGCTGAGGTGGAAGGATCACCTGAGGCCAGTGGGTCGAGGCTTTGGTGGCTGTGAGTATGCCACTGCACTCCAGCTTGGGCAACAAAATGAGATTCCTACTCAAAATAAATAAATAAATACATACATACATACATACTCTCAGCCACTCTGACTCCTCCCCTTGCCATCCCCAAATTCTCTTCCTCTCCCCTCCCCTCTTCTTCCCCTCCTTCCGTCTCCCTCTCCCCCACCTTCTCCTCAGATTTACTGTAAGATTTTAGGTTCATTCCCTGAGTGGGATCCCTTCTTTCCTCTCCTGATTATTGACCCCTCTGTTACTCTGACACTTGTCATTTTCTGCCTTCCTCCTTCCCATCCCACCTGTCACCACACTCAGGACTTCTTTGCACCCTTTTAAAACATACCCACATTGGCTGGGCTCAGTGGCTCAGGCCTGTGATCCCAGCGTTTTGGGAGGCTGAGGCAGGAGGATTACTTGAGCCTAAGGGTTTGAGATGAGCCTGGGCAATATAGCGAGATCCAGTCTCTATACACAATAAAATAAAGTAATATAAAAATACCCTAATAATCACCCTTCTGCTCCCAATGAGAAGACAGTCGCAGGCTTGGTGTGGGCAGACATCATGTTCAGATCCAGCTTTGTCATACTCATATTATTATTGGAAATGAATTAAAAGTATCACAAGAATAAAAATCAATTGCCTTCAGCTTCTTATCGCTCTTCCTTCTCTGTCCTGGAACTCAGTGTTGTTGTTTTTTAATCAAAGTCTCACTTTGACGCCCAGGTTGGAGTGCAGTGGCATACTCACGACCACCACAGCCTCGGTCCTCTGGGCTCAAGTGATCCTTCTGCCTCAACCTTCCAAGTAGCCAGAGCCACAGGCGTGTGCCACCATGCCTGGCTAATTTTTTTTGATTTATTGGAGAGACAAGGTCTCTCTCCAAGTGTCCCAGGCTGATCTCGAACCCCTGGGCTCAGACAGTCCTCTCACCTCAGCCTCCCAAAGTCTGGGATTACAGTCATGGAGCTCAGTGTTGTAACAAAAACTCCAGGGACTTGGGTGTGGTGTCACTTTGAGGGAAGTCACCTCTTCAAGGAGCGGACACTCCAGCCTCCTAGTAAATCTCAACTCCTTGTCAGACCCTTGGCTGTCATCTCACTTGGTCTGCTGTGGGGCAAGGACCAGGGTGGCTATGCTGCGGGTGGAATACACTGCACAGGCAGGCAGCCATTTGCTCAAGGCGGTGACATCCTAAATGGCGACGGGGTGTCCTGCAGAGAGGCCGCCGGCAGCACCTGCAAATCCTGTGTGGAAGAGTGGGTTCCCCAAAGACCAGCAGCCCCTGGGTACTCTGGTTACTTTACGAGGGATTTTCCTCTTAGAAATGGGAGTGTTCCCAATCTAATTGTACATTTGAGGAAAACTAATGTTGAAAGAATGAGGAAAGGCATCTTGAAGAATGTCATGAAAGGAGCTACTTCAGGGCCAGATGTGACCGGAAAAGTCTTTGATTCCAACAGGGACATTTCTAGATGAGGAATCTGAGAATAACCAGCTCAACATTAGACAGGTGGTTTTGTCAGGGCACGGACTGGACCACACCTCTCGATACCTTTTTTCCCCCTAGTCTCAGCCTTTTTCCACTGAGAGGCCAAACACTGAAATGCCTGGTGGCCAGGGAAGAATTCCACTGGGAAGTCCCTGTGCTCACTTCTCTGGGCACAGACACACAGGGAAACCAGGAGAGAGAGAGCTTATGCCACCTGGTGCTCCAAGCAGAGGGCTGCTTTTGAAGGACACTATTTTTTCTTTTCTTTTTCTGAGCTGGAGTCTCACTCTGTCGCCCAGGCTAAAGTGCAGTGGCAAGCTCACGGCCACCGCAGCCTCTTCTTGCTGGACTCATGTGATCCTCCCTCCTCAGTCTTCCAAGTAACTGGAACCACAGGCGCAAGCCACTGCACCTGGCTAATTTTTCTCGATTTATTGTGAAGATGAGGTGTTGCCAAATTTCCCGGGCTGGTTTCAAACCCATGCACTCGGGCAATCCTTTTATCTCGGTCTCCCAAAGTGCTGGGATTATAGGTGTGAGCCACCACCCCTGGCCCTGAAGAACTCTATTTTCTATGTCCAGAAGCAGCATGATTCCCAAGAATATTATCTTCTTTTTTTTTTGAGTTGGAATCTCACTCTGTCGCCCAGTGGCACACTCACGGCCACCGCAGCCTTGACCTATTGGGCTCAGGTGATTCTTCCGCCACAGTCTTCCAAGTAACCAGAACTATAGGCACGCACTACCACACCTGGCTAATTTTTGATGTAGTGTAGAGATGAGGTCTTGCCAAATTGCCAGGGCGGGTCTCGAACCTGCGGGCTCAGGCAATCCACTCGCTTTGGCCTCCCAAAGTGCTGGGATTACAGGCTGAGCCACTGAGCCCGGCAAATATTATCTTCTTAATGCCAGATTTCAGAGGACAGGGATGTCCATCCATCTCGTTAAATCAGAAATTGCCTCACCTAGTTTTCTAGTATAGAATATAAGTCATCAGTTAAAAAATAACTTTAAAAAGGTTCCATTGTTAGGCTTCTGTAAAAACAGCTTTTGTTTCTCTTTCTCCATAGCCATTTATCCATTATAAATTGTCAGGGCCGTAGTAATTTGCTCTGGAGTCTACATTATTTTCATTTTTTAACCCCTTCTTCTGTTCTCAGACCACCACATGCAGTTCTCCACACCCACTTGGGTTGCTAAGATAATATTCTATCTGCAATCAATGCCCTTGCCTCATTCTCTTCACTAACAAGCATTCCCAGAAAAATCTAATAAAAATGATTTAAAAACCTCCAGAACATTATTTTTTGGTCACATTCCTTCAAACTGGTTGCTTGATTTCACCTAGGTTTGAGTATATAATAGGTTGGCAAAATTATTGAAGCAAATCTATAAAATCTCTAGCTGTGCAATCCTGAATATTAGTTTCTCCAGAAACCCTAGGCTTAATTTGATTTTAAAGAACTGCACTGGCTAATTCCTTTTGAGGATACCTTTTTTTCTATAAACACCTAATTGTTACTCTACCTGCTCTTCCCAGTAAGGTCATGAGCTCAATGTTCAGAGATGATGTTCAGTTCTATTTTTGGTCATACTTTTATTGAAAGTTACCACAATAATACAAATCACCTACAGCCGTGATAATAACAAGGACATTCTGAGCGAGCACTATGTGTCAAGACCTTACATCTATTATGTACTTTTACGTTATTCTATTTCATTTGAGTCAGAGTCTCACTCTGTCACCCAGACTGGAGTGCAATGGCACGCTCACAGCCACGGCTGGATTCAGGCGATACTTCCGCTTCAATCTTCCAAGTAGCTGGTACCACAGGCACGCACAACCACGCCTGGGTAATTGTTTTATTTATGGTAGAGACAAGGTCTCGCCATGATGCTCAGACTGGTCTGGAACTCCTGAGCTCAGACAATCCTTTCACCTCTGCCTCCCAATGTGCTGGGATTATAGGCTTGAGCCAATGTGCTTGGTTGCACGTGCGTTTTAACAAGCACCCTGAGCGGTATGCCTCAAGGCAAAAAGATAGATGCTCAGAAAGGTTGTTATTGCCAAAGACTTGCACCTGGGATGGGAGTTTCCATTGGATCCCAGATCTAAGTCTGTGTGTTCATCAGCACATTGTTCCTTAGCAACGATTCTGTTCATGATGAAGGACCGCACCGTGCCTACTAAGGTGTGTGTTCCTTTATAGTGTACGGGGGGGGGCTAAAAAAACTCCGGAACTTATTTATAAAATACTGTGTATTTATTCTTACGTGTTTAAACTTCAGTCATCCTCTAAGTACTGTCCGTATGATGCAATACACTTGTAGAGATGCCTTTTCCACTGCTCAAAACGGTTTTTGAACTTGTCAGTTTTCATGTCCTTTAGTGCTTCTGCTGTTTTTTGTTTCACCTCTTGCCCACTGGGAAAACGTTTCACTCTGAGGACTTTTATCATCGGGGGAAACAAAAAAAAGTTGCTCGGGATGAGATCGGGTGAATGGGGAAGGTGGGACAGGGAGGTTAGGTGGTTTGGGGTCAAAAACTGCTGAACACTCAGCGCAGTGTGGGCAGGTGTGCTCGTCAATCACCCATCACAAAATGGGCAAACGTGCTGAAAGAATCTCCAAAAGGAAAAAAAAATTCACTGAAATCAAACGCAACCTCTCACAACAATGCTAGCTGGTACATGGATGCCTATGGGTTCCTAGAACACTCACTTGGCAGGAGAAGCCAGTACTACAAGGGGCTGCCCTCCACAAAATAATTTTGTTTTCTTTTTTGGTCCCCCCCGCCCTGGTACCAAAGTTCCACTGAGGCAGGAGCCTGTGTAACAATACTCAGGGAAAGAAAAGGTGAACGCAGGAGAATGGGATGACGGGCCTGTACTTGGATTTCACGTGATCATTTCCAGCAGTGAGTTTCTCATTCAATGTTTTTTACATGTTCCCTCATGTAATCTCTCTAACTTGCTACATCCAGAAAAACTCAGGATTTTTTTTTAAAGAAAAGTTTATTTTAAAGTAGATTAGAGAAAGAAAGGAGAGAGAAGATTTACCTTCCCAAGGTGGGGGAGGGGTCAAAGCCAGGAAGCATGGCGACAACCATAGCTCAAAGAGCACATGGCCACACCAGAGTCTAGCAAGGCAATGGTTGCTTGTGGTTGAGTTCTTTTAACCATTCACCTAGATGGGGGAAGATCATTAAAGTGATTGGGTGGTGGTCTGCTCCACATCATCACGAAGGTTCAGGCAAGCACAGGTACTGATGTCAGGTGATGGACAGCAGGCAGATGGGTGGGTTAGTCACATGATTGCTGCCATGGTGGGGCTTATTCATGTCACGTAGGTCACAGAGGGCTGATTAGGTCAACCCTGGGGGGGAGGGGGGTCCTGCAAGAGACATGTTAGACATTTGCAATTCACAAACTCAGACATTTTCCCATCCCATGCCCCCTCAGCAAATCTCCTTCAGATGCAAGACCAGGACAGCTCAACCATTCGTGGTTTAGCATAATAATCTCTAGTAAACTTTTAGGTTCCTTGTCAAGGCCGAAGATCAAAGATCACCCTTTGGCTGGCCAAAGTCGTAAAAGTAATAATATGACCACCTTTGGTCAAGGAAACCCCAGGATTTTTATGTGATGGCTCAGAGCCCCAAGTGGTGGGGAGAGAGAACGTGGTGCAAAAGCTGAGTGGCCTGTAATGACCTGGTCTCCTTGGGCTGTCACACATACCACTTGTGTTGCATTCTCTCGGCTGAGGCTGTCACCAGGAGAGGAGAGGTAGATTTCACTTTTGAAGATCTGATAGGATCAGAAATACTTCTGCAGACGTTGTTGGGACAGTAGGCTCTGCTACTACCCACAACACAGAGAGCTGTTCCTGAACCGGCTACTTGGCGCCTGGGTCTCCGTCTTCTATTCATTAAGGAGAATGAGGTAGACCAGATGATTTCTAAGATCTGTAGATCACACATTTGGTGACTTTGTAAATTAATCGATCCATCTGCCACACGGTTTAACATAAACCTCTGTCCCCAACAAATTCTCTGAGAACCGCATTCTTTATAGTGATAACCACACAATCCTAGTCTCCTTTCATTATGTTTGGTCCAAAGACAGTGTTTTCTATAGATATTCCCTGGAGGTCTCCTAGATGCGTATAGCTTTGGAAGAGGAAGTTTGTTTAAATCAGTTCTTTTAGTGATTGAAGGATACAGAGTTAGGATCTGGCCTAACTCTGTGATTTCACAGATAAGAAGTTTCGTAGAGTGAGTGCGTAGAGCCATGTCATCTTAATAGAGAGGTTAAACGCAAGAGAAATATTTAGTAGGAGGTAATTAAGATGATGGATGAATGAGACATCTTGTCATAGGAGAAGAGGTCAAAAGAATTTTAGACTGGAAAGCAAATATCTGGTTGTTGTTGTTGTTATTGAAACAATGTCTTGCTCTGTCACCCAGGCTGGAGTACCGTGGTGCGATCATAGGTCAATACAGCCTTGAGCTCCTGGGCTTAAGTAATCCTCCCATCGCCCCCTCAGCTGGGACTACAGGTGTATCCCACCACATCCAGTTAATTATTTTTTTTTTTGTAGATATAGAGTCTTGCCATGTTGCTGAGGCTGGTGTTAAACTCCTGGCCTCAGGTGATCTTCCTGCTTCAGTCTCCCAAAACCCTGAGATTACAGGCATGAGCTACAATACCCAACCTGGATATTGTTTTTAAATATCTTTATATAGTAAAAAAGATTACATTTGTTTGATGAAGCTCTGTAGGTAGAGTCAGAAAAAGTTGACGAAAGCCATAAGGAGACAGAATTCCCTTCACATCATAAAGGAGACTTCTCTGAAGTTTAAAAACTGTGAACTGCTTGGTTAGGCAACACTTGCTGGAAATGTGTAAGCACGGATGTTCAAGGGAAGATTCTTACATTGGGTGAGGAATTCGACTTTGAAGTTACTTTATATTTTGCCATTCCATGATTCTAGTAGCTCCAGTAAGCCCTAGTACTTACTTTGGTTTAAACACTAAGCAAGCAAGCAGTGGTCAATGATGCCCAAAGAGTCAACCCATCAGGCAGCAAGGGAAGTCACTCCGATTTGATTAATGCAAAAACTGGTCTCACAATGTCTGAAATGTGAGCTACAGATAAAGCCTGGCTTTTTTTTTTTTTTTTTTAAATTTGGGGTCTCACACTGTGGCCCAGGCTAGAGTGCAGTGTGGTACAATTACAGTTTCACTGCAGCCTCACACTCCTGGGCTCAGGGGATCCTTCCACCTCAGTGTCCCAAGTAACTGGGGCTACAGGTTCGTACCACCACACCCAGTGAATTAAAAAAAATTTTTTTTTTGTAGAGACAAGGTCCAGTTGGTTTCCAGGCTGGTCTCAAACTCACAGACTCAAGCAATCCTCCTGTCTTTCCAAGCACTGGAAAGATGTGAGTCACTGCACCAGGCCTGATGTGTTAGTTTTGCCTACAGTACATACTCAAAAGTTTTCATTAAGTGAATTCAGTACTCTTTGAATATGGAAAGGGTGGGAGAAATGTCTTATATCTACCACATATCCGTTTCTTTTTTTTTTTCCAATTTTTTTTTTTTTTGAGTTGGAGTGTCGCCCAGACTGGAGTGCAGTGGCTGCTCCCGGCCACCGCAGCCTCGCCTGCTGGGCTCCGGCGATCCTTCCGCCTCAACCTTCTGAGTAGCCGGAATTACAGGCATGTGCTACCACGCCCGGCTGATTTTTTGATTTATTGTAGAGATGAGGTCTCGCTGCCCAGGCGGGTTTCGAACCCGCGGGCTCAGGCAATCCACTCACCTCAGCCTCCCAAAGGTGCGGGATGACAGGCTGAGCCACCGAGCCCGGCTCACATATCCTTTTCTAGAACCATAACATTCTGGACACAAAATACATACTTAATAAGTATCGCTGGATTGATACTTGTTGAATATTGATTATTGATTGGTACTTATTTTTGGTTGGAACCCGGAAGACAGTGCCTATACGCATAAGATGGTGGCATTAGCACGTTCTGGCAAGCTTGTTTCTCTACCTGCTCCTCTATGTGAATGGGTGTGTGCTCACAGATCGATAGAAATTATACTCTTTTTGTTTCTAGCATCAGAAAGCTTCCTCCCTGCCTTCGGGCATATTGGGTTTTCTGATGGTTGGTCTTTTTTTTTTTTTTTTTGAGTTGGAGTATTACTCTGTCGTCTAGACTGGAGTGCAGTGGCCGCTCCTGGCCACTGCAGCCTCGACCTGCCGGGATCCGGCGACCCTTCCGCCTCAGCCTTCTGAGTAACCAGAATTACAGGCATGCACTACCACGCCTGGCTGATTTTTTGATTTACTGTGGAGATGAGGCCTTGCCAAGTTGCCCAGACGGGTCTCGAACCCGCGGGCTCAGGCAATCCACTCACCTCAGCCTCTCAAAGCGCGGGATTACAGGCTGAACCACCGAACCCGGCTATATTGGGTTTTCATGGGGTCTTAGTGTTCATCTCATCACTGCCCCCAAATGACTATGGTTAAGAACTTTTATCGTTTCCTGGATCAAGTTTTCTTTATTAAAATCCATACTCCAGTGGGGCTTGTGGGAGAGGATGCTGGGAGCACGGAGCGACAAAAAAGTGTTTTTGGACCTTAGTCCCAAGACCCGGGAGTAAACTAATGCCAGCGACTTCCTGGTGTGGTAACACCTGCGATTTCACAGCAGATGCGATGCAGCAAACCCACTTGTGGTTAACTGGATACGATCAAGACACCTTCAGCTTTCAAAATCAAGTGTGACCCCAGAAACAGGCTTTTACTTGACCTGTTAATCATCCTCAATCCTCCCCTGGCTGCAGGCATTTCTAATGCCGGGAAGTCAGACCGTCTCAGCTGCTCGCTGCACAGCAGCCACTGCGCGGATGGTGATGGATTTTGATTTCCCTTCGCACAGTGTTGCATCCGCTGACAGAGGCAGGCGGCCCTTTGCCTGGGGTGATGCTGTGCTTGTAGGTGGTGAAAGCTGCTGGCCCCCTGAGGAACAGAGAAGGAGAGAGCTCAGCACAGTTCTGGAGCTGGCTTGGAAACCCACAGAGGAGGGCGGGCCACCGTGATCAGAGAAGACTCCCCCCGACCCCCTCTCTCTCTTTTTGTTAGTGATAGGGTGTTACTCGGTCGCCCATCTTGGAATGCAGTGATGCAATGATGGCTCATTGCAGCCTCAAACTCCTGGACTCAAGGGATCCTTCCCCTTCAGCCTCCCAAGTAGCTGGGACTACAAGGGAAGATCTGATTTCCTGGCATTAGAAATGCCTGCAACCAAAAGGAGAATTGATGATCTACCAACAATTTTAAAAATTAGCCAGGCATGGTATGTTGCCCAGGCTGATCTCCACCTCCTGGTGTCAAGTGAGCCTCTCTCCTTAGCCTCCCAAATAGCTAGGACTACAGGGGCAAGCCATCACGCCTGGTTGATTAAAAAAAAATTTTTTTTTTTAGAGATAGGGGTCTTGCTATGTTGCCCAGGCTGATGGTGAACTCCTGACCTCAAGTGATCCTTCTACCTTGACTTCTCAAAATGTTGGGATTACAGATGTGAGTCACTGTGCTCAGTCTTTCTCTCTCTCGACCTGGGTTTTTTTTTTTTTTTTTGAGTTGGAGTCTCACTCCGTCACCCAGACTGGAGTGCAGTGGCTGCTCCCGGCCACCGCAGCCTCGACCTGCTGGGCTCCGGCGATCCTTCCGCCTCAGCCTTCCAAATAGCTGGAACTACAGGCATGTGCTACCACGCCCGGCTCATTTTGATTTATTGTAGAGATGAGGTCTCGCCAAGTCGCCCAGGCAGGTCTCAAACCCGTGGGCTCAGCAATCCACTCACCTCAGCCTCCCAAAGGCACGGGATTACAGGCTGAGACACTGAGCCCGGCTGACCTGGGGTTTTATGAACAATACACCTAACAATTATGAAAAACTAGCCTGGCTCGGTGGCCTGTAATCCCGCGCCTTTGGGAGGCTGAGGTGGGTGGATTGCCTGAGCCTGCAGGTTCGAGACCTGCCGGGGCAACAAGACCTCATCGCTACAATAAATCAAAAAATCAGCTGGGCGTGGTAGCGCATGCCTGTAATTCTGGCTACTTGGAAGGTTGAGGCGGAAGGATCGCCGGAGCCCAGCAGGTCGAGGCTGTGGTGGCCGGGAGCGGCCACTGCACTCCCGTCTGGGCAACAGAGTGAGACTCCAACTCAAAAAAAAAAAAAAAAAAAAAGAAAAACTAGCTGGTCTGTGTGTGCCTCAATAAACCAATTGTCAAAGTACCTTACAGAAGTACTACTTATGATGTTCATCATTACCGTATTACTGTTATCACCACACTTCATAATTTTTAAGTTCTCTTTTAAAAATGTGATGATCCTTCTTATTAAGTGTTAATATGATTACCATAATATGAAGTAGTAGTGAATGAGCACTGAAGCCACATTTAACTGGCCTTGTTTTGTTACAGTTAAATAGATCTTCTGGCCGGGCATGGTGGCTCATGTCTGTCATCCCAGCACTTTGGGAGGCGGAGGCAAGAGGATTGCCTGAGTCCATGGGTTCGAGACCAGCCTGGGTGACATGGTGAAACCTCATCTCTACCATAAATCAGAAAATTAGCCAGGCATGGTGGCATGTGCCTGTAGTTCCAGCTACTCAGAAGGTTGAGGTAGAAGGATCGCCTGAGTCCAGCAGATTGAGGTTGCGGTGACCGTGAGCGTGCCACTGCATTCCAGCCTGGGTGACAGAGTGAGACTCTGACTCGAAAGAAAAAAGAAAAAAAAAGCAAAATGGATCCTCTGAAGGCCAACTGAGGCACAACACGTTCCCAGATGATCTCATCTGTCCTCCAATCATCATTTTGACACATTAATTTCCAAGATGGCCACTCGAGTCAACATTTCATGCAAAGCAGTTGTTCAGTTGATTGCATATTTGACTTTGTTCCCTGTGGGGTTGCCTTTAGGTGGATGTAATGCAAAACTCAAGCTGAGGATTCTTAATGTGGTGAAAATTACAGTGATTTAGCCCTCATGCTACTTTCAATTTGCCAGCCATATTTTATGGGCATGCTGGTGGAGTATGTGCTGTCGGCTGGATGTTAAAACCATATTTTGTTAATTAGAGACCTCTAATAAATACATCACTCATTTTTTTATGGCAAGTGAGTCCATGCTTGATTCAGAAAGTTTGGCATCTGGCTCTGATTAAACCTTGCAGGATAGTTTCAGAAGTTCCCCCAACCCTCTTTCTTCACCTGCTTGGGGGGAATTAAGCTGGCAACATTACTTCTGCAGAGACAAGGTCAGAAGGGAGATTGATCATTGGAAACAGGTTGTGCAGGATGAAAACAGCAAATTAGACACATATCCCTGGCATCAGGACCCTGCTTGCAAGATTTGGCTTTTCCTTTTCTACTGGGGAAAAAGTCAAACTATAAGCCTCCTCAAATTCTTTGTGGAACAAGGAAGAGTATACTTAGATACATATATTCTCTACATACAAAACTTGAAAAACATTATTTTAGAAAAGGCCAGGCACGGTGGTTCACGCCTGTAATCCTAACACTTTGGGAGTTTGAGGTGAGAGGATTGCTTGAGCCTGAGGGTTTGAGACCAGCCTAGGCAATATAGCAAGATCTGGTCTCTACAAAAAAAAAAAAATAATAATTAGCCAGGTATGGTGGTGCATGCCTGTAGTCTCAGCCTTTCAGGAGGCTGAGGTGGAAAGATCACGTGAGCCCAAGATTTTGAGGTTGCAGGTAGCCATGAGTGTGCCACTGCACTCCAGCTTGGGTGACACAGTAAAACTCCAACTCAAAAAAAAATACTATTTTAGGGAGGTCCAATTACAGTAACAAATTACATTTTATAGACGACTTTCTTGGTCCTTTGTTCAAATGCAAACTGATGGTTAGCATATGACAGGTGACATGTGGGCAGCACCAGCGCGAGAGCTCAGATCTCCAGCTCTTAGGCTCATTTGACCTCTGTCCGCCTCAGATGACCTGTCTGCAAACTGGGGTGGGAGATGATCATAGGCTGTGGGAAACGGTTCTACGTTTGAAGCTTGTCCCACTGTGCTATAGATTTCAAGATGAAAAGATCTATTGCTATTTTGAAGAATAACGACAGGTTATTTTCCTGACGAGACTGGGGGAAACCCTAAGAGCCCGAGTCTCCCAAAACACAAGAAGATGTCATAGAAAGAGCCTGAGAGAAGCCTGTCTCTCCCTGACCCTCCCTTATTTAATAATCAGACATCTATCTAGTGTTGCTAAGTGCACGCCTCTGTGCGAGGCTGCCATAACTTGGAGAGTCTTGTAGCCCGACTTTAATTTTCAGCCTCAAGGTGGGAGGCGGCAGGAACGTGCCTTGTGCATATGTGATGAGACTACGACAAATATTCATCAGACATTTTGCTAGGCCCTGGAAGTTCTCTATTTAAAAAGCTCACGACTTGGTGGGAAGGAGAAAAGGGACACCTAACCCCAACCCAAAGCATGAGGGTCTCAGAGGAAGGCACATACACCAAGCTCACTGGTCTCTAAGGCCACAGCCTCAAGAGGGCGCTCGCGGGTGCCCCCTCCATCTCTTTAGCCCCATCCATTTGCCATCCACTTGCCCATTTTTTGCCCATCCATATGCCATCCACTTGCCCATTGCCATCCACATTGCCCATCCACTTGCCCCATCCATCGCCTGGTCTCTTAAATCTCACTTTGATGTTCTTTCACCCAATGCATTAGCTCTGAAGACCCCATTTCCTAATTCATTAGGAAAATTAAAGACAAGCCTGGGCAACATTGCAAGACCCCATCTCCATAAAAAAAATTTAAAAATGAGTTGGGCGTGGTAGCATACCCTTTGTCTCAGCTACTTGGGAGGCTGAGGCAGGAGGATCGCTTGAACCCAGGGTTGGAGGCTGCAGTGAACAATGATCACACCGCTGCATTCCAGCCTGGGCAACAGAGTGAGACCCTGTCTCTAAAAAACAAAACAAAGCAAAAAAAGTTAAAAAAAATACATTAAAAAAAGAAAATAAAAACAATCAGAAGATAACTTACTAGTGTTTCTACAATGACTCTCCCATGGCAAACACCTTTTGCCTAGACCAAAGGAATGACCCATTCATTTTCAACCTAAGGCCAATCTCTTCTTTATGCACCGGAACTCATTCCTTCTGACCTGCTCAAGAGGTCCCTTCAGTGCTTCTCTCCTGCATTATGACACTTCTCTTCCTTCTAACGGATCACTCCCGTTATCATCAAACTTGCTGAATTATCTCTTGTCTAAACAATTCCCTCCACTGAACCCACTCTGCATTCCTTTATAGCAAAACACTTTGAAAGAATTTTTTAAGGAATCACTATCTTTGCTTCCCACCATCTCATTGTTTTTTGTTTTTTGTTTTGAGTCGGAGTCCCGCTCCATTGCCCAGGCTGGAGTGCAGTGGCACGCTCATGGCCACCCCGGCGTCAACCTGCTGGGCTCAGGCGATCCTTTTGCTTAAGCCTTCCAAGTAGCCGGAACTACAGGCGCATGCTACCACGCCTGGCTAATTTTTTTTTTTTCTTCCCCCCCCCGCCTAATTTTTGATTTATTGTAGAGATAAGGTCTTGCCAAGTTGCCCAGGCTGGTCTAGAACCCGTGGGCTCAGGCAATCCACTTGCCTCGGTCTCCTGAAGTGCTGGGATTACTGGCTGAGCCACTGAGCCCGACCTCTCATTTTTTCTTGAACTAATCCTAATTGCGATCTGTCTCTAATAAGCTTCTGGGCATATATCCAAAGAACATGAAATCAGTATGTTTAAGAGACTCCCACGTTTACTGCAGCACCATTCACAACAGCCAAGATATAGAATCAAGCTAAGTGTTCATCCATGGATACATGGATAAATAAAATGCGGTGTGTATATATATATATGGGGGCTCCTAAAAAAGAAAAATTTATTTATAAAGGATTGTATATTTATTCCTGCATGTTTAAACTTCAGTCACCTTCAAAGTACTCTCCATTTGATGCAATACACCTATCGAGACACTTTTCCCACTGCTCAAAACAGCTTTTGAACGCATCCATTTTAATGCTTTTTAGTGCTTCTGCCATTATTTGTTTCACCTCTTCCACACTGGCAAAATGTTTCCCTTTGAGGACTTTTTTCATCCAGGAATATAAACAGAAAAGTCGCTTGGAGCAATATTGGGTGAATAGGAAGGGTGGGGTACAGGGGCCATGCTGTTTTTGGTAAACAAAACAAAACAACAACAACAAAAAAACTCTTGAACACTCAGCACAGTGTGGGCAGGCATGCTCGTAAATCACCCATCACAAAATAGGCAAATGTGTTGAAAGGCTCACCAAAAAAAAAAAAATCTTTAAAGCCGAATGCAGCCTCTCACAACAACACTAACTGGTACACTGATGCCGATGGGTTCCTAGAACAGTTACCTAGCGGGGAAGTCCTCCCTCTCAAAAATAATTCTGTACACACACAATTATGTACACAATTCTGTACATAATTTTGGTACACACACACACACACACACACACACACACACACACACACACAATCACAGACTGAACTATTATTAAGCACCGTCACCCCCCACAACATAGTGAAATCTCGCCACTTGTCACAACACAGATGAAGCTGGAGGACATTCTGTTAAGTGACATAAGCCAGGCACAGAAAGGCAGATATCACATGATCTCACTCATATGTGGAATTTTAAAAAGTTGATCTATCTCATAGAAGTAGAGCGTAGACTAGTGGTTACCAGGAGATGAGGTTGTTTGCGGGGAGGAGGAATGGGAAGCTGTTGGTCAAAGGATGTACAATTACAGCTAGATAGGAGGACTTATAAAAATGTGCCAGGGTGTGATAGCCTATGCCTATAATCCTAGCACTTTGGGACGCTGAGGAAGGATTGCTTGAGCCCAGGAATTCAAGACTAGCCTGGGCTAGGCTAGGCGATGATGCCTGGTAAGTTAGGTGTATTAAATACATTTTCTTTTTTATTTTAACTTTTTTATTTCAGTAGATTTAGGAGGCACAAGTGGTTGACTGTTACATGGCTGTATTATATAGTGACGAAGTCTGGGCTTTGAGTATACCCATCATCCCCACCTGTGCATATTGTACCTTACAGGAGATTTTTCATCCCTCTTCCCCTTTGCAGTCTTCCCTTCCTGAGTCTCCAATGTCCATGACACCATTCTTTATGCCTTTGCAGACCCCCAGTTTAGTTCCCAGTTGTAAGGGAGAACATATGGTATTTGGTTTTCTATTCCTGAGTTAGTTCACTTAGGATGGTGTTCTCCAGTTCCATCCAGGTTGCCACAAAAGACACGATTTCATCCTTTTTGATGGCTGAATAGTATTCCACGGTATGTATGTATATATCATGTCAAAAATTATATATATATATATATTATATATCACAGGTCAGATACTATTCGTATATATACACCACATTTTCACTATCCTCTGATCTATTGATGTGCATTAAATGCATTTTTTACTTATGACACTTTTTTTCTGTTATTGGTATCTAATCTATTTAAGATATTTTTCATTTGCCATGGGTTTATCAGGACGCAACTCCATCATAAGTCAAAGAGCATCTGTATTAGCAAAACCTATCGGCTCTATCTTCAATGTATATCTTGAGTCTGACACTCTTCATCATCCCTAGCCTTCTCTCTGTTTAAAACACTGACATTTCTCACTTGTAGGATTGGAGTAACTTCTTTCTTGACTGGCAGCTCTGAATCCACTGCTCCCCTCTCTTCCACCTGTTCCCCATAAGTAATTCTCTGATGCAAATCCGATCATGTCGCTCTTCTGCTCAAAGTGCTCCAAAAGTTTCTCATCTTGCAAAAAAAAAAAAAAAAAAAGCCCAAGTCCTTGGTCTGTTCTGCAAGAACATGGTCTTGAACTCCTGGGCTCAAGATAAGATCTACCATATCTTCAGTCCCACCCCCTCGCCCCCATTTCCTTCCAAACCTCATCTCCTGACAATTTCCCGTTGTTCACTCCGCTCTGCCCACTGCCTCCTGGAGGGTTTTTGAACACGTCAAGTGAGTTCTCACCTCACAAGAGAGCTGCGCCTTTGCACGTAGTGTTTCCTCTGCCCCGAACGCTCTTTATCGGACATCCTGTGAGGATCACTCCCTCACTACTGTCAAGGATAGCGAGGCTCAGTCTCACCTCTTCATGTAGGACACCTTACGAGATGAACACACTTGTCCGAGAGATAATACATTAAAGACTTGAAATAAAGCATAGTTTTAGCTTTCTATGTCCAGGGTATGTGTCAAAGATAGTTCTGCTGATGGGTAACAGCTATATTCCTAGCCAAGCAGTTAACCACTTGTATGAAAGTGCAGTCTGCAGTCAAGGTGTATTTTGATAATCTGCTGAGGTGGGCAAGTCTGGGATGGGAGGGCCAAGGTTCAGGCGCAAACTCTGCTCTTCTTTTTTTTTTTTGAGTTGGAGTCTCACTCTGTCGCCCAGTCTCGACCCGCTGGGCTCCGGCAATCCTTCCGCCTCAGTCTTCCAAGTAGCCAGAATTACAGGCATGCGCTACCATGCCCGGCTGATTTTTTTTTTTTCTTTGATTTATTGTAGAGATGAGGTCTTGCCTGCCCAGGCGGGTCTCGAACCCGCGGGCTCAGGCAATCCACTCACTCAGCCTCCCAAAGGCGCAGGATTGCAGGCTGAGCCACTGAGCCCGGCGAGCTCTGCTCTTCTTAATTGGGGTTGGGACGGTGGTGGAGGTGTGATCTGGTTACAGGTGGGGTTAGGAGGGAAAGAGCAACCCCTCTGTTATATTTTGACAGAGGCAAACATGGACAAACATGGGCAAACACTGAATCCTAGGTTGGCTGGATCTTAGGTTGATTCAAGATGGTGCTTTGGATAATCGTGTGAACTTGGTGTTTACATTTCTTAACATTTCTATATTTTAACTTAGCCAATTTACGGTAGACTGCCACACAACCACTGACCACTCCTCCGCCTTGATGACTGGCACTGACTACCACTGTAGAACTGATCTGTGGCGATCTCCATTGGTCCCCTAGATGATGAGAACTGCAGGCCCAGATGGGACGTGGTCTTGGTCATTTTTCAAAACTCAGAGTTTCAAATCTCTGGGGAAAGAAAATTACATTTGAGCCCTCAGAACAATTCTAACCAAAAATTAAGTTTAATTAAAGGGAAATTAGCCTGGACAACAGAGTGAGACTCTGACTCAAAAAAAAAAAAAAAAAAAAAAAAAAAGGAAAAAGAAAGAGCGAAAGAGAAAAAAAGAAAAGAAAGAAAACACCTTAAATAAAGCGTCAACTCTAAAGAAAAAAAAAAATGAAATTAACTGAAAAAATTGGAAACTCATTCTATTGATGTCAATCCCAATTGCTTTTATAGGAAAACAAATTTTCAGTAAAAAGAAAAAAAAATAAGAAAAGGATAAAAATACACATGATTTAGAGAGAACAGTTGTTTTTTTTTTCCCTCTGAAATTTGCATCAAGACATTTGAACCCAAACTATGGTTTATCTTTAGCAACATGGTGATGGGTGTGGTGGATTTGACATGTGGTCATCAGCTTAGCGTCTTTTTCTTGTTCTAATTTTCCTTGAAGTCAGTGCAAGATCATCTTATACTTTAACCTGCTTAGTCAAAGACCATCCCTCATTCTTCCTTTTTTTTTTTGAGTTTGAATCTCATTCTGTCACCCAGGCTGAAGTGCAGTGGTACGCTCATGGCCACAGCAGCCTCGAACTGCTGGGTTCAGGATCCTTCTGTCTCAGCCTTCCAGGTAGCTGGAACACAGCCATGCGCCACCATAACCGGCTAATTTTTGGATTTATTGTAGAGATGAGGGCTCGCTATGTTGCTCAGGCTGGTCTCGAACCCCTGAGCGTAGGCAATCCTCTTGCCTCCACCTCCCAAAGTGCTGGGATTACAGGCTCGAGTCATCTCTCACAGCCTTTTTTTTTTAAGCCAAATGTCCTCCCACCTCCCTCCTTCCCTCCCACTCCCGCTTCTCACTTCTTGGTTTTGACAGTTTCTCCCTGCAGCAAAGGGGAAGTTTTTCTGTGATTACGTATGTTCTTATGGCTCCCAACTGCTTTTACTCTCCTTGGATTAACTTGGCTTCTTTACTTCCATTTTAACTTGGCTTAGAAAACTGGCCTTCCACACCCCATATTGCTTTCATTGTCTTCTTTCTGTTTTTCTTTTTATTCAGACAAAATATCTCATCCAAAGAGGAAATATTTAAAACGAGATGCTGCTTCTCCCAGCCCCTTCCTTTTCTTGTGCTTCTATCACTCCTATAGACGCCTAAAATATGGGAAACAAGACGCAGGTCTGGAACTGCCATGTGCCTTTCAACACTGCTGAAAAAGGGAAAAGCTACCTGATTGTTTCCCGCTGGGAAGACCATGGCGCTTTAGAGGAGACATCAGCTCCCCGGGAAATATTTCTTTTGAAAATATTCCACAAATATCCAGGCAGCGCTGAAGCCCCAGCCAGCTCACACAGCGAGGTGGCCAAGAGTTTGACTCTGAAGCCAGGATGCGGGGTTTGCAGCCAGGTTCTTCTCACCAGCAGTATGACTTTCAGGCATGTCACGCGACTTCTCTGAACCTTCGTTTTCCAAGCCATACAGTGGCAACAATAGTACCTACTTAATAACATCATTGTCAAGTTGAATTCGTGCACGTGAAGCCTACGCCTGACATTCATTGTGAGAAATGTCCACTACGCTCGTTGCTCTTTGACCCTAATATTGTCCCTGTGAGCCTCCATGCCTTTGCTACTTCCTCCCAAGTTCAATGACTTTTCCAAGGTCACTTCCAAATAGCATCTCTCCCCCTTTCCTCGCTGCTGATCTCCGTTTGTGAGTCCGTACCCGCCTTCCCTTTCTGTGAATTTCTTTCACCCTGTCCACCCTCCATACCCCTGAGGATGACTGGCTGTCTGGATTACTATAGGCTGCTGTTCCAATTCTCTCTATGCATGTTCTGCCTGTTGGACCAGACTTTTTTTCAGCACCTGATGCTGGCTCCACTTCCCCAGAAGCTGCTCCACCCAGAAAGAAGTCCAATTCTGGGTTTGGGCCCCTCCCAGATCTCTTGCTGTGCTGTATGGAACTGAGTCATATTCAGGGATGTCTGAGACACGGTGTCCTCCCTTCTCTTCCATGCCACCTCTTTCTTTAATTTTTTTTAGAGAGATGGAGTCTTACTATGTTGCCCAAGTTAGCCTCAAACTCCTGGCCTCAAGTGATTCTCTTGCCTCGGCCTCCCAAAGCACTGGGATTACAGGTGAGAGCCACTGAGCCTGGCCCAGTTCTTTCTATACAAATCATTTATTCCTTCTCTGAGCCTTTGATTAATCACTTTGCCAATTTCCTTCTGTAGCACTTATTCTATCTTGTGTTAATTATTTGTCAATTCCCTTCAATAAGATTAAAAGTTTCATGAGGGTAGAAACTTTGTATTAAATTCAACATTCTTCTAAATATCGTAAATATTGTGGACACCAGAAATTTCAGGACATATTTAAGCCTTCCTTTCTAAGAATACTAGACTTTGTGGGCTGACATATCAACAGCATCCTACTGTTTTAGCTATCAATCAGAAATCCAAAATTTTTTTTTTTTTTTTTGAGTTGGAGTCTCACTCTGCCGCCCAGACTGGAAGGCAGTGGCACGCTCCCAGCCACCGCAGCCTCGACCTCCTGGGCTCCGGTGATCCTTCTGCCTCAGCCTTCTGAGTAGCTGGAAACTACAGGCATGCACTAACACGCCCGGCTAATTTTTGATTTATTGCAGAGATGAGGTCTCACCAAATTGCCCAGGCGGGTCTCGAACCCGCGGGCTCAGGCAATTCACTCACCTCGGCTTCCCAAAGTGCGGGATTACAGGCTGAGCCACCGAGCCTGGCCAGAAATCCAAATATTAATTGTCAACTTTCTACATGACCCAAAGAATCTGCCCATGGCATTCTGGTACATATTAAAACTAGGACTGTAACAACACTTTTCTATGGAAACTGCCACACTTTGGCATCCTAATTTTTTTTTTTTTTTAAGTTGGAGTCTCACTCTGTCCCCAGGCTGGAGTGCAGTGGCATACTCACGGCCACTGCAGCCCCAACCTGCTGGACTCAGGCAATTCTTCCGCCTCAGCCTTCCAAGTAGCTGGAACTTCAGATGTGTGCCACCATGCCTAGCTAATTTTTAAATTTATTGTAGAGATGAGGTCTCGTCATGTAGCCCAGGCTGGTCTTGAACCCCTGGGCTCAGGCAATCCTCTCGCCTCTGCCTCCCAAAGTGCTGGGATTATAGGCGTGAGCCACCATGCCAGGCTTCCTAATTTTAAATAAAGCCAAAGATGAAAAAGCATTGCCAAAGGAGTGAGGCCGTGATGGTTCAGGTGTTGGAAATTGGATTATTGAATACAAGTAAAGTGAATTGGAATCATTTACGTGAAAAGATGATTGAGAAGTAACGTAGCTCTAATGAACTCAAAGCATGTTGCAAAACAGAGAACTTAGGGCAAAAGCCGTTACCTCGATTGAAGGCAACTAAAGAAGTTTGCTTCGATTACAGAAGGAAGAATTAAAGTTTGTTATGAAGCCAAATATTAGCAGTAACTGACGATAATTACTTGCATGCGTTACTGGTGGACTGGACATAAGGTTTCCTTAGAAAACTTATCCACAACGAAAAGTCTGACTCTCTGAAACAGTTTGAGGGCAGTATCCTTCAAGGTGGCAGAATAGATAAGATGCATCTTGAGGGTTCCTTTCAATCATATTTATTATCCTTATTTTGGTAGCTTTCTAATAATGCACCCAGTACTTGCACATTGAAAGATGCCATACCTGGGTCTGGACTGATTCTTAGGGGTCTAGGGGCACTGAGTGTTCTCATCAGAGGAACCAGCCACTAAAGGTCTACAAGTCACTGGACTTTATGGTTTTCACACATTACCAGTAACAGTTGCCTTACTAAGAACATCGATACTAAAGAATAATTTTCAGAGTGATTTAAAAATAATGACGTCCCCCTACTCCTAGACCCCTCCTCCTTCAAACCAACCAACCAACCAACCAACCAACCAACCAACCAAAAATCTTTTGCTGATTTGTGCAATAAGCATGGAAGCATAAGTTATTTAGATGAATCAAGTTACAGAGTGCCACGATAAAGCACTGGATACTCTCATTCAAAGCATGTATTTGATATATTTTCTTATTTGGCTTTGGGTGATTTTCTTAATTCTCCTCTTATTTTATTATTTTGCACTGGCTATTGGCCTAATGTCATGACTTAAGCCCTGTTTGAGACCTGTTACTTGTCAATAGTTAATTAGCTTCGATTTCAGCTATAAGGAAGAGAAGGGTGGTGATGAATGGTTTTTACGTTTGTGTTGGTTCCTCCTAAGCCTTAGTCAGTCAGTGTTTCAGCTACTTGAGGGTAGAAACCGATGACATAATTATTCGTATCCTCCACAGTAATGAGGACAAGAATTTCTCACTGGATACTCAGGAGAGCTGAGCATGAGAAGGCCTCTGATAATGTGCAGGATGTTTTAATGTTTTTCTCTGATATCTAAAAGTGTTAATTACAGAAGTGAGAAAAATACAAACTTCATAGGGATCATGATAGACTATCAGAAAAGGGAAAGGACTGTGGTTAAAAGTAAAATTTAATACAGGCTAAAATAAACCAATTATGCTAGAAGACATAAAATATATTTCTGGAAAGCTGGTGAAAGAGAAAAGGCTGTAGGTGGTGGTGGGGGTGGGGTGGGGGGAGAGAGAGAGAGAGAGAGAGAGAGAGAGAGAGAGATATTGAGAGAGAGACACACTTTGTCACCCAGGCTGGAGTGCAGTGGCATGATCATGGCTTACTTCAGCCTCTACCTCCTGGGCTCAGGTGGTCTTCCTGTCTCAGCCTTCTGAGTAGCTGGGACTACAGGCATGCACCACCACACCTGGCTAATTTTTTAAATTTTTGTTTAAAGGTTTCCCTGCGTTGCCTAAGCTGGGTTTGAAATCCTGAGCTCAAGTGATCCTCCCACCTCAGCCTCCCGAAGTGCTGGGATTACAACATGAGCTGCCACACCCAGCTGAAACAGAGTTGTGGAGACTCTGCTGGAAGGGCTGCTGGGTGGTCCTGCTGGGATATCAAACCAGATACACACACTTCCTGCCCGTGACAGCTTTTGGGACCAGGCCAGTCAGAGCCAATGTGGAGCTGGAATGTCCCTCACATGGAGGAAAGTGAAGACTCTGCAGGTTCTTATTCCAGAGCGTCTTTCTCTTCACCTGAAGAGCTAGACTTGTGACTCCCGTCTCTTGTTGTATTAGAGCTTCCTTACATCCCCTCTCCGAGTCTGCCTATCAATTTGTTGTCAAGAATGCTTCCTCTTTTTTTTGAGTCTCAATTCATCGCCCAGGCTGGAGTGCTGTGGCATGCTCACGGCCACCGCAGCCTCGACCCCCTGGGCTCTGGCGATCCTTCTGCCTCAGCCTTCCAAGTAGCCAGAACTACTTGCCACCACATCTGGCTAATGTTTTGATTTATTGTAGAGACGAGTTCTTGCCATGTTGCCCAGGCTGATCTCGAACCCCTGGACTCAGGCAACCCTCTTGCCTCTGCCTCCCAAAAGTGCTGGGATAACAGGTGTGAGCCACTGCGCCCGGTTAGGAATGCTTTCAATGGAGCTTAAAACCTTTTTTTTTTCTCTTTTACATTCAGCAGGTACGCATACAGGTTTGTTACTTGCATATGGATATATGATGTGATGGGGAGGTTCGGGCTTCTATTGAACTCGTCACCAAATAGTAAACATCGTGCCCAATAGGTAGTTTCTCAACCCTTGCCTCCCATCTTCCAGAGACTCCAGTGTCTGTTATTGTTTCCATCTTCCCATCTTTATGTCCTTGTGGACCCGATTTTTAACTCTCACGTATAAATGAGAACATGCGGTGTTTAGTTATCTATTTCTGTGTGAATTCACTTAGGATAATGGCCTCCAGCTGCATCCACGTTGTTTCAAAGAACACGATTCATTCTTTTTTTATGGCTGCATCATATTCCCTGATGTGTGTGGACCACATTTTCTTTATCCGGTCCACCACCGATGGGCACCTAAGTTGGTTCCATGTCTTTGCTATTGTGATAAACATATGAGTGCAGGTGTCTTTTGAGTAGAACAATTTCTTTTCCTTTGGGTAGATATCCAGTAATGGATCAAACAGCTGTTTTATTTTGAGTTGCTTGAGATTCAAATGGAGCTTTAAAATCTTCGAATTCCATAGTTATGAAGTAAGGGCAGGTGTCTGCTTGAGGGAGTACTTTGACACCCTTCATGCTGGAGTGTAATGAATGGATGAAATAGCATGCTGAAATGATTGATGCCTTTTTTTTCCCCTATTTTTGTTTTATTGGTAGTTAAGCCGATGTGGAGGAAGAAGAAAAGGTGTCCATCATAGTAAGGCAGGAAAAGCCAAATAGCAGTTTTATCTGGAGTCAGTTCTTTGTACTTTTCTTTTCTTTCTTTCTTTTTCTTTTGAGTCAGAGTCTTACTTCATCGCCCAAGTTGGAGGGCAGTGGCATGCTCACGGCCACCGCAGCCTCGATCTGCTGGACTCAGGTAATCCATCCTCCTCAGCCTTCCAAGTAGCTGGAACTAGGCACACGCCACTATGACTGGCTTATTTTTTGATTTATTGTAGAGACGAGGTCTCACCAAGTTGCCCAGGCTGGTCTCAAATCCCTGAGCTCAGGCAATCCTCTAGCTTCAGCCTCCCAAATTGCTGGGATTACAGGCTTGAGCCATCGCCCCCAGCCTTTTGTACTTTTCAAATGAAAGCTACCTATGAAGCCATACTGATGCCAGCCACAATCACACAAGGACCTTTGCAGAAATATTTCCACTGAGCTCTTGCATACTCCTCCACGATGTGTGAATTTTTATTTGATGTGGCTCACTCCACTGGAGAGGTGTTCAACCCTGGTGGATTAATTCAAAGGTGTTATTAGACACACTAACATCTGTGGGCTGATGTTAGCCTGAGAAGCAGAGAGCTGTGTGACCTGGACGAGAACTAGTTAAGGATCTGCTGGAACTTGAGTCCGGGTCTCCAGATTCCTTCGATTTGCCTAGGGTCTCACCGTTTTGTGTTTTTGCTTTTAAGAGAGACAGCGTTTTGCTCTGATACCCAGGCTTGAGTACACCATCATAGCCTCAACCTCCTGGGCTCAAGCAATCCTCCTGCCTCAGCCTCCCTAGTATCTGGGGAAACAGGTGCCTGCCAACTACTCCTGATTAATTTTCTATTTTAATTTTTTTTTTGTAGAGATGGGATTTCCCTCTGTTGCCCAGCCTACTCTTGAACTCTTGGCTTCAAGCAATTCTCCTGCCTCAGCCACTCCAAATGTCACAATTACAGATGTGAGCCACCGTGACTGGCCTTGCTGATCTTTTAATAGTCATCTACCTTCTCGGTGTGCTTTGTCTCTGAGTTTCTTCTAGACATGCATCTTGGCTGCCCTCAGTGGTGCAGTCTGTAATCCCAGCACTTTGGGATTGCCTGAGCCCGTGGGTTTGAGACCAGCTTGGGCAACTTGACGAAACCTCGTCTCGTCTCTGCAGCAAATAATAATAATAAAAAAAAATGAGCTGAGCGTGGTAGCGTGTGCCTGTAGTTCTGGCTGCTTGGAAGGCTGAGGTGGAAAGATCACCAGAGCCCCGCATGTCGACGCTGGGGTGGCCATGAACATGCCACTATGCTCCAGCCTGGACCACGGAGTGAGACCCTGACTCAAAAAAAAAAAAAGACAAACGTCTTGTCCCGTCTGAATGTGCCTCTCTTTGAATTCTGGACCCTTCCTGTTGTCATTTGCCAATCTTTGCCTCCGTCTTGTCATTTTCTGTCCTTTTACTATCAAATGGCACTTAGCCTATGAGCAAACCAATCCTTCCTCCCTTTATGCCTCTTCTTATTAATTGTGTGACCTTTCATATGTAACATTTCCTGTTCTAAGTCATCAGGTGATATTAATAGATGTGATACCAGTATGTCCTTCAATTTTTGCTATTTCAGGGGGAGAATGGTCAACTTGTCAAAGGATTACGCAATCCTAAAGGGAATTACGGGAATTTATGAGTCAAAGTTGAGCACAGGATATTCTAGGTGTTTAGTTTGTTTATTAAAAAATATGTTTCAGTGTCTTTATTGTTCAAGATTAAAAATGTGAACTTCATGGCTGGGTGTAGTGGCTCATGCCTATAATCCCAGCACTTTGAGAGGCGAGGTGGGAGGATTGCCTGACCCAGGGGCTTAAGATCAGCCTAGGCAAATTGGCACGACCTTGTCTCTACAATAGATTAAAAAAAATAGCTGGGTATGGTGATGCACACTTGTAGTTCTGGCTATGTGGGAGGCTGAGGTGGAAGGATTGCCTGAGCCCCGCAGGTCGAGGTTGTGGTGGCTGTGAGTGTGCTACTGCACTCTAACCTGGGCAACAGAGTGAGACTACGACTCAAAAAAAAAGTGAACTTTACAACTGTCTGGCTAAACATAACCAGGAAGCTTTGAAGGAACAAATAAGTTTCATCCTAAATTCCAAAGTTCCCTTGAGTGTTGGGCTGGGCCTGAGATATCATGGCAGAGCGTGGGGGAGACTTTTTTTTTTGGTAGAGACATGGTCTTGCTATGTTGCTCAGGTTGATCTAGAGCCAGACGTACCTGGCTCTGGTTCTAGAACTTACCATCTGCAGTGCAGGCAAACTGTGAGCTCAGACACTGCTCTTCTGAGCCAGAGATAAATGAGCTCTTCAAATCAGGGTTCCAGCCTTGTCAGTAGTCCCCTGCATGTTCCTTTTCTGCCCATAGTTCTTCTCGAGGCCACATACCCCATTCCCTGACCCATGGAGAAAAATGTGCCTACAGTTAGTGGAATGGTGTTGAGTTATAAGCAAAATATGACTTCTTCTTCTTGTTGTTCTTTGCATTATTATTATTGTTGTTGTTGTTGTTTTGGGGTCTCACTCTGTTGCCCAGCCTCCAGGGCAGTGGCACAATCACGGGTTACTGCAGCCTTGACATCCTGGGCTCAGGCAATCCTTCCACCTCAGTCTACTAAGTAGCTGGTACTACAGGTGTGTGACACCATGCCCTGCTAATCTTCTGATTTTTTTTTTGTAGAGACATGGTCTTGCTATGTTGCTCAGGTTGATCTAGAACTCCTAGGCTCAAGCAATCCTCTTGCCTCGACCTCTCAAAGTGCTGGGATTTCGGGCCTGAGTCACTGCTCGGCCACCTTATTTTTTATCAAGTGTTAAAAGGAGTTGTGAGTTCATATATGTAGAATGATATAGATACATTTTATAAGCATGGGTCCTCTAAGAGACTAGAACAAGGACGTTTGGAGGAGCTTTAAGTTCCTCTAACAAGAAGGCTGCCAATTCCATGGATTAAGTCATCTGTGGTTTAACAGGACTGTGAGGGTGGTCTCTAACATCTAGATCATAGGAACCTGGGAGAATGTTCCCAAGAAGACTTTCTTCCTTGACATGTGGCTTTATGAAAGGATTAGTTAGGGCTGACCAGGCCTTTAAAAGTTCCCAGTGATACTTTTGAGTCTCAAATATGCAATCTGAAATTTCTATCTTTCAAGCTGCTTATCTCAGATATATTTCTTCCTGCAAAGCACCGACAAAATACGAATGTGGTCATGTCTAGATACCACAAAGAATGTCACAAACTGCTCCAAGTTTGTACGGAGAAACTAGTAAACTTTCCATGTAAGTCAAATACATTTTAAGGGACACTTCTTACAAGTGTTCTAAGTAGGTTTTGGCTTTCAAATTGGCAATTTTCTTTTTGGGGAATTTTGATGCCTGACATATAAAGTATGTATGAGGGTTCATTCCTCTAGCGATGCAGTCTTAAAACACTAGGTAATGGAAAAAACATAGTAAATGAGGGAAAAAAATCAAACTTCTGTTGAGATAAGCTAAATGATCTGAAATTAATTAATTCCCCCATCCCTCGGTGTTTCATGCTGACAAAAATGTGGAATGAAGTGGAATATTTTATAAAAAGTACAAAGAAGAAAGCAAAAAAAAAAAAAAAAAAGAATCCCATGTAATTTCTGCACCCAGAGGTAATACCAGTTAACAACTGGGTTTATTGTCATTTAGCTCTGTATCTCCTTCTGTTATTTTGAAATCTTATATTCTACATAAAAAGAATATGAGTTGTTAATAAAACCAGCTGACCATCACACTCATTGCATCCATTCTCTATCAAACCCATGTCCCTTTGAACATGCAAGAACGTCTTTGGGAAGACAAACCTCTCCTCCCTCTTCCCCACCCCTGGTGTCATACTTCAATGGAGAGGGTGACAGACACTCCAGCAATTTCCCAGCTTCAATAATCACATGAGAAAAACATCATAGAATCTTGAATGTTCTTCCGTAGAGTGTGCATTACAGTAACGCTAATAGAATGATTACTACAATAAGAACAAATATGTGGAGATGAGTGCTAGGTGTCACTTTGCTGATTCCTCACTAAAAATAAATGAGAGGATCACTTGAGGCCAGGAGTTCCAGACCAGCCTGGGCAACAAGGTAAGACCCTGTCTCTACCACAAAATAAAAAAAACTAGCCAGGCTTGATGGCATGTCTGTATCCCAGCTACTCAGAAGGTTGAGGCTGTAGTGAGCTATGATCGCGCCACTGCACTCCAGGCTGAGTGACAGAATGAGACCCTGTACACATATTTTATCGGAAGCAACTGCATTCAGAGAGATTAAGACGTTAGGTAGCTGATCTAAGATTTGAAAGTAGGTCATCTGACTCCGGAGTCTGCACTCCTTAGGCGTTCTTACGGCTGCACTGTTAGGGGGCAGTGCAAATGAGGTCTTGCAAACCTCTCTGCTTCCAAATGGGGAGGTCCTAACATGTCTATTTCATTTCATGTTTTTGTCGAGACTGGATCTCACTAAATTGCCCAGGCTGGTCTCAAACTCCTGGCCTCAAGCAATCCTCCCACCTCAGCCTCCCAAAGTTCCAGAATCCTATTATACTCTCTTCCCTTCCTTCCTCCCTACCCTCCTTTCTTTTTCTTTCTTTTCTTTTCTTTTCTTTCTTTCTCTTTCTCTTTCTTTCTCCTTCCTTTCTTTCCTTTCTTTCTTTTTCTTTCTTTCTTTCTTTCTCCTCCCTTTCTTTTCTTTCTTTCTTCTTCCTTCCTTCCTTCTTCCCTCCCTCCTTCCTTTATCTTTCTTACTTCTTTTTCTTCATTTTTTTTTTTTGTACAGGATCTCATTCTGTTGCTCAGGCTGAAGTGCAGTGGTGCAGTCATAGCTCACTACAGCCTCAACTTCCTGGGCTCAAGTAATCCTCCAGCCTCAGCCTCCTGAGTAGCTAGGATACGGGCATGCCACAAGGCCTGGCTAATTTTTTGATTCTGTTGTCGAGACAGGTCTTGTTGCCCAGGCTGGTCTGCAGCTCCTCGTCTTGAGTGATCCTCCCAGCTCAGCCTCCCAAGGCCCTGAGATTATAGGTGTGAGCCACCGGTGCTCAGCCTCTATAAACTTTCCTAATATTTTACCCTCAGGGACTAGTTTCTATCCTGGCATCTCCTTTCCATTTTACCATAGTTTCTTTTTTCACTATATCTTTATATAAATATGTGCTCCAATTCCTGTACATCTAAAAGCACGTGATTACATGATTGCATCTCTGATTCACTCCGCAAACATGTATTGAGCGCTGTTCTAGGCAATAGAAACACAGATAAATGACCCAGTTCCCATCTGAAAGGACATCAAAGTCTAGTGGGAAAAAGAAAGAGGAGAAGGGTAAGATTCCAAGCAGCTCAATAAGCTCTCCGACTGGACTTAGGAGGCTTGAAGGATGCACTCCCAGATATGGAAGGTGTTAGGGAAACTGCTTCCATGCTGGCAACACTCACCACATACATTTTATTCATAACACGACTGCCACTTCTATTCTTGACATTTTCCTTTTTTCCCAAGCTCCATAGCCTCAATGACAATAGCGTACACGCAAGAAAAAGGCAGAAGGGATTGAAAAAGGTGCTCCAGCAAAGCAATTCAATGTTCCTTTAGAAAATAACAAAAAAGAAATAGATCCCCAAACTCAGCAGAACACATTTTATTAATAGAAGCAGCCATTGACAACCCTGGGCGATACAGTATCAAAAAGAAACAAAAATTCTACAAAGATCTGACATCACAAGGAGATAATAATTTGCCTCGGTCTGCATCCCCTGACAGGTCCCTACTGAAAATGGAAACACAGGCTCACAGCCCTTGAGGAAGGGGATCTGTGCTCTCCTCACAAGGCCCTGAGCTGCGGTGTCATTTCACAGCGCGAGGCCTCATGGTCCATGCGCCTGCTGTCTCCCATGGAGTCTCTTAGCTTTCTGCGGAAACTGACATTCTGTAGACATTCATCCTAGCAGGAGCTGTCCAGAACGATTTGTGTAACAGCAGTGACCTGTAAAATTAATTCCAAACAACGAATGCTTTCTGCATGTTCCTTTAAACATGTTCACATCACAAAGTGCTCAAGTCGTGTGCCTTACAATACTGTATATGCTGACTGGGTCTCGACTGTCTTTCCTTGACAGTGCAGATCCGCTCAGGCAAGGGAGTTGCACTTTCCTGTAATTTTTTAGCCCTGATGTGTTGTGGTTTCATGACATACTGCTTTTCTAGGGCTCAATGATTCTGCAGCCTTACTCTCTCCTGATTCTGGCTTCTCTGAACTTTGTTGGAATGAGCAACTTTTGGAGTTAATAAGAATCACAGAATCTGGGTCAGCAGAACTGAAAATACGTAGGCGGTTCCAGTGGCAATGGGTGTCGACTCCAGCTGGCTTCCATGAGTGTTCTTGGTTCTGTACCAAATGCAAAACGCTGTTTATAATTTGTTTGATAGGGTTAGTCATCTAAACATTAACTTCAGACTATTTCAACTCCTATCTGGAGCTTGGAGACACTTCATCTTGGCAAAGCCTTTCTTTTTTTTTTTTGAGTCGGAGTCTCACTCTGTCACCCCGGCTGGGGTGCAGTGGCACGATCACGGCTCACCACAGTCTCAACCTTCTGTGGTCAGGCGATCCTTCCCCCTCAGTCTTCTAAGTTGCTAGGACTATAGGCATGCACCATCACGCCTGGCTAATTTAAAAATTTTTTTGTACAGATGAGGTCTTATTATGTTGTTTAGGCTGGTCTCAACTTCCTGGACTCAAACAATCCTCTTGCTTCAGGCTCCCAAGTAGCTGGGACTCTGAGACTCATGCCCATATAATTTTTTTTTGTAGATTCAAGGTCTTGCTATGTTTCCCAGGATAGCCTTGAACATTTGGGCTCAAGTGATCCTCCTGCCTTGGCCTCCCAAAGTGCTTGGATTACAGGCGTGAACCACCACACTCGGCCTGGCAGTGGTTTTTACATTGACCTTGTTGGATAGGTGTGCAGAGGTAGGATTGGTGTAGGTGGAAGGGTGCAAGGATACCAGTCATGATACTATGAAGAAATAAGAAAAGAAGTGATGACAGGAGCAGTTGGGTATAAGATTTGAAGAGCAACATAAAATCGATGGATGGTGCATCTTGAAAGAAAAGAAGGCTTCCTTTAGAAGTGGTAGAAAGTAGGAAGCTGTGGACGGTTTCTAAGTAGCAAGTGACAAGATAAAAATTATGTACAAGCAAATTTAGTGTGCTGGTAATGAATAAAAGATCCTGGAGAGGGCTGGGCATGGTGGCTCTTGCCTGTAATCCCAGCACTTTGGGAGGCTGAGGTGGGAGGATCACTTGAAACCAGAAGTCCGAGACCAGCTTGGGCAGTACAGCGAGAGCTCATCTCTACCAAAAAAAAAAAAAAAAAGCCAATGTGGCCGTGGGCACCTGTAGCTTCAGCTACTCAGGAGGCTGAAGCAGGAGAATCACGTGAGCCCAGTAAGTCAAGGCTGCGGGTCAGGTTACTGCACTCCGGCCTGGGCAACAAAGTGAGACCCTGACTCAAGTAAATAAAAAAAGATACTGAATAGGGAGAAAAAAAGATGGTATTATTCAATAATACACACTTAGAAAAGAAAGAGGGCTCAGAATAGCGTAGACTGTGGAGGTGGAGAGAAAGGGTAGGCATTAGACCGGTGAGGGGAAGAATTCACACCATAGCATTTTTTAAAAAAAGATGTAAGCTCTTAAATTGGCATGACCAGATTTCTTTTTTTAAATTAGAGACAGGGTCTCCCTAGGCTGGGGTGCAGTGGTGCCATCATACACCACGTGACTTCTGATTTGACTCAGAACACAAGGAGAGCCATACAAACAGACACTCAGCTTTGAGTTTGGGTGGAGAAAGAAATTGTGTTGCCTTTCCTGGTGGCACTGAAATTGGAAGACTGGAGTGACTTGCCGTGAGTAGAGGCCAATTTCAGCTTTGGATGTGCTGGATATTAGGGGCTGATAGGATATGAACATGTTAATATCAGTAACAGGCTGTTATTGATCAATAGTCAGGAGCCATCAGCATGGAGGGGAAAAGGAAAGAGGCAGATAAGGAGGACCCCAAAACCCTTGCTTCTCCCCCCAGCCCGAACAAGTGTTCAAGGGAAACTTTTTTAGAGGCTTGATATCTCTGCACCTAAAAATTCTGAAAAGTCAAGAATTTACCCTTATCGGATGTTTGCCATAAATGTCTGACCTATGCTTAGTCTTAGTGTAGGTGGTATTGTTTGTCTAATTGGTCTAGGAACACATTTTGACTCGAGAAGCTGGGGTTATAAGATAGACTTCTCTCCTCCTTCCCAACGTTGGGGCCAGCTTTGGCCCTTTCCTTTTGGGTCTTCATATGACAGAAGGCCTGACTATTTTTTTCAGTCAATATCTTCATGATAAAGAACTGTGTGACTATGGCCAGGTATGACGGTTCATACTTGTCATCTCAGTTTTGGGAGGCCAAGGAAGGAGGATTGTTTGAGGCCAGGAGTTCAAAGCCAGGGCAACATAGTGAGACCTCATCTCTACTACAAAAACAACAACAACAGCAGCAAAACAAAAAAACTGCATGATCTAGTTAAAATACGTAATTGGCAGCAACAAGAGTTTTCAACCATAGCTGGCTATTAGAATGACCTAGGGAGCTTTTAAATATTGCCGATCGCAGACCAATGAGATCAGTATGTCCCAAGGTGGCATCTAGACATTTGTGTTTCGTCAAAGCTTCCCAGGGGGTCCTAACGTAGACCCAGGGTTGAAGCCACCGGAAAAATAGAAACTGTGATTCTGAACCTTAGCTGCACATTGGGATCACCTTGGGGGCCTTAAAAAAGAAGGTGTCAAAAAAATGTGTACACATTTTAAGAAAGGAAAAAACCATAGTGAAATTGCCACACTCAATGTATACCATAACAAAAGGTGAATACAAGTCACGTTTGACTGCTGCAATTACAAGAGGTTCTCAGCGTGGTTCCCATCAGCGTCCAGACACTTCTGACTGCAGGTCTCATTGCTGTGCGAGGCCTCCTGGATCTTTCCTTGTGCACATCATACACAGGACCATGCATCTCAGACTCATCACGTATGTGTGCAATTGCTAGGTGTATTGGAGATTCTGTTGCATACTCATGCTTCCATTGTCGTTGTCCTTCCACAACGTTCTCAAATTTCAAAAACCACTTCAAAATGGTCTTGTGCTCCGCGAACGTCAACTGCGCTCCACCATTTTCTTTGACTGTCCTGCCTGTTTCATGGTGACGCCAGTATTCATCTGATGAATGCCGTCTCTTGAGCGAATGTCATACCACACATTAATTCACCGTAATTCAATTCAACACTGAAAAGTAATACATAGATGACATCTCTTAGTGTCAGAGGTTTAGAGAGGCTTCCAGGTGATTCTATCTGTGAGGCCAAAGTTGAGAACCACAGAGATAGGCTCTGGTTGTCTTAAGAAATAATTTGCAACCTCACTCTCTCAAACAAGTGTCTACACCTGCTGTCGAGGGCCGACCCAGCACAGCTGTGGGAGAACGCACTGGATATTTTTGCTGTAGGCATCGTGAACTCAATCATCGGCTACCTTTTGATGGCAGAATCTTTCTTGCCGGTCATAATAATGTAAGAGGAAGAAAAACATTGCTGGGATTTTGAGTCCTGGATTGAGTGTGTCTCGTCAGCAGCTAGAAAAGTCATGTTTTAACTTGTAAAATGGAACCAATTTTGAACTCAAATCATGGAGACAATAAATGTCATTTACTGGTGATTGTCTAGGGGAAAAACTCCTCCTAAAACTATGTGACAAAATGAAATGTACACATCTACAAATCATAGTCAGCAACTCCAGTTTACTACCAGAAAATTTGAGATTTTTACAAGGGTTCTCCCATAACATTGTAGAAAGAGAGCTCCAACTGGCATGGCCTCACCTTCTTACTTTTTTAGTTTACACAGATACGCTATTCCTCTTCTCCCTCGTCTGTGTATGCTTTAGATTTATTCTGAATATCTTTAAAAAGCAATGCAAATATTTATTTTCTCAAGGTGCCTTTTTTTTTGGTTGGAGTCTCACTTTGTTTCTCAGGCTGGAGCATAGTGACATGATCACGGCCACTTCAGCCTCGACTTGCTGAACTCAGGCGATCCTTCTGCCTCAGCTTCCGAGTAGCTGGGACTACAAGCACATACCACCACACCTGGTGAATTTTTTGGTTTATTGTGGAGACGAGGTCTTGCCAAGTTGCCCAGGCTGGTCTCGAACCCCTGGGCTCAGGCAATCCTCTCAGTTCTGTCTCCCAAAGTGCTGGGATTACAGGTGGGATCCATCATGCTCGGCTCAAGGTGTTTTTATCTTAAGTCCAGTTTTTACCTAGAGCCTGCTTAATATACTATGAATCCAGGAGCCGATGCATTTCTGAAAGCAAACACACCCCTGCCTGGAATGTTCCTTCATCTATCAAGATGCTACTTCTCCTTCACAGTCAGCTCAAGTCACAACTTGTCTGTGAAGTCTCCCTGCCTCCTTTCTGCAGGAATCCCTCCCTCTTTTGAATTCTTACAGGTCTTGTCTGTTCCGTTCACTTACCACATATTGTGATAAGTTTTGCTCTGGTTTTTCTGCTTAACTATATTGGAAGCTTCTTCAGAGCAGAGTTGAAACATGGCCAGTTTTTTTTTTAACTGCCGCCTGCAATCCGGCAGTATCCTGTTGCTGTCAATCCCTTTCTTACAGTATTATGGTAGATGCTCAGGGTCCACTTATGAGTGAGAACATGTG
Organism: Cephalopachus bancanus; assembly: GCA_027257055.1. Lineage (NCBI taxonomy): Eukaryota > Metazoa > Chordata > Mammalia > Primates > Tarsiidae > Cephalopachus > Cephalopachus bancanus. Next base: position 98,115 of record JAPVLO010000836.1, read on the forward strand.
GTCCTCTGTTCTTTGTTTCTGTGATAAATCACTCAGTATTATAGGCTCAAAATCCATCCAAGTTGCTGCAAGGTTCATATGTTTGTCTTTCTTTTTGTGTGCGTGTGTGTTGGAGTCTCACACTGTCTCCCAGACTGGAGTGCAGAGGCTCCTGGCTACTGCAGCCTCAACCTGCTGGACTCTGGCGATCCTTCCACCTCAGCCTTCCAAGTAGCCAGAACTACAGGTACGTGCTACTATGCTCGGCTAATTTTTTTTTTTTATTTATTGTAGAGTCAAGGTCTCACCAAGTTGCCCAGGTGAGTCTCTCAAACCCGTGCGCTCAGGCAATCCACTCGCCTCGGCCTCCCAAAGTGCTGGGATTACAGGCTGAGTCACCGAGCCCCGTCATTTGTCCTCCGTTATGGTGAATATGGCTGGTTTTATAGCTGCACCCAGTAAAATGCCCTCCATATACGAGGGGACCCCAAAAAACAGAATTATCTTTTGGAAGGTGGGTCCCTTGTGGTCCAGGCTTCCCCCGCTAGGTGAGCGTTCTAGGAACACCTCGGCATCTGTGTACCAGCTAACGTTGCTGTGAGAGGCAGTGTTCAGCTTCAGTGAATGTTTTGGAGATTCTTTCCATGCATTTGCCCATTTCATGATGGGTGATTGATGAGTACACCTGCTCACACTGTGCTGAGTGTTCAGTAGTTTTTGACCAGAAAACGGCATGACCCCCCGTGCCCCACCTTCTCTGTTTCCCTGATCTCACCCTCAGTGACTTTTTTTGTTTTATTTCCCCCGATGAAATAAGTCCTCAAAGGGAAACGTTTTGCCCATGTGGGAGACGTGAAACAAAAAACAGCAGAAGCACTCAAAGGCATCACAATGGATGAGTTCGAACACTGTCTTGAGCAGTGGAAAAAGCATCTTGAGAGGCATTTCATCAAACAGAGAGTACTTTGAAGGTGACTAACGTTTAAACGTGTAAGAATAAATATACAGTTTTTTAACAAAGAAATTCTGGGTTTTTTCAGTTTCCCTTTGTAGCAGACGTTCAGTTAATTGGTATTGGTTGATGAGAGAATTATTTGGTTTTGCTCTGTGACTTGGGATAGGTTCTTTTACCTCGCTAAAATTAGTTTCCTTGTCTGTAATATGGAGATACACATCTTCTGGTGCTGTGGTGAGGGTTTAGTGATACTACGTGCATGACTTGCTTAGCACATTCGGGTACCCAGGCAGCATCTGGTAAGTGACTGCTGGCTGTTAAATAAGCCAAAAATAACTGAGGGAGTCAGATTTCTCCGTCTCCACAGAGCAGAGAAGGTGAGCTAGGTGTGCTGGGCAGGAATGGGAAAATGAAGTCTGTGACACCAAGAAAGCGGTCAGGAAAGATCTCCACGGTAATTTCATCTGAGAAAAAACTGGAAGGAAGTGAAGATGCAAACTCCACGGAGACCTGAGGAACAATGTTTCCGGATGAGCAAACAGCTCATGCAAAGGCCCTGAGGTAGGAATGTGCTTGTCACACTAAATTAAAGTATTAGGGATCAATGAGAGGATGTCAGACTATTCCTTGACCCTAGGGTATTTCAGTCAAGAAGAGGGACCATCTGCAATGGGTGATGTGTACCCCCTTCGACGGATTAAACTTTAAGTGTTGAGAACAGGGATTACTTTAGATTTTGCATTTTTGTGACACTTTGGCACTTTTCAAAGTGATAGTATCTGAGGCAGATGCATGTGAGGACAATCTGAATGTAGTATGTCTCTCTGTGTTGATATTCAATGCGTGTATCTCTTTCTTCTCCCTTAGATTCTCAGTATATTCCTCCAGAAACTGTGTCCCAGCTTCCTTGAATTAAAAAAGAACTTGAACATCTTTCTCGTACGAGTTCTAATTTCCAAAGGAGTTTTCCAAGGGAATTAGATAGAGGCTGCTCTTATCGTCTCCACTTTGCAGATGAGATCATGGAGACAGATTTCGTGAGGCTTCTTTCAAGTCATTCCAAGTGTACATGTTTTACATACGTGATTTATAGATTAGCGATTAGTATACGTGACTGAGATATAGGTGAAACCATTCAAGCTTTTGTCATGGGATTTTATAATTTCAAGGCAAAGAACTTGCAGAGTTATTTTGGCTGTTGAAAGACTGTCTCTTTGGAATCTTTTTTTAAATTTTTTTCTTTTTGAGTCAGAGTCTTACTCTGCTGTCCAGGCTAGAATGCAGTGGCATGCTCATAGCCACCACAGCTTCGACCTGCTGGGCTCAGGGGATCCTTCTGCCTCAGCCTCTCAAGTAGATGGAACTATGGGTGTGTACCACCATACCCGGCTAATTTTTTTATTATTGTAGAGACGAGGTCTTGCCAAGTTGCCCAGGTTGGTCTCGAACCTCTGGGCTCAGGCAATCCTCTCACCTCAGCCTCCTGAAGTGCTGGGATGACCATGAGCCACCATGCCTGACCCCCTTGGAATTTTTTTTAGGAAGCTCTGTCCAGCTCACACTTGAAGATGACCTATGATGAATTTGACATAAAGTTTGAGAAAGTATAGTTATAAACCGCATGGTATAAACTGTATATATTCTGAAAAACTATATAACAAAGCATATAACATTTTGAAATATCTGACCCGTCATTTGCAGAGAGTTAATTGTCACAGTTGAGTCACTATGCACTTTCAAAAAAAGTGACACCTATTATAACAAAGCCTAGCCACGTGTTTTTTTCTTACCAGAAGGATTATAACCAAAGAGCATCTCACCAATCCTAGTAAGAACTGTGTGCTGAATGATAGCCACCAAAAGGAATTTTCCTTGAGTAAGTCATAGCCTTATTCTCCATAATTGTGGATCTTCAAGTATTGGGGGCTATTTTATGAAAAGCAACATAGTCTACCTACCTATATAATTTGTGTTTTTTATATGCATTTCAGGAATGTCTTTCTTTTCTTTGGCATCTAGTCCTATTTATTTTTATTTTAAAAATTATTTAAAGTCGCTTATGACTTGGAAAGAGGGGTGGCCATGCTGGGGACATGCAGAGTATTTTGGGATGAGCCAGCCCTGCAGAAGGCAAAGAAGAGAAAGGAAAAACAAAACAAAACAAAACAAAACAGACTTGAGGTTGTGACTGCGTGGCTGGATGGAGCTGTGCTTCTGCTAGATCTCTTCTAGAATCTTCAGCCACGTCAGCAACAATTCCATTCATCACCGCTGAGACAACAACAAAAACCCAGCAGCAACAGAAGTCCCTGGCTTGTTTTAAGACTGGTGCTGTGCTTAGTTGAGTCTGCAATGAGTTTTATAGAAAGATAGAACACTTTTTTACCTGGTACATCTTTTATGAAGTCTAACTTATAAGCCTTTTTTTTCCTTGTCTGCAATAGCTACGTAAGCATTGTCTTTTAAGAATAATTTATAGTGATGCCTATCTCACTCTGTTGCCCAGGTTGGAGTGCAGTGGCATGCTCATGGCCACCGCAGCCTCAACCTGCTGGGTTCAGGTGATCTTTCTGCATCAGCCTTCCAAGCAGCTGGAACCACAGGTGTGTGCCACCACATTTGGCGAATTTTTTGTTTCGTTGTAGAGAAGAGGTCTCGCCTTGTTGCTCAGGCTGATCTCGAACTCTTGAGATCAATCTTCTTGCCTCGGCCTCCAAAAGTGCTGGGATTACAGGCTAGAGCCACCATGCCTGGCCTGATGCCTATATTTTTACAATAGGTCAGAACCCATATATTTTAGATTATTTTTCTTAGCTACTGGTCATATTCTACATTGGAGAAAAAAAAAAGAACCAAAATCAAATCTTGTCTGGTAGTCTTGTTGGAGAAGACCACAGAATAATTCAGTGGAACACATGCACACACATCAAGGTTGCTGGTCAAAATGCTGTTAATAGGATTATTCGTTATATCAAGGATTAAAGTGCTTACGGTGAGATGCAGCGACACCCAGCATTCTGAAATCGTCTCTCCTTCTTTCTCTGTGTTCACTTGCCAGTAAGTGCCATCACCCAAACAGTATCCTGGGGCCAAACTCCCCACCTGGGGAGGAGAAGTACACAGGCTTGGTGCTGTCATCATCTCCATCCAGGAAACTTCATCCAGAAGCTCTAAAGCCAATAATCCATCCCTGGCCACTCCTCCCTCCCAAGCCGTTCCCTGCACAGACACTCCCTGAATTCACAGGGAAGAAAAACAAAAACATCACCATAAGTTTTGCAGTAGATGAATATTCAATTGTCCACGTAGACAAGAAACTCACTTACTATTAAAACAACACAGCTAGAACTTTTTCTTAAAGAAACGAATTCCAAAGTATCGCCACTGGAACAAATTTTCGTCTATATTCCATCACAGTTTTCCACAGTTGTCATCATAGAAGAAATGTAGATTTTATATTCTGCATTCAGAGTAACATGAAATTCTGTGTTTTCTCATGGCTACTAGGTGATGTGTAGGTGGCACTGAAGGGAGTGAGGTTTAGCAGTTATAAAGGTCGGGGTTGAGAGTCAGACTATCTGGGTTCAAATCTGTCTCCACGGGGTACTTACAGTGTGACCTCGGGCAGATTGCTTAATATCTCTGCTCCTCCATTACTCATCTGTGAAATGCATGTTTAAAAAAATTCTTCCAAGTGAAAAAAAAAAAAAATTAAAAAGACCTGGTGCTGTGGTACATGCCTGTAATCCTAGCATTTTGGGTGACTGGGGTAGGACGATCACTTGAGGCCAGGAGTTCAACACTAACCTGGGCAACATAGCCAGATACCTACTTCTATTTAACTAAAAGAAAAAAATTCCTTTCTTAGAGATGTGATTAAGCCAAAGAGTTTATAGCAAATGCAAAGACCCTCTATCCATCATCATCCTCGTGTAATCCAAGAAATTGGGATAACTTGGGCAGTGGATTCAGTGAAGAATAAGAAATTGGAGAGAGATGCAACTTTTTAATTTAATTTAAAAGTCAGGGTCTCTCTCTGTCACCCGGGCTGGAGTATAGTGGCATGATCAAGGCTCCCCACAGCCTTGAACTTCTGGGTGATCCTTCTGCCTCAGCATCTTGAATAGCTGGGACTGCAGGCATACGCCACCATGTCCACCTAATTTTTTGATGTTTTGTAGAGACAACGTCTTGCAATATGTTGCCCAGGCTTATCTCAAACTCCTGGGCTCAAGCGATCCTCCCGCCTCGGCCTCCCAAAGTGCTAGGGTTATAAGTGTGTCAACATGCCTGGCCAAGAGATGCAACTTTAAACAAATTGTTTTAGTAGATTTATTCAGCTGGTTCGATGAAGTGAAACATCCTATGAACAAATTATCTATGGGGCCTAGTGGCATTGTTTTGCATACCTACTGGTTTGATGAAAGCAAATGGTCCCGATGCTATGGAATTTTAAAAAGTAAATGAATTTTCTTTCAGTGTTAAACAAAAAAGGGGAGTTGAGTGGATTGAATCCAATAATACAAGGCAGTTGAATAGTACCTAATTAATGTCTTATAAAAGTTGGCTATTATTGCATTTTGTTATGCTTAAATATTTACATAAATATATATCATATGATGAATTTTAACTTTGTCACATATGCATTTTATTTAAATATAACATCTTAAATATACTTGAACATTTATACTTCATGGCATACTATATTACTTACGAAGGCAATGTCAAAGCTTATGAAAATTTTACTTGAGTCATAATCAAATAGTTGTGTACTCTTTAAATCTTTCTTGTGTCTGAGGGAAAGTAGTGGTAGATAGATACTATTGTTTTGGCAATCCATGGCAAGAAGGTGTTGGAGATGGTCCCTAGAATATGGCTGGAATCCATTATAGATCCATAGGGAAGCACGCCACCTACTGAATGTCAAGTTTCAACATTTATCTCTCCATCATGAGAACTTAATGATCATAATAAACTTAATAAGAGTTAACACTTTATAATCATTAATTAGCTAATCTGCAAAGCATCTTTGTGAAGTAGAAAAGGTTCATTACCCTTATTATTATTTATTACTCATAGGACTTGTAGATAAAGCAGTTGAGACTCAAGCTGTGTCAACCCAACATCGAATATTCAACCTCCTTGGGTGACTCAGGAAAAATTTACACCAGTCGTGAGGGCTGGAGTTCAGTGCCTGTGATGAAACTTTTCCAGAACCTCGCTGCATTTCACATTCGCTGATTCCACCTGCCTTGGGGATCTGCATAGTCACTTATCTTAGTTCACACTTGTCTCCACCATCCAAATCTTACATGAGAAACAGAAGACTATAGGGAAAAAGGCCTTCCATTATTTGCATGAATAATTTAAAAAATGATGAATATCTGTAGTTTTTGTACATATTCTCCTATCTTTATGAAGACAGTACACCTCCCCACTGCTCTTTCCTGAAGGTAAAAAGAATCAATTCAGTTTTGCCAGAACTCACCCTCATAAAATGAGTTTACTCTAGATTACTTTGCTTTTTATTTCAGGTGTGCCGTCCGCTAATGCAGCAGTTCCCAGACTTTTTGGCATCAGGGACCGGTTCCGTGGAAGCCAACTTTTCCATGGACAGGGAAGGGGGAGGATGGGGGAAGGGCAGGGGATCTCAGGCATTAGACTCTCATAAGGGCCCAACCTAGATCCCTCACATGCGCTCGTCACAATAGGGTTCGTGCTGCTGTGAGACTCTAATGCTGCCGCTGATCTGACAGAAGATGGGGCTCCACCCACCTGCCACTCACTGTGTGGACCAGGGACCGGTTCCTAGCAGCGGTGAGGGGAAGGGTGAGGGGGATGGGGGTTGGGGACCCTTACGCTAACAGGTCTAATTTGGGGGACTGAAAATACTTGTTCTCATTCCTCCTGTGTTCATTGATGCCCTTGTATATTGTAGTCTACTTATGAACCTTTGACCTCTGCATTTTTACACTGATATTGATGTCACTGGGTACAATTTACTTTATAGCAGCTGACCCAGATGCAGGGAAAGGGTAACAGTTCTACACTGTTGGTGGGAGAGTAAACTAATACAACCTCTGTGGAGAGCAGTTTGGTGATTCCTAAAAGATCTAAAAATCGACCTTCCATGCAACCCCACAATTCCCCTTCTGGGAATATGCCCAGAGGAACTCAGATCACTCTATGAAAAAGATACCAGTAAACACGTATGTTTACTGCAGCATTGTTCAGCAAAAACATGGAACCAACTGTGCTGTCCATGAAAAAATGACTGGATGAAAAAAAAAAAGTGGCACCTACACACCATGGAATATTATGAAGCCATAAAGAAGGACAAAATTATGAACTTCACAGCAACTTGGATGGACTTAGAGTCTATAATACTGAGTGATCCACCACAGAAACAAAGAACTGAGTATCACATGTTCTCACTCATAAGCAGACCTTGAACAATTATCGTAATACTATAAGAAAAGGATTGACAGTAGTGGGAATCTATGGGGGGGGCATACCTCATCAACAATGGTGTCTGTATGCCTAACTGAATTATACCCCACATGAACATCTGTATACCTAACTGAGTTATACCCCACATCTTTAAAATTAAAAATTAAAAAAAAAAGAAAGTCTCTGGTTTCTTTAAATTATTTTTAAGTCCAAATTTGAAAGCAATTTTTACATGCATCAAAATCAAAGAAAAAGCATTTAGAAACAGTGTATTCAGTACGTTTAAGATATTCTAGTTTTTCTTCATTTAGCCTTTTGTCAATTATTTATTTACTCAATAAACATATATTAAAGGCCTTAGTACCAGGATATGTACCAATTATGGAAAAATGAAATAGTGAGTTCAGCTTAGAAACACCTCCAGAGGGTAAAAGATGCTTGAGATAGATGGAGCAGAGTAGTAGTAGTTTAAAAAACTGTTTTTTTCCCCCCTCTAAATAGGAGTGTCACCCTGTCACCCAGGCTGGAGTGCAGTGGCATGATCACAGCTCATCACAGCCTCAACATCCCAGGCTCGGATGATCCTTCCACTTTAGCCTCCCAAATAGCTGGGACTACAGGCGTGCACTATCACACCTGGCTAATTTTTTTTTGTTTTTTTGTAGAGATGAGGTCTCACTATGTTGCCCAGGTTTGTCTTGAACGCCTAGGCTCAAAGCATTCATCTTGCCTTGGCCTCTCAAAGTTTCAGGATTATAAGCATGAGCCACCATGCCTGGCTTAAAGCTGGTTTAAAATTCCTATGTCCAAATCTTCACTTGCTAGATATGAGATGTGTGATATTAAAAAAAATTATTGCCCTTTCCTGATCTAAAGTTTATTCATCTTTGTAAACTCTGTATTGTGTTTTTATTAGGAGTATCAGATAAAATTACAGATTTAAAGCAATAAATGTATTGTTCAAAACAGTGTGGAATATTAAAGATTAGTAATTTTTTCTTAATTGGGGAGTCCCTTTAGTTTGAAATTTACTTAATCTAACCCAGCACATCTTGAAGCCAAGATCGTCAAACTTATTTTCCACCTATGATTTAATAAACAAAAATGTCTGAAAGGAGTTTATTCTGCATCAGCTAATCAGTTTCCTGACACCCAGAGATGTTCCTTTTCCCTGCATCCAAGTTCAGCTGCCCACTGGACCTGCGATCCCTCCCAAAGCAAGTGTTCTACAATATCTTATTTACTCTGTGGGTTTCAGGTGCTAGGCAGTTGGAATTGCCAGAAAAATTCAGCAAACAGCTGGTAACTCAACTTTAAACTGTTAATTTCCAAGTAGCCTGTGTATTGCTCCACTGTCAAGACTTCTTTCTCATTTTTGCCCTAAGGAAAGCTTAACCAATAGCCCTCTAGTGGAACAGGAACTCACATCAGAGACCCAAAAGCCTTCCGGGCCCTGCACACTTCTCTGTGGGATGACGGAGGAGTCATATGACATCTGCCTTCTCTTCTCTTGATGATTCAGCCTTGTAATTTTTCCCTTTTCTAGTAAAGAACATGCCAGGGAAGCTGTGGAATTTATCTCAAACCCAGCTATATCACAGATGGGACCTACTTGGTACAATGCCTATATATTCCATTTCCTCATAGACTTATTTTTAGTTTGCCAAGATTACCAACGGGAATGAGACCATAATCGGCAGAAATCCTGAGTCCACCCTGTTGCGAATTTTACTATTAGAGCATTTTCTCTGTTCTCCCAGAACTGAAAACAAACCAAAAAAGCAACTTATTCACTATTATCGTCTCAAGTATTCAGTAAAATTGAAAGTGTTTTTTCTCACAAAAATTGATTGATTCATAAATGGTAAAGACTTTTGATTTAAAAAAAATTACAATCTCAGTACTTTGAGAGACTGAGGCAGGAGACTTGCTTGAGGCCAGGTTTTGAGACCAGCCTAGGCAATATAGTGAAACTCCATCTTTACAAAAAGGGAAAAAGAATAATAATAATAATAATAATAATAAAACCTGGGCATGGTGGTGCATACCTTAGTCTTAGTTACTCAGGAAGCTGAGGCAGGAAGATTACTTGGGCTCAGGAGTTTGAGGCTGCTATGAGCTGTGATTGCACCACTGCACTACAGAGTAGTGCACTCTGAGCAACAGAGTGAATCAATCTCTCTCTCTCTCTCTATATATGTATGTACTTATGTATGTATGTATATATATACATATATATATATAAATTTTGGTATTTGAATTCTAATTCTCCACATAAAATTGGAACAAGTTCAGTCATTTCTTTTTAAAAACTTGTTGTGACTTTATGTAGGAAAGTTGTTAATATTTGTGTATCTTATTACTAGCTTTCTTAATAAGCTTTTTAAAAATTGTAATAATTTCCAGTTAATCCTCTTAGGTTTTCTAGAGAAATCATCTGCTAACATGAGATTTGTATCTTCTTTCCAAGACTTTTCACTCCTTATTTATTTTTCTTGTCTTATTGCAGTGGCTAGAGCTTCCATATCAGATTAGACCTCAGCAGCATCAGGCGTGTTGTGGTCTGTATGTTTACAAATATCTCTTGTTTCTCCCCAGGCAGAATGCTACTTTTCTATTGCACGATGTCATGCTTGGCCACGCACCTTCTGTAGTCCATCAGATGTGACACACTTTGTGAAAGTTCTAAAAGCCAGGCATGATTCATCACAATCACTTTTCCCACCCTCAAGTGACTGCCGATACTCAGAGTCTGTTGCATTTGCCGGGTGCTAACATGAAGTCATGCAGGGCAGAGCTGCCACTGACGCACAACAAGCCAGAGCTTGGAGCATGGAGCATGGAGTATGGAGCACAGAGCAGACTTTTGTTATTTTAAATCATGAAGATTTGGGGATCACTTGTCCCTGCAGCATAAATTTTTGATTAAAATTTTCTTTTTAGAAATCTCAAATTTTGTCTTCCTTTAGTGCCTTTGGACCAAACATTTTTTTGAACTTCTTCTTTCTCCCCAGATAAAAATGATTCCCACGTTATAAAGCAAATGCAATATTCTTCATAGTTCAAGCAAGTAGAACTACCCTTAGAACATGCACACAACAGACAGGGCAAGAAGACTAAGGTGACATATTTTAACATTAGGCTGTTCTTCCTATAGACCAGCCCAGGATGCTCTGTCTACGGAGTAGCCTGATCTCTGTCTTTTCAAGTAACCCCTTTTCATTTTCTAGCCAAAACCCCAGTGATGCAAGTGGGCTGCTCTGTCTGTGGAGTTGTTCTCTCTCTGCTTCTTCCTTACTTTAATAAATGTACTTGCATTTTATTAAAAAAAAGTCTTCTGAGTATAAAAGAAAGAACTACTCTCTATCTCAATCTTATATTTTCAGCTAAATTAAATGAGTCAAGTTAGGAAACCATTGCAGTCGAACCAATAGTTTCTGTGGTCACTGTTTGAGTATTCCAATTGTCTTTCTTTTTCAAAGACATTTTTAGGTTGGGCATGGTGGCTCAAGCCTGTAATCCCAGCACTTTGGGAGGCCGAAGTGAGAGGATTGCCTGAGCTCAGGGGTTCGAGACCAACCTGAGCAACATGGCAAGACCTCATCTCTATGCTAAAAAATAAAATAGGCCGGGCTCAGTAGCTCGGCCTGTAATCCCAGCGCTTTGGGAGGCCAAAGCGAGAGGATTGCCTGAGCCTGTGGGTTTGAGACCCACCTGAGCAACTTGTCAAGACCTCGTCTCTACAATATATCAAAAACTAGCCAAGCGTGGTAGCACGCGCCTGTAGCTCCGTCTACTTGGAAGGCTGAGGCGGAAGGATTGCAAGAGCCCAGCAGGTGGAGGCTGGGATGGCCATTAGCATGCCACTGCCCTCCAGCTTGGGTGAGAGAGTGAGACTCCAACTCAATAAAATAAAATAAAATAAAATGAAAGATTTTTTTGAAAAATCATTGGTTATCTTTGGGAGGTATAACTGGGAGATTTAAAAATTTCTTATTTATGCTCTATGCAAATTTTCTGCAGTGAGTATGCACATTACTTTTATAATTATAATTTTATTTTATTAATATTTATCTATTTTTTCAGAGACAGGGTTTGGCTCTGTTAACCAGGGTGGAGTACAAGTCTGGTCCTGAACCCTTGGCCTCAAGTGAGACTCCTGCCTTGGCTTCCCAAAGCACTGAGATTACAGGAGTGAACCCCTGTATCTGGCCAACAACTAGGATTTTAAAATCTTGAACACCAGCACAAAAACTGCTGAGTGTGAGTATGGTGGGGAGCTTAGGCATGAACTGACAAGATGAAATGCAGGGAGAACTGTTGGAAGGAGATGGCATCTGTACAGGTGAGAGGTGGTGGCTGAGACAGTGACAATGGGAACCACAGTGGGAGGAGGATGGGAGCTGAAATGGATATGACACATGTCCCGGTGCTAGAATGAAATTTGACAGAATTTGGTGATGGCGATGGGCATTGGTGAGAGTTTAGATAAGGAGGTTGCAGAGAGAGGAGAGTTGAAGATTACACCCATGTTTTGATTGAGGTTACCAGGTAAATGATGCCATCATGGAGGTAAGGAGCAATAAGAGCAAAGAAGGGAAGAACAGCCAACTTGCCAAGGAGTGATTTTAGGTTACGGCATATATGGGAAATATGTGAGACACATTGGAGTTAGTCCAATTCCATGCCAGAGTGCTTGGCGGAATTTCGATGGGTGGTAGGCCATTGCTATTCCTTGCATCCAACAACTTGTTTGGAAAAACTGGAGTTTATTTCAGCAGGACATTTCTGAATATTTTCTGGGGTAATCTTTTCCTGTTGTTGAGGCTGTTCCAAAAAGGTTAGTTTCACATCTCTATAGCCTGAACTGGTAGCAGTAGAATACAGACCTCTGGGTATATTTTGCTATTCCATCATTTCATTGACATGGAAAGTAGGATGAAGATAGAGATTTATTGGGTACTGATTTTGGCCCCAGTTACTTACTTCAGCCATCAGTTCAGATTCCATAAGCTTTTTCTCATTTGGGGCAGCAAGTACTATCCTTCATTTTGCAATATCCGAGGTATGCTCCTCTATCTGTAGGGATGTGGGAGAGTTTTCAGAAATACCAAAATGAAGTCCGTTTTTATTCATCCCATTTTCACAGAAAAGTTCTGTTCGATATATATTTAAAAGGATATCAAGAAAGTGTTTTTCTCATGCGTGGGTTGGTCATTAGATGGTGAAACACATAAGGTGGACAAATATTGATTAAAAAATCTCATACTTGGACTCAGTGAGGAATAGTGGAAAAAGTAGGGAATCAAAGCCTCTTCCTAAGTCAGTGCTTTGAAAAGACCCTGCATCTAAAAAGCACTTTGTATTTTCTTACTAAGTGAATATGTAAGTAAATTGTAATTTCTATGCCTCTCATGCCATCTGATCTTGTAAATACTTTCTCCTTGATGTCTCAGTTTTTTTCCCCTACATACAATGAATTGGTAAAAGATGGAATAAATGACTCATTTTACTGTTCGGGCCTCCTTTGAGTAATTGAGTTCAATGATTGTTTCTTGTTGATTTTTTTAACCTTTTCTTTTTACAGTAAGAGAAGTTCTAAGGATGTTATATATTTCAGTGAAATTAGATTAGATGTTCCACATACACACATATATATATAATTTGGTGAAATAAATATTAATGTGGTTTACTATATTAAAATTTTATTATTATTATTTTTTTGCATTGGGGATCATCTCACTCTGTTGCCCAGGCTGGAGTGCGGTGGCACGATCATGGCTCACCACCACCTCGACCTCCTGGCCACAAGTAATTCTTTCACCTCAGCCTCTTGAGTAGGTGGTACTACAGGCATGAACCATCACACCTGACTAGTTTTATTTTTTATTTTTGTAGAGATGAGGTCTCGCTATGTTGCCCAGGCTAGATTCAATCTCCTGGGCTCAAGCAATCTTCCCATTTCGGCCTCCCAAAGTGCTGGGGTTGCAGGCGTGAACCACTGTGCCTGGCCTGCTTTCCTATGTTAGATGCTCTTAAGAAAACAAAAGCAACAAACATACTGATTTTTCTGTAAAAGAAAGTTCACTTTGTTTTTTTTAATTTTTATTTTCTTATGCTCCTTTTAAGGTAGTATTACCCTAAGTGGGCATGATCTTATTGATTTTCCACAGAAACCATCTTCTTAGAAACAATTTGGCAGTTAATGCCACTTTTCCCTGCCACTCTCAGACATGTAAAGTCATGACAGAGGAAAAGAAGGGACGTGTGTGTGACAGTCCCTGCCATGTCAACTGGTTGCTAAGCAGAGTCCTAGGTCCATCCTGAGTTTCTATACGCTTTCTCAAAGTGTTTCGCTAAGCTGTCAGGAGTTTGCCATTGGAATTCCATTCCACTGCTGTCTACAGTTAATTGGCTTTATGTTATCACAGAGCTATATGTTCGCAACTGAAGACACTTAGGAAAGGCTGGCGTTTGCAATGCTACAAAGAACTGTGGATAATGTATTAAGGATAAGATCTAAGTGCCAACTCCACAGCCCTTCTAAATTCTCTTCTAGATTGATTGAGGATTGAATCTCTAATTTATCTTACTAATTAATGGACTTAGTTTAATTGATATAAGTTTAAAACTTGTGCAGGAGTCGGGAGACCTTACGGCAATGCACATGCCATAAATCCATCATACGCTTAAAAGTCAGTATGACATTTCTGAGCAGACTGTGTTCCCAGGATGGCATTTCACCTGGGCCACCATTTACTCAAAATAAAGTGACTGTGGGCATCGGAGGAATGGTTTATTTATCCTCTCCCTAGAAAGATCCCTTGCCTTAAAATAAAAAGGTGATTAAATCTTAGGTGAACCTGTGCCCACCCCAAACCATTTCTTCAGCTTTTTATCTTTAAAAAAATTGTTTTAACCTTGTTGTGGCAAGTTTGGGGTTCAGTGTTCATAAATCTTGTCCTATTTCCTCCTTGGCAAACAGCCACGGAAATGGAGAAAGGCTTTATTGTGGAGAGCCAATGAGATTTGAGTTCAGGAGCAATAAAATTCTTCTTCATGAGTAAGGAGTGGGAGTCTGTCAGCGTTTCCTGCTCTGTGGATGCCAACCCTCACCTCCAATGGGGCATTGCAGATATAATCCTAAAAGGCTGTGCAGGAAGTCAGGAGCCGATAGGGCTGAGGGGTCTCTCCAAGGTACATCAGGCCTGTTTCCATCCATGGTGGCTGCACCCGTGGCATATCAGAGCTGAGGCACCCTGCTGCACCTTCTGCAGGCAACTTGGAGAAAAAAGCAATTTAACATTTCTTTCCAAGGCAGGCTTTGAAGAAGGGAGCAGGAAGGCATGGAGAAGTTAGTTCTCCTGTTTCTCCTCTTCTTCCTGTGTCCAGTCACTGTGTTTCCAGGAGGATGCTAGCCACCTAGAGAGACAACATGATACGGCAATATTTCTACCACTCAGAGATAAGGGGGACAATGGCTCCCAAACTGGGTTATATTCTACTGTTTATGTTAGTTCACATGTCTGTGGAGACACATCCAGTTGCCATTTGAGGTCATTTAAGGAGAAAGGGGGAAAAGTACATTTGCATAGTTTAGACACTTGATCTGTGTTGCTGATTGAGTGGCACTATTTCACTTCACTCTCTGAACTTGTGGGGACATGAGAATGTGACCTGTGTTTAGGGAAGTTAAGCTCCCAAGATAATTTAGCAAAAATAATTTCCTTAGTGATAGACATGAACCAAGCAAACATTGCTTTAATGCTTTAGAAAGTGCTAAATAAATATTTTGAAGTGGGTGTAATGAGTTTTATAAGTGTTTAACCACCACTACAAAAAGGGTACCAAATAATTCTAACAGTGCTCTTTCCCCAGTGCTCCATGTTAAACCTTTGTAGAGAGGTGCTTCCCCCATCTATAATCCTGGTATTTGGCAAAGAGTTGATATGACACTAGAAACACTATTCACACACACACACATGAAAACCAAAACGATATATTGGACTTCATCACAAGTAAAGAGTTTGCTTCTTGAAGAACAGTTAAGAGAATGAAAGCATGAGTCTTAGACTACGTGAAAACATTTGCAAAAGTTCAAGGATCTTTGAGTGAGAGAGAAAACGAAATAAGGCATGATTTTTTTTCTTTTCTTTCTTTCTTTTTTTTGTCTGTAAGAAGGTGGAGTTGAATGTAAAATGAGATCTGATGTGACAACGCTATACGAAGGAGAATGTGGTTAATGGGAAAATAGTGGCAGCCTACCCACAACGCCTGGTAGGGGAGGGGCACACCTGATTCCAGCTTGTGGAATCAAGGATGATGTTGTGGGCGTAGAGAAAGCATCTTCCAGAAAAGGAAATCCTGCCTGGAAAGCCATGGAAGTAGAAAAATGTTGGACATAAATATCAAAGTGCGAGAAGTGTTCTCTGGTTAGCTCCCAGGATTACTTCCGCATCTCTCATGGCAGGAAGACAATGAATGCATATCTTCTAACATATGCAGGAACCCACACTTCAATATTTGCACCTTCTAAGGTCCGTAAGAAAAAAAAATTACCTTTTGTAAGTGAGGATTATCCTCAGGCATGGAATGGTTAAGCTGAAACACAGAAAACCATTAAGAGTCATTTAAAGTCCACTGAAATGTCATGATAGTCTATTGGAAATGCAAATGTTAACCGCGCTGTGATAAGCATAATAAACAGAACAATGAAACCAATTAGGAAAGTACTTCTGAGAACTTCAGGCTTTGATTAGTTACAAAGGCAGAGAAAAGAGAACACATGGTTTGATCTCCTTTATCTATAGGTGGAGTCAATAATCTAAAGAGTTTTGAATGGTCCAAAATGTTTTGGGGCACTTAGAGCCTCACCACGGACTCATTTGTTATTAGGCGACCCAAGTGAACTAGTCTCCATAGGTCTTTTTTCTTGGGTTCTATCATGCCTGGGTACAAACGAAATATTGGTGCCCTTAATACTTAAGGTCTTTTCTGTTGGGCAAAATTCTTAAAAGAACAAATTCTTTTTCTATTGGCCAACTAATGAAATTCGTGTAACACCAACATATAAGTTATTCTAAACAATTAAGAGAGTGAGAATATAAATTTTTTTTATAATCAATATTTTTTATTATGATATTGTGGGGTACAGTTAAGGGTTAGGTATACAAATATGCTTCGGTCAGGCACCCTTGTTAATAAGAGGTGTCTCCCCGTCCCCAGACAGATATTTACTACCGTTAATCCCATCTCCTTTCCCCTCCCCCCATAGTTTCCCACCACTGTTAGTCATTTTCAAATAGTATTACATTGGATGTTCAAGGTCCACTATATGAGTGAGAACATGTGATACTCAGGTCTTTGTTTCTGTGAGAGGTCACTCAGTATTATAGACTCTAGTTCCATCCAGGTTGCTGCGAAATTCATGATTTCGTTCTTTTTTATGGCTACGTAGCGTTCCATCGTGTATATGTACCACATTTTTTTAATCCAGTCCTCTTTTGATGGACAGCATGGTTGCTTCCAGGTTCTTGCTATTGTGAACAATGCTGCGATAAACATACGTGTGCAGGTATCTTTTTTATAGAGTGATTTGAGTTCTTCAGGGTATATTCTCAGTAGGGGAATTGCGGGGTCATATGGGAGGTCAATATTTAGAGCTTTTAGGAATCGCCATACTGTTTTCCACAGAGGTTGCACTAGTTTGCACTCCCACCAACAGTGTAGAAGTGCTCCCTTTTCACCACACCCTTTCCAGAGAATATAAATTTATACACCTTTCCTGCTTGTAGGCACATGCCAGAGCTAAAGATTGCCCTTTTATTTTGTTTTGTTTTTAATAAAAATAAGATTTTTATGCATTGGGAAGCTCTGATTTGTGTCGTGTCATTCCCTCTACGTATGTATTTCTAGATGTGAGATTTTAAAAGAATTTATATTTGCAGTTTTTGGCGAATGGCTTCAATGTGTCGTAACGTGTGCGTAGATTCTCATAACCACCATTATCAACAGGATACAGAATAGATTCAACACCTCCCTCCAGTGCCTCATTCTGACCCTTTATAGATAAGCTTTCTCACAATAAAGAAAAAAATGAGTTTGATTTTATCAACATTAAAAAAATTGCATTTTGAAGAAAACACTTAGAAAACTGAAAAGTCAAGCTACAGATTGGGAGATCGTGTTAGCAAATCATATATCAGACAAAGGACTTATATCCAGAATAAAGAATTCTCAAAATCAAGAGGAAAGCAGATAGCCTAATTTAAAAGTGGACAAAAGATTTGAACAGAGGTCCAAGAAGATAAAGTATAGGCAAATAAGACCATTAGTCATTGCGTACATACAAATTAACACCACAATGTGATGCCATTATATACCTGTTAGAATGGCTAAAATAAAAAATGCTGATGAGATGCCAAGTGATGATGGAAAGGCCTGTGGAGCAACTGGAATTCTCTTTCATGGCTGGTGGAAATGCAAAAATACTATAGCTACTTACTATTTTGCTCAGGCTGGTCTTGAACTCTCAACCTCAAGCAATCCTTCCAGCTTGGTCTCCCAAAGTGCCAGGACTATAGGCGTGAGCCATATGCTTGGCCCAAACAGTTTCTTAAAAGGTAAACATACTCATCCTTTGTGACCCAGCCATACCATGCCTAGGGAAAAAAAAACACAACTTTTTTAGATTGCTCTTTTATTCATTTTATTTAAAAAATTTTTAGCTTAAATATGTGGGATACAATTCAGGGTTAGGTATATAAATGTTCATTATGCAGGTACCCTTGTTGATGAGGCATGTCCCCCATCCCCTGGCAGTTTCCCACTACTGCCAATCCGTTTCTTGTAGTATTACAATAGTTGTTCAAGTTCCGCTTATGAATGAGAATGTGTGATACTTGGTTCTTTGTTTCTGTGATAGATCGCTCTGTATTATAGACTCTAAGTCCATCCAAGTTACTGCAAAGTTCATAATTTTGTCCTTCTTTATGGCTACTTAATATTCCATCGTGTATATGTACCACTTTTTTTTATCCAGTCCTCTTCGATGGGCACAACAGTTGGTTCCATGTTTTTGCTATTGTGAATAATGATGCAATAAACATCACGCCTAGGAATTTATCTTAGATAAGTGAAAGCTTAGGTTTACACAAATACATGCATATGAATGTATTTAGTGGCATTATTCATAGTTACTAAAACCTGGGCACAACTAAAATGTACTTCAAAGGGCAAATGGATAAAAAATTGTGGTACATCTGTACAATGAATGACATGAAATGACATTGGCTAAATCGGAAAATAATTTTCCTGAGTGAAAAAACGTTGTATTCATCTAGTACTAATGAGCAATTTCTTCCATGAAGAAATATCTCTTATTCTGTTTATGAAATAACTTCTTTCTATTTGGGTTCTCTCAGGCTTCCAACTGTTCCTCCTTTTCTCGCCGTGGCGATTCTATTCTGAGAATCTCACTTGTGTATGTTTAGGATGTCTTTTGCCATATAACAAACCACCCCAAACTTAATGGCAGATGATAGCAACCATTTTATGATTCTCATGAACTCAGTAGGTTAGGAATCATCTTCATCCTGAGATCACATTTTCCTAACAATGCCTAGAATTTGATCTTTGCCCTGAAGGCCATTTTTTATTTGCCCTGAAGGCCATTTCTTATTTGCCCTGAAGGCCGTTTCTTATTTGAGGACACTTTGCTATCTGTTACAGTCCCTTCAAAACAAAAACCCTTTACACTTCCTGTTAACGTTTCCTCCGAATTATACATTTCCTCCAAATTGTAGCTTTAAAAAAATGGAACTATTCCTTTTTTAGTTTGTCTCTCTGACTCTTTCATTTTATTTTAGGGTCTAACAGCTAAGTGACCCATAGCACTCTTCCTGAAATGTTTCTGACCTTGATGGTTGAGAGCCTTAAACACATTTTCTACTTGACAGTGTTGCAGAATGTATTAGTGCTACCTAGCCATGGCTCCTTTCCCTAACTTCCAACAACCTTGTCTTTGCAGTCCCTCAAGCCGTCATAAATAAGCTCCATCAGGCCATTTCACTTTTGTCCATTACCAAGCTCCAAAACCAACGTCACAAATTTCAGATTTTGTTGTGCCAGAAACCGAATTCAGCCCCAGGTATGATGGTCTACCCAACCACCCTAAACTGAGAATCATGACGTATCAACCATTTTATTATGCTTTTGTGTTCTGTGGATTAGGAATTCAAGCAAGGCATATAGGAGATGGCTTGCCTTTCTTCCATGTTCTCTGAGACCTTGCCAGCCAACAGTGGGAGGTTGGAACTTTCCGAAGCCTTCTTCACTCACCTGCCTTGGTTTTGAGCTGGGATGACAGAGGCTGCTCTCATCTGAGACTCAATCAGAGCACCCGCATGCAGCCTTTCCATGTGACTGAGGCTTCAGACAGAAGGGAAGCTGGAAACTTCCAGAGAGAGTGCTCCAAAAGAAGCAGATGAAAGCACCAAGAAGTTTTATGAAAGAGCCTTGAAAAGTCCACAGAGTCATCAGCTCCCTGCCATTTTGAGCTCCATTTCACCCACAGTCACTGAAGTCTTTCCTTCAAAGCAATTACAATACCTACCAGACTCATGGGCAAGGGACACAGATCTCACCTCTCAAAGAAAGAAGTGCCAAGGAATTAGCGGTCATGCTTTAGAATTTCCACAATGCCATGGCTGCACCTTTCTCCAATATCTGCATCTCTACCTCCAAATCTGTATCTCCAACCTGAACTTTTCTTCTGAAGGCCAGCCTCACCATTTACATGTCTAATAAATGTCTTACTGGAATCCATCAGCACCAAAAGCAGAAAGATACAGACCTACCCAGAACCCTATTTCTGGTCATCTGAGCACCTTAGGAAAAATGAGTATGTGAATTTATTCAACACAAGAGATTTAAAAAAGCAACAAGTCATAAGTAAGTTAAATGCCCAACAACAAAAGAAAGTTTAAGTCAGTTAGAGTCTATCCACTGGATGGAATGGAAGGTATCCATGAAAAATAATAAATACAAAGATTATGATGCCAAATCCTTGAAATATCACTTGGAGAGAAAAAACTCATCATGTGATATGCACCTTCACTGCCATTATAAGCAAATAGATGGATATTAAAAAATTTTGAAAAAACCAAATTGAGGATAACTGTGCTGAAATGGTGACTATATAGAAATTTGTCAGTCCTCTCTTCCTTTCCTCTTAGTTTTCTTTTTTATTATATTACTTTAATAGCAATAACAAGTCTATAAAAATAGATTCTATAAGCATGTAGTGTGTACCTTTTATACATGCTATAAATTATATAGAATAACTAATGAACACAATGATATATTTCTTCCATTATTATTATTATTATTATTATTAGAGTCAGAGTCTTACTCTGTCGCCCACACTGGAGTGTGACCAAGGCTCACTGCAATCTTGACCTCCTGGGCTCAAGCGATCCTTCCACCTCAGCCTCCTACGTAGCACATGCTATCATGCCCAGCTAATTTTTATTTATTTATTTATTATTGTAGAGATGAGGACTCGCTGTGTTATTCAGGCTGGTAATGAACTGTTGAGTTCAAGCAATCCCCTTGCCTTGGCCTCCCCAAAGTGCTGTGATTACTGCATAAGACTCTGCATCTGGCTTTTATTATTTTCATAACCTAAAAATTAAAAACAAAACAAAACAAATAGTCCCAAACTGAACTTGTCACTTCACACTTCTTGCTTTTCTTTTGTTTATTTTCTTTCTTTCCTGGACTCTCAGTTAAAGGTATGTGTATCTTAGTGGTCCAGGCTAATAACTTCAGAGTAATCATTCTGTCTTCTGTTTTTTTTTTTAAGAGTCTTTTTATACTATTAATCTTCGCCAGGCATGGTGGCTCACACCTGTAATTTCAATACCTTGAGAGGCAGAGGTGAGAGGATTGCCTGAGCTCAGGGGTTCAAGACCAGCTTGGGCAATATGGTGAGACTGCATCTCTACAGTAAATAAAAAAAATTAGCCAGGCATAGTGGTGCATGCCTGTAGTTCCAGTTACTTGGAAGACTGGAGTGGAAGGATTGCTTGAGCCCAGCAGGTCAAGGCTGTAGTAACTGTGATCGTACCTGGGTGACAGAGTGAGACTCTGACTCAAACAAAAAATAAAAAATATTTGAATATCCTGAATTCTCCTTCTCCAATATCTCTGCAATGAGTGATTGTTAAATCACTAATAATATAAATGTAAAATCACCTTCAAAATATTATAGAACTATACTAGTATCTACAAGTTCCATCACCATGGATTAGCTGAGTGAACTCAGGCAAGTTTCCCAATCATTCTGGACATCAGTTTCCTTGTATGCCACATGAAAACTACAAACTTCATGTTATTTATTTATGTGTCAAATCGATTCATGGGAAGCTGGGCTCAGTGGCTCAGCCTGTAATCCTGCGCCTTTGGGAGGCTGAGGTGAGTGGACTGCCTGAGCCCGCGAGTTCGAGACCCGCCTGGGCAGTGAGACCTCATCTCTACAATAAATCAAAAAATCAGCCAGGTGTGGTAGCGCATGCCTGTAATTCCGGCTACTTGGAAGGCTGAGGTGGAAGGATCGCCGGAGCCCAGCAGGTCGAGGCTGCGGTGGCCGGGAGCAGTCACTGCTCTCCAGTCTGGGCGACAGAGTGAGACTCCAACTCAAAAAAAAAAAAATAGATTCATGGGTACAAGTGCAGTTTTGTTCCGTGAATATATCGTGTATTAGTAAATCTGGGTTGTTAGTGAATGCATCATCCAAATAGTAACATTGTACCCGTAAGTAATTTTTCAGCCCTCACCCTTCTCCTCCCCTACCTCCTTTTAAAGTCATCAGTGTCAAGGTCAGGCGTAATGACTCAAGCCTGTAATACCATCACTTTGGGAGGCTGAAGTGAGAGGATTGCCTGAGCCCACAGATTCGAGACCACCCTGGACAACTTGGCAAGACCTAATCTCTTCAATAACTCAAAAAATTTGCCGGGCGTGTGTGCCTGTAATTCCAGCTACTTGGAAGGCTGAGGCAGAAGGATCACTTGAGCCGAGCAGGTTGAGGCTGTGGTAGCTGTGAGCGTGCCACTGCCCTCCAGCCTGGGCGACAGAGTGAGACTCCAACTCAAAATAAAATAAAGTAAAATAAACCAAAGTCTCCAGTGTCTGCTATTTCTCTCTATATAACCCTAGGTAAGCCTTGGGCACAATTTTGTGAGAATTAAATTATATTGTCTATATAATGCCTGGAATATAGCAGGCACTTGGTGAATGCATGGTCATTACTATAAGGAACATAAGCCTTTTTGGATACAACCATCTATGCTTGCATGTTCTTCTAACACTTCAACAAGCAAAACAAACACGGAAGCCACGCATAAATTTCCTAGCTGAATTCTACCTCGAAATAATTGAAATGGAATATATTCTCGCTGGCTCTCCAACACAGTGACCAACAAACCAAACCCCCTCCAGTTTCTGCAGAACAAGTTTACAATCCGAAAGGAGACACAGAGAAAAATCAATGGCCTTGTGTTCAATATTAATCTCCCATCAATAGAGGCCCCTGTCTTTCACTCTTTATGGTAATTGCCTCAGTGATCTGCTTAAAGTACTTAAAGTACTTAGTGGGGTCTGCTGATAGCATCTTATCAGGACTGGGAGCAGCAATGTCAGGAACACCCAAGAGCTGGGGCTGGGTCTGCCAGATGTGCTATTTAATTTGACAAAGGGTCCTTGGGTGTCACAGACACTAGACCGTGCTTACCAGTGGCTTTGCCATCAGGTCTGACTTCCCTCCCTGTTCTCCCCCAAGAGGGCAACTATCTTTCCCTCCTCTGAGGCTTTGAGGGTTGGCTGAAACAAAGGAGGCCTGGGTCGCTCACCACTTAAGCCAGTGTCCTGAGGAATTTCATCCTAGTTGTTCTGGAAGGCCTTTTGACGTTAAACAAATTACTCTGCTGGCAGCAAAGCAGACCCATCTTCTCTGCAGAAGTCTATTCATATGCACAAGTTAGAGCTTTTGGGCACTGAGAGCTGCCATCCAGATGGTCCAATTTCACTTCCAATAAGAGTCCGATCTTCCCAAAGAAATTGTACGTCCGTTGAGTGACTTGCGTGGCTCTCCAGATGAACATCGAGTTTAAGAAAGTAGAGGTCCATTTCCAGCGTGTTAATATTGATTTCAGATGCTTTGCAGAGTACGAAGACATGGCCTGTGAGGGGTGTTAGGCTCCTCCCCAAACTCGCTCTATGCTTTGCTTTCTCTTACATTCTAGTCCACTCCCACCTCAGTGCCATCTGTAGCACTGTGGAAACTCACAGCCTTCCTGTGCTTGGTACTTTCAGGAATGAAAAGGCACACTTGTCTCTGAAGCTGAAAGTCCAAATGAGTCACCTACCACCGAGCAATGTGTCCCCAAATCTGCATGCATGTGCACTATGCTCACGCTAGACTTTAACGCCCAACATTTTCAAAATTGTTCTTTAGAGACTTTGCATGGGCAGAGTCATCCAGAAATGGACAGAGCACTCCACTTTCTATATACCTATATTCTATTCTGGTAAGTGGACCACTTCCTTTTTAAAATATTTTACCCAAAACTTCCCAAGTGGCACATGCTGTTTAAAATCATAATGACAGACATCACTTTGATGTTACTCGTTATTCTTAACTTAGCCATCGTTCACAGCTGCTTCCGCTTCAATTGAACAGGCACTGAAAAAGGGGAAGATATTATATAAATTAAATTTTCATTGCTCTGTAACATATCAAAAGATTGCACCATTTCTGATTTACAGTTAGGATTGGAAATTAACTTCAAAAGGCAAGACATGGAAAAATAGAGCCATCTTCTTTCATGGCTTATTACTGAAAAGGAAGAAGTGATGGGATGATAACAGAAAGGGTTCGCTTCTTGAGCAGAAGAAAGCCTATCATTTCCTCTCATACCTGTGTGTTTATATCTATTTATAAGCGTTATCTACCACTTAACCCTTTGGACTCATACTATTTTGCAAACAATCCCTATATTGTAGCCAATATTGCACTGCAGTGAAACCATGGAGTGACAGAAATTAAAGCGTGAAGATATATCAAGGGATGAGAAATAGCAGTCTATTGCTTTTAGGCAAATGTAGTATTAACAGGACCATTTCTAGACTTGATGCATTCCAGAGAGTTAATCTGCCCAGTTGACACCCAGTGAGTGGTCCAGGAAACCTGAAACCAAGGCGTCTGCTTCCTAGTGGTTTTCTTCCCCTTGGAACACAAGGACTTGGTTTTGCAGTATCAGTGGAAGAGGGCTTCCTGGAGAACGCTGGACTTGGTGCCCCCCCAGTGTTGAGACCCTTTGGATTCCCTGTTGAGCTCGTGTTTATGCCTGGACCACACAGGGCTTTGTTTCCTTCTCAGCGTCACCTCATCACACTGAATCACTGGCTTCTACCAACAGGGCATCCTCAGACCTCATGATCGTAAGATGGCCCCCACTTTCTAGGTCCTTGCATCTGATGTTCCCACCTCCCACCACACCCTCTTTAATGGTCATCTCTTCCATTTCTTTGGATCCCCTAATCTTTTTTGCTTCTACTCGGTTTTGTCCCCTGTTAGTCCTCCTGTCTTGACTAGGCTTCTCTGTCTCAAAGCCCACACTGTCAGCCACTTCTATAATATGGTACCCTTGTTAAAACTCTAGAGCCCTCTACCTCCTTTTCTTTGGCATGCCATTTTTATCCCCTGATCACCTTGACCACTGACTTTGTCTTCTGATGCTCTGAGCATACATGTCCGTATCACTCCCATGGGCCCTAGGCACTGTTGCCTTTGTGGGGCTCTTCCTGCATAATAAAATATTAAAAATTGTATTTTATGATGGCTGTGGCATAAAAATGGATTTACTCTTTCATTCTAAAATGTATGTATGTATTTATTATTTTTTAGTTGGAGTCCCACTCTGTCTTCCAGGCTGGAGTGCAATGGCACGCTCACGGCTACCACAGTCTTGATCTGCTGGGCTTAGGTGATCCTTCCACCTCAGTCTTCCAAGTGGCTGGAACTACTGCTGTGCATACCCACACATCCAGCTAATTTTGATTTATTATAGGGATGAGGTTGTCAAGTTGCCCAAGCTGGTCTTGGACCCCTGGGCTCAGGCAATCCTCTAGCCTCCACCTGCTGGGATTACAAGTGTGAGCCACCTCACCCAGGTGTTTTTTCCTCTGCTCTTAAAAGGAATTAAAACATTTTTTGTGTAGCCCTAAAACTTCTATAGGCAGTAGGCTTTGTGCCTACTGCATAAGTTGCCCTGGAACCAACTCACAGAAAGTCACAGATTGATCTTGTTTAGAATTAACTTTAACTGGGGACCATCTGTTTATTCCCTGGCGCTCTCTATTGACAACTCAAATTGCTCCAGCCTCTGCATGTGTGCATGTGTGTGTGTATGCGTGTGTTCACAGAGCATGACTCACCTACTTTCTTTTTTTTATCTTAGAGAAAATTAAACCCAAGCTATGAGGTCAATGATCTTCTTTGCCTCATCCTCAGAATCTTTATATCTGATCTCTTACCTTCCTCACGCAAGGTAAGAAGGAGGTAGAGGGTGTCCTTTCTTTTTCCCCTCTCCCTCTCTCCCCCCTCCCTCCTTTCTTTCTCTCTCTTTCCTTCCTTCCTTCCTTCCTTCCTTCCTTCCTTCCTTTCCTCCTTCCCTCCCTCCTTTCTTTCTTCTTTCTTTTTCTTTCTCTCTCTCTCTCTCTCAGTCCTGACACTTGTTTCTGTATCTTTTTAATGCTAGCCATTTGCAAGATCTCTTTTCTTCTTCATTCTCTTATTCTCTGACTCCTTTCCTTCTGTCCTTTGCTGAAAGGAAGTTTCCTTTGAACCTACTGTTTCCGCATTCCTTCTTTATTCCTCTATATTTATTTACTTATCTATTAACTTTTTTTTGAGTTGAGGTCTCACTTTGTCACCTAGGCTGGAGTGCAGTGGCACAATCACGGCTCACCACAGCCTCGACTTCCTGGACTCAGGCAATCCTTCTACCTCAGCCTCCTGAATTCCAGACACAATCATCACACCAGACTAATTTTTTTTTTTTTTTTGGTAGAGACAAGATCTTGCTATGTTGCCCTAGCTGGTCTCAAACTCCTGAGGTTCAGCATTGTTCCATCTTAGGCCTCCCAAAGTACAGGGGTTCTAGGCATGAGCCACTGTGCCCAACCCCTAATTAATTTTTGGTTAAGCTTCTGGTGTGGTGTATTCCATTGGTTTCCATGTCCTCCACACCAGTTCTTTTCTTGGAAGTAAATATACTAATCTAATAAATGACAATATATGTGTATGATAAAAATCAGAAAAATTCTGAAAATATAATGAAAACAACAGATTCTCTATTTTTCCATAATTCCATGCCTTCTTGACTCCTTGCAACTTCGTTTTATCACTTCTCACTTAACACTCTTTTCCTAATTAATTTCAAAATCAGTCTTGACCCTTTGTCTTCAAAGAATAGAGACCAACTAACACTTTGGATGAGTCTTTGTCTGCTTTGACTGTGAACAGTGTTAAGACACATGAACTTGAAATAGACTGAAAAGACTGGAGATCTGAGACATCTACATGCTGTTTCACTCACTGACTTAACTGAAAGTCTTATTTGACATTGTCACCCCCCCATATTCCACCCACTGCTCTTCTTCAGCACTCTTTTTCTTTATAGTTGCTGAGTAGAAAAACCCCATCATGACTTCTCCACATCATAACAACTGTCTTCGGCTCCCACCATCAGTTGAGGAATTCTTGCTCTGGGTCTCTGTTATCTTATTGAGAAAGATAGTCTGATCGACTCTACACATCTTTTTTCTTCTTCTTCTCTTTTGGGGATTGGAGACAGGGGAAGTCCAAGGCGAGGTGCGAGCCATTGGTCCCCTTGTATACCATCTATAGGATTGTTCCAGATTCAATCCTTGGAAAACTCTTTATAAATTTTTCCTGTGGAATTTTTGACATCTGTTCAGGTAACTTCTGATTTCACATTTTCAGTTTTCCAAAAGCTTTTCTGGATATTAGGGGGTCATCTTTGTTTCTTGTTCTTGAAGCTATTTCCTTGCCAATATCTCTGTCATTTCTCTCTCATACATCCGAGTACATGCAAATGCATATTCACAGTCCACTGAGTGACAGAACTTGGAAAAAAAGAAATAGGAATAAGTATATTTTTATTTTCAGTACTTGGAAAGTGAGTGTATCTGATTCTTCATAGTTTAGTGAAGCAAACATTTGGTCTTTTTATTTTAGTCCTTAGTTATTAACAAACTGAATAACCTAGGGAAAGTCACGTCCCTTCTCTGAATCTGTTTTATCATCTACAAAATAAGCCCGATCACACTTTATTTGTCTAAAGGAAGGATGTTAAGCCACATAATTGTCTTGAGAGTCTGACAATGCCAACATCATCTAATGCAACAATTACAATGAGTGGGTGAGTATTTTTAATTTATCAAGACTATTAACCATCAGGTTATCGCTTGAAAATATATAATTTTCTTTTTTTGTTGTTGAAAATATATAATTTTCATATAATGTCATCCATGGTCCAATTATATTATAGGTCCAAAATGGATATATATATATACCAGAGTGCCAAAAATGTATGCACATTTTAAGCATGTTATCTGTGTATTACTTTTTGAAGCTGAATTGAATTACAGTAGGAATGTATAGTATGATGCTCACTCAACTGTGCTTCTGTCATTTTCTTTGACTGCCCTGCCTGTTGCATGGTGACGCTAGCATTCATTTGATTAATGCCATCTTTTGAGTGAACGTCATACTTAAAACGCATAAACATTTTTTGGCATCCCTTGTTTATAGATAGATACCTATATATACATATGCAACATATATGCACATATATATTTTATATAGACAGTTTTGGTGTATGTGGCATCTGCTAACTTTTGGATCACATAATATATTTTTAAGTCGCTGAGATCTATTAAATATGACAAATGTTAGAAAGAGTGATTAATGCTCAGTTTGCAGATATTTGAAAAATGTGCCCTATATCAAAGTCTTGGGTCAATTGTAATATGCTTTGGTCTCTTGGTTGTAAAAATCAGATTGTTTTTAAATATAAATTTTCTACAATTTAGGATTCAATTTTAAAGCATTTAATAAGTACCTATTATGTACAAAGTACTTTCTGGGTGTTGAACAGAGAAAGTTGAATAAAGCACTGTTTTAGCAGAAAGAGAAGATGCAAATAGCCATAAAACAAGACTAAATTAAGTAAGTGCCGAGAGGGGGAAAAATATCCTGGAAGTTCAAGGTTTGTAGAAAACATATTGTTTTGCAAGTATAAGTAAATACAGGTCAATTATGTGGTAGTTGATTTCTGATTAAAAAATTAATTCATATTTATTGTCAGTGCTTTCCAAAATGATTGTACTACTTTGTACCCCTGTTGCTTATATATGGAAATGTCAGTTTCCACATGGCCTGTCAATATCAACAACTATCAAATTTAAAAAGCCAAAAAAAATTTTTTTTAAGACACAGGGTCTTGCTTTATTGTCCAGACTGTAGTGCAGTGGCATGATTGTAGCTCATTGCAGCCTCAAATTCCTGGGTTGAAGTCATCCTTCTGCCTCAACTGCCCAAGGAACTGGGACTACAGGCATGCACCACCGTACCTGGCTAGTTTTTATCTATCGTATCGTATCGTATCTATCTATCTATCTATACAGGTGGGGTCTTACTAATTGCCCCAGCTGGTCATAACCTCCTATCCTCAAGCAGTTCAAAATTTTCAAATGACACCTTAATTGAATAGACTATAAATAGCATCACATTTTAGTTTTATTTTTTATTACCCTGCTAGTGCTATTCAGTACTTAGGCATTTAGGTGTCTTCTTTTATAAGCTGCTTTCTCACGCTCTTTGTCCGTTTTCTCATTGGAATATTGGTCTTTTACTTAGTGATTTATGAATATGTAGTATCTGAGGTGCTGTGAATGAAAAATGTGTTCTCATTTTTTTTTTAACTAGTATGTGTGTTTAACTACCCTCTTTACTAAGATTTTCAAAATTTTGCCTAATTTTTTTTGAGTTGATTTGGGATATAGAGAGACGTGTCACTAAACAAGAATAACATCTTTCCCTCCATATGTATACCTCTTTTTAAATTTCCCTTATCCAATTTACTTGTCTCAAACTGTCAAAAAATATTAATAGTCACATCAATAAGAATTTCTCTAATATTTCACTATTAACTACATTAAATAAATCTCCCCCATTCACATATAAAATCAGATGAAAATATTCATTTTAACCAAATATATTTTTGGTATCTATTCATAGCAAGATGTTATGTGAAAAAAGGTGGAGAAAAAAGAGTATACAAAATAGTTATTCATGTGATATGTTTATTGGGTGACTTTGGTTTCTATTTTTACTTTTTATGTAATGAGTAAGTATTGCATCAAAAATGAAACTATATCACAAGCATTCTTTGGGTTATTAAATATTCTTTAAGTGATATTTTAATGCATTAAGACATTCTCTTTTATATTTTATAATTTAGTTAAGACATTGCCTAATAATGAAACATTTAGTCTTTTTTGTCTAATGTAAATAAAGCTGCAATGAACATCCTTATACATAAAGATTTATGTGCATTACTAATTTTTTCCTTAGGACAAGTTCTCAGAATAATTTGAAAAAGTATAAATCTGTCAAGATCGACTAGATACGTTTGCCAAATTCTCTTCCAGATATGCCATAAATTTACATTCCTGCTAGCAGTGTATGAAGTTACCTACTTCATTTCACCTTTGCCAACATAAGAGAGTTTTAAAAAAATGATTATTCCTTTAACTTTTGAGAATCGAA
Source organism: Cephalopachus bancanus (assembly GCA_027257055.1). NCBI lineage: Eukaryota > Metazoa > Chordata > Mammalia > Primates > Tarsiidae > Cephalopachus > Cephalopachus bancanus. The sequence goes on from JAPVLO010000836.1 coordinate 128,417, forward strand.
TGGGTGAAAATAGTTTCTCATAACAGTTTTCTTTAGTCTCTTTTTTAATTTGAGTGAGGTTAATTATTTTATAGGCTAATTATTATTAATTATAAATAATGTAGTTTATTAATTCTTAATTATTTTATAAGTTCATTGACTACCTACACTTTTTTGTCTAAATAGTCTCCAGGGAGTCTTTGTTGTTTTCTTTGCTTTTATTGTTGGTAAGTTCTCCCTCCCCATGACCGCTTATAGAACCTCTTTTATCTTCTCATTTTCTGTTTCTGTCTCTTACATTTAAGTCTTTTACTTCAGGGTTAGAATTTTGATAGGGAAGTAGAGTAACTTAAAGGAAGGTGTATCCTGCAGAAGCAAGGATAGATAAAAAGCAACTTGTGGGAATATGCAGCATATTTGGGGACAATAAAATTAGGCCAATGTTTATACAGAGGTAACTGCTGATACTGAGGAAGGGGATACCTAAGAAAGAAAAAAAATTCACAGCTTTCTAGCACAAGGGAAGATGTTTCTAGATCTTTCTAGGGAGCTTCTTTCTAGTCTATAATCCCAACTGCACATTTGTTGTATTCACGTGGCTAGCCCACATCACAAGCGTACTAACACTCATACTCTCATTCACACTCACACTCAACATAATCACAACTGAATGTCCATCATGGCCTCCCCCAAGCCTTCTTGGCTCGTGACAGTACCAGCACTCATCGCTATGGCCCGAACCACAGCTTCAGTGCTGTGCCTGAGTCCTTTTGTCCACCAACATGAATCATGATTCATGGCAGTTTTACTTTCTCAGTAGCTCTGGCAAAGGCCCAGCCCTTCTCTGTTGCCCCGTCTCAGCTGGGGACCATTCTTTAATGCAGATTGCTTTCCTTTCTCACCTAGATTAAGGAGACCAGTTTCTACCAGGTCTCCCTCTCTTGACTCTTGTTCTTTTCCAAGTCGGTCTTCTCACAGAAGCTGTGGAGAGTACTAAAATGGAACCTTGGTCACTGTTAAAATTCTCTTGCTGTTGCCGGTTTCCCTAGCATATTTCTTAGGTTTTTTTCTCATCGTCCAATCTGAGATAGTTCTCATCTTCTTAGCTAATTTTCTTTATGATAACTTACTCTATTTTACATGGCATTGTTTGTTTTCTTCCTCCCTCCTGCCCTCCCTCCCTCCCTTCCTTTTTTCCTTCCCTCCCTCTCTCCCTCTCTCTTTCCTTCCTTCCTTTCTTCTTTCCTTCTGACCTTTTTCAATTTTGTGTTCCCTTTACTAAAATGTGAAATTCCTGAGGCCAGGATTAGACTTCCTCTTCATAACTAGACCCCTCCCCAAGTAGAAAGGCAGATGGCACATTGTAGAGGCTCATAGACCTTTGCTGAATGCTTCGAATACAGTGGACAGTCCCTGCTACTCATAACTACTAGGATTTATTTATGTTCCTGCTCCCCTAACCCCAGCTTCCAGATTCTTCTTTAACTTAGTGAACAGTTATCGGTCCTTTAGGACCCAGCTTTGAGGTTGCATCACGAGGAACTCTGCTCCAATCACCTTCTCATCAGTCTCTGTGGTAGCTAACATGTTTCCTTGTCGTAGTATTGATCGTGGTTATACTGTCTACTCTGCTTAGCTTCCTCAAGTAGGTGGTAAGCTGCCTGAGGACAGGATTTGTATCTTACCCATCATTGTATTCCCCAGGACTTAGCAATATGCTTGGCTCGTCATAGATGCTCAGCACATATTTATTGAAAGAATAAATTATACTATCTAATATTTAGATGATCATTATTTTTATTTAGAAATGTATTTATGTCTATTACGAGTCACTGAAGCAAAAATGGTCAAATCATGCAGAGTTTTGCAAGAAAGTATAAACTATAAAATATCTATAAGTGATATTTCTAATGCAAATGGTTAAAATAACAAAGACATATAAAGGGATAGACTTTAATTATCTGGAAAATTTCTTGACATTCCTGGCAAGCTAAGTTATTATGTAGTATAATACTTTATGTGATGACTGTCTTTTGTGATGAACGTTATGTTGGCTCACTTTTTAAATTTTTCTCCTTAAAAAACAAGGAAATCAAATAAATATTTCTGTGAGGTAGTGAGGGGCAAGGGGGAGGAATGCTATAACCAAGAAGTGTTTGGCTATTGGAAAGATACGCTCTTATAGTTAAAGTTCTATTGAAAATGGTTTTATGCATTTTGAAATTTGGTTATTTCTGTTATTTAACTGCAGCCATTTAAAAAAACAAAACCAGGGTCTCTGTTTTGGAAATTCACGGTCTATCTGGTTGGTGAAATTTGGTGATCTTTAGCCAATGAACTGCATTATATTTGCATTTTTCAGCTTTGTTTGAATTCTGCTTTGCATTGGTCAATCAAACCTTTCTTGGGAGGCAAGCAAGCTTGAATAGAATGTTTTCTTAATGATTTGGAGTGACCTTCATGGTAGCACAGGATTATAGTTTCCAGATCTACATGACAATGAAATCAATGACAATGGAGATAAATGATGTTCAACGACAACCGTCAATGTCATCCCACAAAACCATCATCGCTGACTTAGTCTTTCAAGATACATAGAAAACTTGATGAAACAACCATGTAGGCTGTGCTCATATGTTCTTTGCCTTCTTGGAGAAGTCTTTCATTTATCATTGGCACCGTCTGAAAATCTTAGTTTACCTCTAGCTTTATTGCTCAGCATAATTAACTTGGCTTCTATCTCAACAAAGGAGAACGCTTTCCTTCAAAAGATATTTATTTATTGATAATGTACTTATCGGCAAACCAAATTGCTGCGTGTTTGCGGCTCACCGTTTGATTTAAGAAGAGGCAGAAGATAGATAAATAGATTGATAACATCTTTTTAAAATAATAATTGCAGTCATCAAAGTTAACATATTTTGACAGGTTGGTATATTAAAAGCCATTAAAAAACAGCTGTTTAGCTGTAGGGAATTTCACTCTTAGGCTGAATCCAAAGATGCGTGTTGGTATTTATTCAGTAATCAATCACAGAAAGAAAAGACCTCGAATTTTAGTTGGAAGTTTTTATTCTTATCCTTTTCCTTACTCCTGGTCTTTAAACCTGCTCTGAGGAGTGCTATACATGCCAGGCTAGTGCTCATCAAAAGCAAGCAATCACAGCTAAATCAGCATGCAAAATGCCACTCAACCTTGGGCCTTTATTAAAATTTGCTGGGACTCAATTTGAGATAGCGATCATTCTTATTAAAAAGCAAAATGTAAGATAGTTTTTTTATATAAATCTCTGGATGGAATGGAATTGTTAATCAGCATAGGCTGATGTGATTTCTCTGTTGCAAATCCTGCCGAGGGCTCAGAAGTGGCACATTACCATAATTCGTAGGCTAGTGCTGGCAGCTTGAAAAAGACCTGCAAGAATCTTTAAAATGCTTAAGCAAAGCTGCAAGTCACAGCAAAACAACACAGTGAGAGCTGCTACCCGGCGTTTCTCCTGTTATATAACGAAGTTGTGGCCTCTTCCTCATCACTTGCTTTTCTTGACGCTCTCCTTGTTTTATGTTGCTGGGTGTTGTTTATAAACAGCCTCTCAACATGGCATTGCTGCACTGTAAAAACCCGTCCATTTACAATGTGCTTGGTTCACGGCAGAGGCTGAATGAGAGAGCTTGCGTTTTTCTCTTAGTCCAGAAAGTGGAGCCAATCAATTAACCACATGCACTTAATGCATTGTTTGTATCTCCCACCATATCCTTTCTCCCTGTTTGACATCGCCCTTTATAATAATTTTTGTTTCCAGAAGATATAGAGCAGTTTCCAAAAGATATAGAACTCTGGTTGGATACTCAATGGCCTGTGTATTTAATGCCTATTTTTCATCCGAAAAAATATTGTTGGATTTGGGAACCAACCCTTAAATTGAGTGAAGTCAGAAACTTACATCATTTTTCCCCTGTGAGGGAGGGTTACATTTGCTCCTTTGCAGGAAAACTCATGGTACATCCATGAGGAGAGTTGTCAGCATAAACTGAAATGAGTGTGACTGAATTTGTAGTAGAAGGAATTACCAACAAAGGCTCAAGTTGGTGTAAACAGATGGCAGTGTGGCCTAATTGTAAGAAGAATTTACAAGACACGTATGTTCCCCCACACAGCAAGATAATACACAACAGGGCATACATCTTTCCAATGAAAAACCCAAAGAACTTGACCCTTGAGAAGCCAAATTGTTACCAAATATGATGTCTACTTAGGAGACTGGGTGCCTAAGATGGAATGCAGAAGAGAATTTCTCTCCATCTTTTGGGTAATAGGCTTGAATTCAGCCATGAAAGAAAAGCTTTTAAAATTTGAATATTAAACTACACAAAAGCTCTAGGCTCAAACTTTGAACCGGGAATGAGTGACTGAAGTCAACGAGAGAGAGAGTCAAACTGACTTATCCTCAAGAAAAGGCCAGAGGTGACTCCTTCTTGAATGACTGATCGAGCCTGTGAGGGCACTGGATGGTCTCCGGGTAGGAGGTTGGCGTTTTTTGTTTGTTTGTTTGTTTGTTTTAGCATGTGTATAAATGCAGTGAACGAACATCTGCTTTTTAATGCACATCACTCATTCTCTTTTCCTTTGGGGTGACGGAGTTGTGTCACCTTGATGAGAGAGTCTGCAGTGAATCTCAGAGCTCCTCAGCCTTTGACGTAGCAGGTGATGTGTAAAGTTTTGTCAGAAAATCTAAATTTGTTTAAGTCTGCACAGACCTCATTTCAACGCGTGGGAAATGTGCCAACCAGTGGTGGGAAGCACAGGGGGCAGATTCGAACTGAAACCCATTTGAAACCCGCACAAAACCCACAAGACCCCGAGGAGCCAGACGTGAGCCAGATTCCCATGGCTCCTCCACCTGATGTCTCCTTCTGACAGCCCCTCTGAATCCCTGGTGGAAGCCAGAGAGCTGAAAATGGTTTCCTCGTTAAAAGCAGCAATCAGATTAAACCGATCAGACAATGCACGTTTTCGAGACGTCGAAACGCACAGGGCGAGGGCATTGTTTCCGAGCCTGGGCACCAGGGGCTCGGCGCCCAGTGCCTGTTCCCCAGCCTTCTGTGGCCAGCCTCTTCCTCCAAGAACGACTGTGATCGCTCAGCGGCGGCGTGCACAGCTGGACTTCACATTCCCATTTGCAGCGGATGCTTCATCTGAAATGCTGGTAGTATTTGTCAGCCTGGAAGTGTCTTGAGGCTGCTTCTGAGAGATACAAGGAGGCAACTGATAAGGAGCGCATCAGAAGGGCAGTTAATTGCCTCCAGTCTCTCGGTGCCGGGAATATTTAAAATCTATGGGATTAAAGGCAGATTAAAAACTGTGGAAGCAGGGGCCCAATAGCGCTGAAAGATCGCAATCAGCAAGGGTAATGGCAGAGAAAAAATGAATGTGGCAAATAAAATGACAGATAGGAAATTCAGATCCGCTTCTAATGCTCCAAGTTCCATCTTGTAAGCACAATTCATCTACGTGTAAATCATTTTTTGGCTTCAAGCTTATCAGCCAATCGGTGAATTAAAAATGCTCTTTCCTTGGAGGATTAAAGAGGTTGATTGAAGTCAGTGTGAAAACTGGCTAATAAGTCTGGAAATGTCAGGAGGGGGCTTCAGAGGAACTTGGTGTACTTTTTCTCCCCCTCTCTCCTCTCTCTCTCTCTCACTCTCTCTCTCTCTGTGCTGTGAAATAGGAAGTTTGTAAAGCTGTGGAGTTCTATTAGTTTGAGAAATGCGTTTGTATTTTCTGTAGGTGACAAAAGTGTCAGGCTGGATTTGCAAGGTGAACAGGGATATTTACAATTAAGGCACGTAGGTGGACAGCCATGGATGAAAACAATTGCTGCTTCTAGAAATCTCTTCTCCAAAGGAAGGTTGTTGGAAGCCTTAGGCCCAAACGGTTAGCACTAAGTGTCTGTTTTAAGTTGTAACATTGTGACAGGAGTATTTTAAATTTTGAGGTCATCCGTTTAATCGGACAATTGTTGTTCATTTGGGCTGTTGGATTAAATTCATTATGCTTCAAAGTGTTAGGAAAAATACCATTGTTTTTCAAAGCAATTGAAATACTGGAGATAGAATAAATGTTTCTTATAATGGAAAGACTTGCTTTCTTTTTCTTTTTCGGGGGTGGGAGTCTCACTTTGCCTCCCAGATTGAAGTGCGGTGGCATGATCACGGCCATCACAGCCTCAACTTGCTGGGCTCAGGCGATTCTTCTGCCTCAGTCTTCCAAATAGCTGGAACTGCAGGTGTGTGCCACTATGACCAGCTAATTATTCATTAATTAATAATTCATTAATTATCTATTAATTACTTAATTGCAGAGACAAGGTCTCGCCAAGTTGCCCAGGCTGATCTCGAACCCCTAAGCTCAGGCAATCCTCTAGCTTCTGCCTCCCAAAATGCTGGGATGACAAGCATGAGCCACTGTGTCTAACCATAGCCATCTTTGACTTTTGAATGACGCCATTAGCCATTTGTTGCATGGTGTTGTTAAGATTTTCCTGGAAACTGAGCACCATTTAAAAAAATGCTACTCTCTTCTGGGAGGTCAACGCATCTGTTCCTGATGCTTTAAAACATCCACCTTTATAAGATGGGAGTCAGAGGCCACAAGGAGTGTCCCAAGGGAAGATGGGTTGATCTCACCCTCACGTCCTCTGCCACCAAAGCAGTTGCTGGGGACAGTGCTTCTGGGATTTCTACATGACGCTGGAACCACTTGCTGTCTTACTAGTAGAGAAGGTACTGGCATTTACTTTTCTCTGAGTTTACTCTTTACCTTCCACAGAAACTGTCAGAATAGGTAGAAGAGTCCATTAGAAACTTTTGGGTGTATTTGGTTAGCTACAATTGGGTAGTGGGCTGAGTTGTGTTTGCTCTTCCAAGTTTGCCCTGGAGAGATGGAGGGAAATTCGTGTCTGAAACTCATAGTTCAGCTCTAATCTCTTGTCCAGCAAAAGAAAAACTTGTCCAGAAGTTTTCTTTCTTAGTTTCCAAACTTCCTTGATTTCCTTACTCCTTACACAACTGGTATGGGAATTGACTGGTTCCAAATACGGGCAGAGGAAGGGTGATGAGATGACCAGCTTTTTTTTTCTGATTATTTAATTCCCTGCCAAAATCTTGACTTCTCTATTTTGTGACTAAAATTCTGATGACTGGTCTTTATTTTTATAGCATTTAGTGTTTTAAAAATAGATGTTTACTACTGAAGATTTGGAAAATTTGTGGAACCCCCCCAAAATTAAGAGTATCTATAATTTCTATGATTATCAGACTGGTTATCATTAGGTATTATCAGGAATAGCATTTTGGGAGTATATATATGTTTATATATATAATTGCATATTTATTATATATGTAATTGCTATTCTAGTTATAAAAAATATACTTACTTTTAGTAAATTAGAAATTAAATTTTATTCAGCATTGATATTTAACTTTTATTTACCCTATTATAAGTATTTTTATGCCAATAAACACTTTTCAATAATATATTTTAAAAATTGTAGATGCATAATTCTATTATATGGGTAGATCACATTTTATTAAACAAATTCCTATTAATGGATTTATTCTCCTTCTGTTCTTTTTTCTTACTTCAAATAAAATATAAAAACCTTATAAAAATCTCTTAAAAATAGATATGGGGACTCACTATGTTGTCCAGGTGGGTCTCGATCTCCCAGGCTCAAGTGATCCTCCCACCTCGGACTCCTGGAGTGTTAAGATTACAAGCATAAACCACCACATTTGGCCATCATTTTTAAACATAAAACATTAATTAGTCTTTTATAAATTATTTTGGTCAAATGTATCAGATTCATTGTAGAAAACTTTAAAAAATGCACGAGGGAAAAAACATTTAAAAGAACCAGCCATAACTTCCACCACCGAGAGATAGTTGTTAACATTCATTGGGTGAGGCACTCAGACTGACACCTGTAATCCCAGCACTTTGGGAGGAAGAGGCAAGAGGATCACGTGAGCCCAGGAGTTCGAGACTAGCCTAGGTTACATAGTAAGACCCTGTCTCTACAAAAAACAAACAACATTCATTACATCCATGTATATTATTTCAACTTTTTTCTGTAGGAGTGTGTGTGTGTGTGTGTGTGTGTGTGTGTGTGTGTGTGTGTGTGTGATGAACCATGTGGTTAGTTATTGATTATTGATGCTGCTGACAGCTAGCACTTAGTCTTCATATTTGTCATGCACTATTCTAAATGCTTCGCGGCATCAGTTGATTTATTTAATTTTATCAATAATCCTATGAACTAATACTTTCGTAATTCCCATTTTATAGATGAGGTCACTGAGGCACAGAAAGGCTAATTGCAGAAGTGGCCGAGCCAGGATTCAACCACAGAACCCCCACTCTCATCCACCAGTGGCAGGACTTTGGACAACAGACTCAGTCTCACAGGGTCCATGTTACACCTCGGTCTGGACTCTGGGACTGGGAACCTCACAGCCAGAGGATTCTCTGCTGGACTCGATTTCTGGGAAGAGAGTTTCATGCCTAGAACTGCCTCTCCTCCCCATTCCCTGAGGAGAGAGTGTTTAGTCTCCAGTCCTGTGAAGTTCACCTGTCCCTGGTTTCTTTTCCTCAGAGCTATACTGGCTAATCTGAGAAACTAATCTCAGCTAATGCTTAGTGATGGGCTAATGTGCAGCCCCTCCAGGGTAAAAACATATCTGCATGTTAAAGGGGCTTTCTGGAGAGTTCTTAAGTACTTGGGAAGCTGGAGAGAGGGAGATTTGGGGATAGGGTTTTGTGTGTGTGTGTGTGTGTGTGTGTGTGTGTGTCCTTGAAATGACACCATTTAACAGACAAATCTCTCAAAAGTCTGTCCCTGGTATACACAAATAGAAGATCTGATTAACACATAAATCGTTCTTTAAGATGGGCACCCTCTAAATGGCTTCTGCATTGGTAAGTCTCCCCGTACCCCTCACCCACCCTTTAGGATAAAAAAAGTTAAGAGTGCTCCAATAAAAGGAAGTAGTAGCTTAGGAGAAGAAGGCTTTAAACTGAGGAATCCTAACAATTAGTTGAAAGCTGAGTAAAATAAAGTGGACTATCTGAGGGGTACAAAGGATATCTTGGAACCTAAGACAGTGACAATAAACACAATGATACATGCTGGATTTTCTGAAAGAATAGAGCCTAGAAAATCAAACCTCCTGGTTCTTTTTCCTCTTCATTGCCTGTGAGAGATTCATAATGGTTACTTCTGTTTGGCAATTTATGAATATGAGCTACTCTGCGCTCAGGCAAATAGGGAATATTTCTTTCCAATGATGGATGTGATCATTTTACGCGATAGATAAGACTGGTCAGAAACAAACACTAGGGAAAATTCAAACAGAAGCCCCATTTTCTTCTCTCTCATCCAATTGCATCTTTGAAGTTGAGCTTTTGGAAATATCCTGGACATTCTATACAGTAGGCAAGGTTGCAGAATATCCCTCTAGTGAATTGTTTTCCCTGCAACCACCACTTTGCTTCACGTTTGCTTTTAATTATCACCTTAGGTAGAAGAACAGGAAATGCCAGGACCCAAAATTCTTTTGAATGGGCATCACAAAAATCCCAGGGTCTTAGGATATTTCCATTTATTTCATTTTATTTATTTTGCATTCAGCTAAGTTAGCTTCTACCACACTCCCAGGAATCAAGATCAACCCTTGTTTCTTTTAGTCCCGAAGGAAAAATTTTCAAGCTGGGGTGGCTCTCTGGGAATGGACAAAGAACATTCATGGTACAAACTTGGGCTATCGCTTTCTTAAGCTCTGGCCCTCTCTCCAGTTTTGGAGAGATGGATCCCCTTTTCCCATCTTTGATTTACTTTCTAAGTAAACTATTTTTCCTAATCTAAAAAAAAAAAATGGGCTGAAACATGGTCATTTTCGAGGTAGACACTGTGTTTTGCAATTGCAAGGGGACGGTTCACTCACACTAAACAATGTATATCTGGAGTCCAAGGAAAGGAACGGACAGGACTTACAAAGAGCATCTTTGCGTTTCAGCACCTGTCCTACAAATTCTAAGTGTTGGAGGTACTACTTAAGTTATGCAGATAGATACCTGGTTTGTCTGCTGTGCCGGTTAAATCACGTTCTCGGTTAACCACTGTGTAAATTTCTCATCTTTGTAAACTCCCAAAGAAAGAGATTGTTTTCTTGCAGCCAAATTAGGTGCCTAGTCCTTCTCTCACTCACTGAGCCAAGATGGAGAATTTCAGGTGCTGAGAAAGCTCCTGTTCATGTCTCTGTGTCTTTGCAAGTTGCCTACTCAATCAGATACCCTGTGATCCCGGGATAGGCTCTGATGATGGGAATTAGGGAGATGGCTGCTTCCTCTGAGTGCCCGCTGGGCTGTGCACCACCTGTCTGCCCTCTTTTGCTTGCAAAATGGAAATCTCTCTAAGCTCTATCATCTTTGACATTGCTGTAAAAAACCAGTTTTAGTGATAAGATGAACCAAGCAGAAAGGCAGTTTGGGCTACGTGGCAGGGATGTATTTTTGACCCCATTTTTAAAAACTTTGGATGCAGCAGACACATCTAAGTAAAGTTGTGCCTTGCCTGCTAAGAGGGAAGATTAATATCCAATAAATTACTCCCCTAAGTCCTTAGCCCTGAATTTCAGTTCTTAATGCACAATACTATACTCCATCATGGGAAATCAATTCATCTTCTTATTCCATTTCCCCCCTCATTTTGTGTTTTTGATTAATGTGTTTTTATTTTTGCAAATGTCTGAAAGGTCCTTGTATACTAAGACATTTTAAATGTATCACTAGTATTTGAACTTTTTTTAAAAAAACCAAAGTCACAGAATCTTCCTCTCTGAATATTTAAAAGTAGAATAGGGTAAGGGATTATCATTTGAGAATTATTTTGATCCAATTCTTTCTGGAGGCAGCAGAATTAATTTGACCTTTAAATGTCTACTTCAGCCCTATGCTTCTCAAAAAGCATAATCTGAGTAAGGTGGGGGGAGCAAAATCTCTGTTCTCAAAATGTGACATAGTGCATACAGTAGGTACTTAATTAAAAGACAAAGTAATCTTAATTTTTAGAGTTGTAACCGGATCAAAATTAAGGGATATTTCCCCTTTTTCTTTTCAGATGTCCCTTTGCATTAGGGTCTACTAATGAACACATTATAGAGTTGAATGACAGATGGTGGACTTCTTCCTAGCTTATCTTACTGTGTGATTCGAAGAAATAGTTTAGTTTGGAGGCTCATTTGTTCCTCCATAGAATGGTAGGAAAGTTGTTACTTTTCATTCTTGAAGGCAGTGTGATGTGTTAGAAAGAACTTGAGTTTTGAATTTAGGGATATCTGAACTTGAGGTTCTTTTTTCATCTTAATATGTGGGTAAGATTAGGCAAATTCCTTAATACTTCAGGGCTTTGTTTTACTCACCTGTAAAATTAAAAAAAATAACTTGTATTTTATTGTGAGGACTTGATGAGACTATATGCGTAGAGCATGGAATCAAGTAGATATCCAGCAAATGTCAGTTTATTTCTTCTACCTTTTCTTGTGTTAGGCTCTTGCATCTGATGAGGGCTTTGAGCATGTAATGTTGACCTTTATATAACACTTACAAGATGGCAGGTAATCTGCTAAGCATTTTATATGTTTTATTGACTCATTCAACTCTTACAATGACCCTAATGACCTTATAAAATAGATGATATTATTATCTTAGTTTTACAGATAAAGTACAGAGAAGTTAAATCACATGATTAAGGTCACAAAGCTAGGTAGGAATAAATGATGTGTTTGAACCCAGATTGTCTGAGGCCCCACTCTGTTCTTGGGCGAGCCTGGCCTACCTGACCATAGGTGGGGTCATTATAGCTGAAAGGCCATTAGAAAAATCTTGTCTGGGGTTGCCCAAACTGTTTTGAACACACATAAGATTCTTGATAAAGCAAGTTTGGGAAACATTAGATTAAACAACTGAATTGGTATTTGTTGTAAAGCTTTGTTAGAATGTCTCAAAGAGGCATTTGATATGCTAATGTTTGTCATAAATCTCCACAAATGCATGTGTGTGTGTGCATGTGTGTGTTTAGTGTGTGCGTGTGTGCGTGCAATACAGGGATTCCCCCAAATTCTTTGGCCATAAAAATCTTTTTTAAGGAGCAAATGGCAGCATTTCCGAGGTGCACAGTTTAATGCATATACATATAATCCAGGCGTCTCATGTTACAGGTGAACAAACAGACATCCACATGTAAAGTGGAACTTGCTCAATGGCAGACAGTTAACTGGTGGCAAAGCTGAGGTAAGACTCAGGTCTGCAACCTGCAAATCAAGTGTTCTTACTCCGTGTAATAGCGCCCTAGATAAAGAACCACAGTATTGTTTTTCCAGTGCTCCTGCCTAATTCATTTAATACATTGAATAGAACTGACTGTGTCTTTACATTGTAATATTGCCATTTCTAAGTGCATAATTAACGTAATCCATGGCATTATTTTCCTGTTGCTCCTGCTTCTGGGGCTGTGCGTGGACTTCTTAAAAGCCAGACATCAGCCTTAGGGCAGGCTCTTGGTTGGTTATTGTGCTTTCAAGTGCCTGAGATCACATCTCTAAAGTACTCTTCAGATAAGTAGGTCATATGAATAAAACAGCCTTGGAACACAATTCTAAAATCTTTGAAACATTTTTTACCCTACCAGAGATTTGAATATTACATCTGAGTAATCTCACAAATGCATAGTGTCATGTAAATGATAACAGGTGAATGCTAGGAAGGAAGCAGTATGAAAAATATGGACAAGTCAAATATTTAGGATGTAAATAGAATTATGTTTGTACTTTGCAAATTCAACTTCTAAAAAAAATTTTTTTTTTAAATGGGACTTACTCTAAATCAGTAGCCACCGTTAGTCTGTTCTCAATTTAAGGGGAAAAGAAATAGTTTCAAGGGAAGCTATATTGAAATCAATTAATAAATGGAGGTCAGACACACTGTTCCAGGGTGTTCGAATTCTCTGTAATCACAGTGCATTTGAGTTGTGTCACTGTTAGGATCTACTGAAACTTTGGTAGTGGCCAGGAAAAGTTTCGATGACAAGAAGATCAAAGTTTAAATGTTGGAGCATCCTGTGTTGTCTTTCTGATTTCAGAATGGCAAATACTGAGATCAAAAATTCAGTAAGTAAATAAATACCCAAGTCAAACAAATGGATGGAAACAGGACCCCTGGAAGACCTGGATTACTGGAGGAGAGACTCCCAAGAGGAGGGTAGGGTAATCTCCTGTCTCGTTCTTCTCCTGTAATCCCAACGGGTACAGATGTTTCTCCGCCTCTCCAGTGGGCAACGGGTTCTGTGACTGTCTGCAGGCCAGGGCTGTGAGCAGTCTGCTTGCCATGATATATTTGATATGCAAATGACAAGGCGAAAAACGGAGCCACTGATAAGGCTGAAGACCAATTTCAAGTGAGGGTCACAGTGGGGGGAACACAATGATCAAATCCGTAAATCAGGCTTCTGTTTCCCTTTCCTTTGTCAACGCGAAATATTTATTAATTAGACCAAGGAAGGCCAGTGGGTACTGATGGGCAAATTCGCACATCAAAACCTTGAAGAGTTCCTGAGAATAGTAGGAAAAATCTAAGAAAATTTTTTTAAAACCCTGGAATTTATTGTTTATTTTTATATGAATCAAGTGATAGCCGAGTGATCTGTGAATTGAAAGCAAAAACTTCATGTAACAAAATTGCCATGAATCGATTTAATGTTCTTTTTAGCTTTTTTTTTCTTATTTGCAGGAATGATGCCAGTGGAAGTATGGAAAATGGTGACAGGGAATTGCAATAATTGTCATCAGATTATAACTACCTCAACTCACCAACTCTCAGAAGAATACTTACAAATTACAATTAAAATTGAAGATAAGAACAATAAAATAAGCACAAAATGGTTAACGTAGGTCAACTACTTCCTATGGAGATTCCCTGCTTTTATTTTCTCAACTAGACCGTTCTGAAATTTTCGAGTTTGCTTCCCTGCCCTGCTTCCCCCAACTTCAAACTTTTAGGAAGAAGTTTCATAGATATATTTTTCTAAAGCCGGCTCACTGGTATGCACACAGTTGGGCGATAAAAGGTTTAAGTAGGATTTACATGTTCACAATCCTCACCCTTGGCAGCCATGGAGCCCTTTCTGCTAGTGTTGGCAGTCCCCCTTAGTTCTCTCTACAATAATTTTTATCTTAAATTATTTACTATTTGTTGCAGCCTTTCCTTGTGGTGTTCTTACTCGCGTGTGGAGACAGAAAGAGAGCGAGTTGCCTCGCCTTGTGGGTTTCCATTTCCTCGTCAGTGAAATGAGCACTGAATTTGTGAGGCTTCCATTTGGATTCATCGGAGGGATTTGGAAACAACAACCACAGTACCCCAACCCCCAGAAATTCTTCCTTGATTGTTTTGGGGTGAAGCCTAGGCACTGGTACGTTTAAAAAATGCTCTCAGAAGATTTTAATATACGACTAGGTTAAGCATCACTGACTTTCTAAAGCCTTGCTACTCGAAGTGGAGCAAATGATGCTTGGTCTTGAACGACACTTCTAAATACATTTACATATCTATATAATATTTAAAACATTCTCTGAATTACCAGGGAAAATATACATATGTATTCATTTCTTGGTAACAAATCCTAAATTAGGCTCCATCCCACATATCTCCTTTATTCAAATGTTCAATCAAGTAACTATCATCCAAAGTATCACCTTTTACAAAACTGTAAGATAAATTCCATAGTTAATTCCTTTTTTTTGGAGTACTTTTAGAAGTTCTTACTTCCCTTCCATTTATTCCCCTGTGCTACATAATTCTAGAGAGAAAAAGATTCGAGTGATTGAGGGCAATGAAGCAAAAGTAAACAGAAAAATGTGTGCAATTATAAGTTTTTAGAGAAAAATAATATTTGGACATTACAGCTCTCCAGCATGTGGAGATGAGGAAACCACACACTTATGTGTAGTTTCCTAATGATCCTGGCAACTGAGGAGAAAAATGCACAGCTTTGGCACAAATCTTCCAAGACTAAGGCATCTGATAAATGTACTTATATGTGTGTTTTCATATGCCTGACCTGAGCCTTGGATAATCCAGAAGAAAGAGTACAAATGAGGGTTGTACTCTTTTTTGTGTTTAATTTTTTTTAAGATATGGGGTACAATTCAGGGCTAGGTATACAAATGTCCATTATGCAGGTACCCTTCTTGATGAGGTATGTCCCCTCCCTCCCCTGGCAGTTGCCCACTACTGCCAATCCTTTTCTTAGAGTGTTAACGATAATTTTTCAAGATCTGCTTATAAGCGAGAACTCTTATTACTCTTACCTGCTCTTAGGATAATTGAGATTCAATATTTTCCCTTTTTGAAAAAAAGTCTGGCTAAATGTTATAAAAATAGAGAAGAAGGATTATGACTCGAGTCAACAGTAAAGTCTTAATCTTTCAAGTCTCGGGTGCAGTTTTACATGGGGCCTCGGACTAACGTTGAGATAAACATTACATTGATTACCTTCAAAAGACAGGCTTCCAAAAGTTAACCTAAGAGGCTGTGTGGTTTGGGCCCATAGGAGGCAGAAAAGATGACCTCCCAAAGTTATACCCACTAATCCCTAAAACCTATGAATGTGGCAAAAACAAGAATATGACCGTATAGAGAGAAATATGTGACTAAGTTTCTTGAGAAGAAGAGCTTGATTCTCCTGGTGGCTTCTAAGTGTAATGGTGTGTTTCCTTATGAGACAGGTAGAGGAGATGAGAGACCCACACAGAGAAAAAGGCAGTGAATATGGAGGCAGGGATTGAAGTAATTCAGCCTCAAACTAAGGAACACCTGTAGCCACCGGAAGTTGAAAGAAGCAAGGAATAGACTCTTTCTTAGAGCCTCTGGAGACAATGGGTGATTCTGCACAACAGTTCTGTATGTCTCTTCTCTAGAGCTGTGACAGAGTAAATTTTTTTTTGTTTTAAACCATGAAGTTTGGGGTAATTCGTTATAGCAACCCCAGGAAACTAATACAGGACCTGATATGTATGAAAAGAGAGAAGACTAACTATCCTGTTGCATGAAGAGAGTTCTTGTCTCTATGTAAGAGGCAATGATAGGAAGACTCCTTCAGAATTCCCTTGTTTGCTATTAACTCAGCAATTACTTTCTACTTGACATACTGGCCAGCCAATGGTCTTAATACTCAACTCAATAATATTATCCCTATTAGATTAGGTAACTTTAGGACTAGGTTATGAAACCAATGAAGGTCATTGTGCAGGAAAACTCATTGGTGATTCAGAACCCTAGTCCAAACTGTCAACTCAGCACATGTTTCCACAGAGTTGTCTGGAGACTTTACCTATAGAGCTGAACTAAGTTTGTACTGCTCTCCCTTGTAGGCTGTCCCCCCAAAGGAGGTTACCACGTGAAGACTAAGTTGCAAGATCATAGTAAAGGAATTGACCTAAGATGCCTGAATTCATTATCTGAATTTTCTGCCCTGCTTACTGTCAAATCACTTTTTTACACCAACTAAAGTGAGGCACAATTTAGAGGAAAAGAAAATCAGGAGATTGTCTTTGGAGGGATTTCAGTTTCCAAGCCTGTTACAAACCAACCTGGTGTTGTCTTCTTGACATCAAAGAAAGTCTGAGTGCATGCCTGGCCCCATCCTGTCTTTCCCTTCCCCACTTCCTAATGGGGCCATACTATAGCCTTGATGTAGGAATATACACTTTCTATAATGTATAAACATTTCCTTTAAGTAGATTTTGGTTCCAGAACTCTCTACTATAGTCACACCATTCTGATACGGAAGTTAGCATGTAACTTGCGATCTTGGGCTCAACCATTCTCCTTTTCCCTACTTCCCTAGGATAGGAACACCTCTTAGTGGGTTGGAGGATTTATTCTCCATCATTCTTCTTTGTGCATTGAGAAATTCTTCTCTTCTTTGTGGGGCCGTCATCAGCTGTCTAGCTATGTTAACTTGTTGCCTGGTAGACTAGTTTGCTAGGTCTGTTGTAACAAAGTACCCCAGTCTGAATGGTTTGGACAATAATAATTAAGAAATGTATTGTCTGCCTAATGTCTAGGATCTACATGGAACTCAAACATGCTGAAAACGCGCCTTTGGGAGGCTGAGGTGAGTGGACTGCCTGAGACCACGGGTGCGAGACCCGCCTGGGCAAGCGAAACCTCATCTCTACAATAAATCAAAAAATTATCTGGGCATGGTAGTGAGCACCTGTAGTTCCAGCTACTTGGAAGGCTGAGGTGGAAGGGTCACCTGAGCCCAGCAGGTCGAGGCTGTGGTGGCCGGGAGCGGCCACTGCACTCCAGTCTGGGCGACAGAGTGAGACTCTAACTCAAAAAAAAAAAAAAGAAAAAGAAAAAAACAAACAGCCCTATTACAAAGTGGGCAAAAGTTATGAATAGATACTTTTCAAAAGAAGATATACCAGCAGCCAACAGATACATGAAAGAATGCTCAGCTTCACTAATCATCAAAGAAATACAAACTGAAACCACACTGAAATACCACCTAACTCCAGTCAGGATGGCCACTATCAAGAACTCAAAAAACATGAGATGCTGGAGGGGATGTGGGAAAAGAGAAACACTTCTACACTGTTAGTGGGGGTGTAAACTAGTATAGCCTCTGTGGAAAACAGTGTGGCAATTCCTAAAAGATTTAAAAATCGACCCTGGAGGTCTAAAATCACTGTATAAAGATACCTGCACAAGCATGTTCATTGCAACACTGTTCACAATAGCAAAAACATGGAACCAACCATACTGCCCATTGAAAGTGGACTGCATAAAAAATATGTGGTACATATACATGATGGAATATTATGTAACCATAAAGAAGTACAAAATTATGAACTTCACAGAAACTTAGATGGACTTAGAGTCTACAATACTGACTGATCTATCACAGAAACAAAGAACTAAGTACTACATGTTCTCACTCATAAGCGGACTTCGAACAATTATCATAATACTATAAAAAAGGAATTGGCAGTAGTGGGAGACTGACGGTGGTGGGCACGCCTCATCAACAAGGGTACCTGCATAACGAGCATTTATATACCTAACCCTGAATTGTACCTTACATGTTTGAAATAAAAAATTAGAAAAAAAGAAAATTCTCTTCTATTCCTAGTATTTTGAGTATTTTAAAAAATTATGAATGGTTGATAAATATTTAGCATATTACTAAGATTAAAAAAAAAGTATTGTCTCACAGCTCTGGAGGTTGGAAGTCCAAAATCAAATATCAGCAGGGTAGATCCCTTCTGAGGCTGCGAGGGATGAATCATTTCTAGGCCCCACTCCTTGGACTATAAGTGGCTATCATCTTTTCATGCCATCTTCCCTCCATGTGTGTCTGTCTCTGTGTTCAAGTTTTCTTTTTCTTTCTTTCCTTTTTTTTTTTTAATAAGGAAACTAGTCATGTTGGATTAAGGTCTACCTTAATGACTACTTTTTTAACTTGATTACTCTGGAAAGGTTCTGTCTTCAAATGAAGTCACATTCTTTTTTTTTTTAATGGAACTTAGTTTTATTATATGCATTGACTTTTCTGTGTATTTTTTTTATGTCCATCTTTTATTAACTGGGAAGTTTAATTTCTATTTAAACTCATTAGGAAACTTGTGTTTTCAAGTGCAACATTAGCATAGGATTAAACATTTTCAGATAAAAAATAAAAACCAAGAATATTAGAGTTGTGGTATACTTGTTGAGAACCTGTTTGGAGATGCTTGTCTACGATTTCTTCTTCTGCAATGTTTTCTGCCTCATCTGACATCTCTAAAAAAATTTTTTTTCCCCTCTTCTCTCTCAGATCACTCTGGTATCATCTGACAGCTTTTAAAAAATATCTTCTATTCTCTCTGAGATTTTTTTCATAGCGGTTCTTTCACTTCCACTTTCTCCTTCCAGTAATTCAACTTTCTGTGTTAGAACAGTGGCTCCAACAGTTTAAAGTCATATTCTGATGTCTTGGGGGTTAGGACTGTAATATGTCTTTTTTTTTTTTTTTTTTTTTTTTGAGGGTGACACAATTCAACTATAAATAACACCAGGTAACTGAAGAAGGCTTAGTTCAACAGTCCCTACGGTTCTCTTCATTCAACTTCATGCCGATGTCTCTATGCACTTCAGGGCATGTTGGGTTTAATGTCCCTTCTTGCTTGACTCTACTGGAGCTAGAGAGCGTCAACAGAGTAGCGGTCACAATCAGATAGATGGCATCAGACAGCTTGTCCTAGATGGATACTTTAATTCGCCCAAGGAGGTCTTATGTGTTGCTTCTTTGATGTTTTAAATCATTTTGGAGAAGCAGTGACGACTTAGGGTTGGGAGCAGGGGGCGGTATCTTCTAGACGCTGGAAAAGCAATAGATCTACATTTTTTCAGGACAGTGTGGGGTTCAAGAAAGGAAATCTGTTCAGTTGAGTCTTCATATTCAGTAAGAGCGAGAGGGAGACTGGCTGGAGCTGTGGGAAAAGAGCTCATTTCAGCTTGATAAAACTTCCCACTTTCCCCCAAGACCAGAAGAAGGAAAGAATGTGGCACTCCTATCTGTCCCCTCCTGATAATCTAAATATTGATGGTTCATTATGCAATATTTTTCTTTTTTGAAAAAGATTTTTATCCTTTAGTTACATGGTGGGGAATACTTCAGCACTTTAATAACAACAAATTTTCAGAGCAAAAATCACAAATCCTGTATTATTTTTCATGCAATATTTTTCTATATACATTCACTCTTAAGCCTGGTTGAATAATGATGAATTTTTAAAATGCAGGTCTAATTTGGGATGGGAAAGGCGTTGAAGTTAGAAGGTAGCAACACACACACACACACACACACACACACACACACACACACACACACACAAACACACACAAACACACACACACACATGCTTACATACACGTAGGGAAAAAGAGTCTCCAGCCAAGATGATTGTGTGCTGACTTATTGCCACATGAGGGGCTTCTTCCATGCACCATATCACTCATTTTCATGGACCGGGGTTAAAATTCTTCCACTAGAGATTCATCTGGGTAAAATATGGCATGGTAGAAAGCCCATAAGCAGTGCAGTAAGAGTCAGGGTTGGAATCTTGAAACTGGCATTTGTTGGCTATGAGATCTTAGGGAATTCATTTAATCTCTGAAAAGGGATATTCAGGCTGACCAGAAAGATCACTGTGAGGGTTAGATGATCCAGTTTCTGTGATAACAACTTTAGCAGTGTCTGCCTCATGGTGAGACACCTGCATATCCATGCATCCTTCCATTCCCACCAAGAGATGGTCACTGGGGACCAGAGTTTTTAAACTCCAAACATTCTAGAAGGGTGACATATCAAGGCACAGGCACCCTCGTCTTGCTCTAAATTGTCCTGCATTTTTTAAGTTTTCCCTTCTGATTGAAGAGAGTAAGGGTCATACAAAAACATCAGCAGGTGTGGTGGGGCTGTGTGGGAGGAAGGTGGGAAGGGAATGCCTTGGGCATTAGAAAGTAAAATTCAATTGGACCAGCAGGTTGAAAGAAAGGCTCTTGGGACGAGGGGGAGAGCTTATTTCATATTTTTCTTTTGAAACAGAATGATCTTATCACCTTAAAAATCCCATGATGTCATTTTGAAGTCGATTTTCTTAACGAAGTATAGAATAAAATGAAAGTAGGAATGTTATTGGGCCTGATGGCTTTGGAAAGGAAGGTAGTTACTTACTGAAAAAAATCAAAACTGGCTGAAAAAATTGAGTGGTCTGATTTGTGACTGGCTTAAATAAATGCTAAAAATACCTAGTGGACACCTAGAAGCATATGACCTGCTATTCTCTTGGCGTTAAGACAGCAAATTGGCACATTGGATGGCTTTGATCTTATCTAATTCATCCACCGTTGTGAAAGCTTAGTCTCACGTTGCTGTGTTTTAATAACGCTACGGTGCATATTAACTTTTCTATTCTCAAGCCAATGCTATTTGTTTAAGTAATAACTTTGGTCTTGACCAAGGCTTTTATCATACAGAAATATAGTTTCTGAGCTTGGTTCATTAATTAACAGATTTTCGTGAATATGGCCTCTTTAAGGTCTGGAGCTTTTCACAAATAATCAATTTGTCTTGAGAACAGAAGATTTAAAGCTTTGTGACTTTACTGTGTGTGTTTGAGGAGTAGAGGCAGTCCTCACAGTAAACATTTTTTGTTCAATGGAGACCGAGGGTGTAGAATTGATTTTTGACCACCCCCCAAGTTCCATGTTTCTAATACTTCCTGTGGTCATGTTTGGTTTGTCTGTTATCTCATTCAACAATATCAGACAGCACGTTGTGCCACGGGGTGCCTCAGGAGGGAGATTTGGCCTCAGAAGGCTGAGTGCTGAGTGGGTCTGGCAGAGCATCCAGGGCTCACGGTGGCCACCTCTGTTCTGGAAGGGAAGAAAGAGGCACATTTATAGGAAGAGCTGGGAGATGATATTCCCACTTTACAGGCAGGGGAAGAAGTAGAATCAAAGAAAAGTCTTTCATATGGCTTGGATGTTTGTCCCTTCCAAATCTCATATTGAAGTGTGATCCCCAATGTTGGCAGTGGGGCCTGGTGGGAGGCTTTGGATCATGGGAGCAGATCCCTTATGATTGGCTTGGTGCCCATCCTTGGACATCAGTGAGTTCTTGCTCTGTGAGTTCACACGAGAGCTAGTTGTTTAAAGAGAGCCTGGCACCTGCCTTATGTCTCTTGCTTCCTCTCTCGCCATGTGACATGCTTGCTATCTCTTAACTTTCAGCCATGAATAAAAGCCACCTGAGGTCCAGACCAGAGGCAAATGCTGGTGCCATGCTTCCTGGGCAGTCTGCAGAACTGTAAGCCAAATAAACCTCTTTTCTTTATAAAACGCCTAGCCTTAGGTATTCCTCGATGGCAATGCAAAACGGACTAAAAGCATTTCTCTAGTGGCATCATAGGTTAACGTCTTGCCTGATCATCTTAGTGACTTTATACTCAACTTTATTCTTCATGCCTGGAGATGCAATTTGAATAGAATATTTGATATGTTGATTTTTCTGAAGCAATCACAGGTGATTTTCTCTTGGCCATAGGTGGTTGGCTTCTAGGTTTTACATCTCATCATCAGGTACTTAATTCAGAATTGACTCAGTTAAAAGTATCAATTACCCAGGGGAATTTCCTCTAAAGCCCTTTTGGGTTCTTTAATTCCAAGGTTGGCCAGGAACACATTTATTTATCTAGTAATGCTAAATAAAACAGCTTAGTATTAGGCGACAGACATCAGCAGCAGTTTACTTTGAGATTATCAACTGTTTATTATAATCAGGAAAGTAATGAGAGAAACTTCAAGAAGTGTCTCAAGGAAGATTTTCTTGTGGATTTTCTTTCTTTTTTCCACATGCAGGCTTAGGAAGATTGCTTTGCCAGCTCAATTCCTAGTGCTTCTAATCTTTTTCTGGGGCAAAGTTTAGGAAAATCTGTCTTTCTGTTGATTTAGAACCTCCAAATTTTTTTCTTTAGACCTTTTCCTCCACAGGGACCTAAATAAACTATCCTTTCTTTTCTCTATTTCTACCTTTTCTTTCTATCATATCTTTTCTTATTTAAACATTGGGGCAAGAGTTAGGCATAAATGTCACTATTTTGAGTGTGGCCATTCCCAGATACATTTGGATTTTAGTAGGGAACACAGCCTTAAAACAAATGAATGAACTTTTAATGGTACGATTCTAAGTACTAACAAATGAACTGAGAAGTAAGTTTTGGCGGTTGAGTGAACTGCCTGTCTCTAAAACCACTTCAGACCTATTTGCTAAGCCAGCCTTAAATTAAAATAAAAGTATTTGCAAAATTTGTGATGGTACAGAAATCATACTGAGGGATTCACTTAGTGGTGTAACATTGTAATGAATATTAGAGCCATTATTTTCCAGGTCAGTTTTTAATTTAAGTATTGTCTCATTTTTTTTCTCTTAAAAAGTCTCACTCTTCAGGAAATTCAATTTTCAAAAACTTGCAATCAAATTAATTAAAGTGCAAAAATTATAATAAAACTATATCCAAGAAACAAAAGTCCACTGTCAGATTATGTTTTCCAATGATAGATTCACAAATTACAGGTTTCTGTAGTCCCAGTTGTTTGGGAGGCAGAGGCAGGTGGATCACTTGAGCCCAGAGTTTCAAGGCTATGATCACACCACTTTAATCCAGCCTGGGTGATAGGATGAGACATTGTCTCTAAAAAGAAGAAGAAGAAAAAAGAAAATACAGACATTATAGTAAATGTTTCTCTAATAATTTGCAAATATATCTTTATGGCATATTAAAGATGTAAACAGGTATGTCTTCAAGGCCTGGTACCAATTTTTCAAAAAAGTCCATAAATATTAGTTGAAAGTCATATATTTACTAAGAAGAGACCTTCTTTTCTCCAGTTGAAGTTAAATATGTCCCAGTGTGATTTTTTTCACTCAGAGTCTGTCAAGATGCATTTGCTAATGGAAACAGGTTATTCTGGATGCCTTTTGCAAATGTTAGTGTTTTGATTCACTTAGGTAAATTTCTTTTTTCTCTTTCTTCAGACTACCTGTATTTGTGAATGAACACTTCTGGTGGAAATATACAATAAATAAAATCAGTAAAAAAGGAAAAAATATGACTGATATTATTCCCAAATCCAGCACTTTATTGATAAATTCATTACATTTACCAGACACTTTATACATCTGACTTTGGATTTTATCTAACAAACACTGACTGAGTACCTACTGTGTGTCAGCATGCAAGTCAAATATTGAGGATAAAGAAACAAACCAAAAAAACCTCTCTGCTTTCAAACTTATGGCCAGTGGAGGAGAGAGGCAAGTGAATAAGCAGCCTATGAAGCGATTAATATGATTTAGACATGTGAGTCTGGGGAGAGGGGGCTGGTTCTTCCTTGGGTTGAGGCCAGAGGCAGTCCTCATAATGTGTCCGGGTGTCACCTCACAATGCGTCTGGGTTTCACGAAGGCAGGGGCATATCTTTCCACTTCTGGCACACAGTAGATGCTCAAAAACATCTACTGACTTAATGGAGAACATGCCAGGCAATGGGCTTATAGTGATGAACCAAACTGATGCAGCTTCTGCTCTCATGGACCCTGATGGGTGACTGACATTTAACAAATAATTGATAGACATTGTCATAAGCACTCTAAGAAAAAGTACAGGGTACTATGAAAGAGGACAATAGGAAAACTGATTAAGTTGGAGGATCAGTAATATCTGATTGACAGATATTTCAGCTGAGATTGGAGGATGAGCAGGAGTAAGCAGGTGGACGGTGGACTGTACGGTCCTCCTGGCTGAGGGATAGCTCGGTCAAACACGATGAGGGGGACGGAAGTTTGGTGGAATTTGAGACTGAAAAAAAATGCCCACAGAGTGGTGTTCTGTAGTGTGACTATGCAGAGATGTGCCTATGATGTCTTATGAATGCACTGGTTCTTTTAAGCTTCAAATCTGGGGGATATCAGCTGGGGGATATCTAATTAAAAATTCAAAGTCAGCCGGGCTCGGTGGCTCAGCCTGTAATCCCGTGCCTTTGGGAGGCTGTGGTGAATGGATTGCCTGAGCCTGAGGGTTCGAGACCCGCCTGGGCAGCGAGACCTCCTCTCTACAATAAATCAAAAAATCAGCCAGATGTGGTAGCGCATGCCTGTAATTACAGCTACTTGGAAGGGTGAGGCAGAAGGATCGCCGGAGCCCAGCAGGTGAGGCTGCGGTGGCCGGGAGGGGCCCCTGCACTCCAGTCTGGGCGACTGAGTGAGACTCCAACTCAAAAAAAGAAAAAAAAATTCAAAGTCTTGGGCTGGCTAGCTAGAATTACATCAGAAAGGCCACACTCCGGGGCAACCAATATGGTGTGTTTCAGTCATCACTATCTTAGGACCTGAGCTTTGCTTTTTAGCCAACTCAATGCCAGGGATGGGTTTTATTGGGAAATAATAGCTTTGTAACTGGCATGATGAATGTTAGGAATGGGCTCAGTGAAATTAACATTATGTGGATTGCTTAAAATGTTTCAGGCGCGTCTCATGCTTCCTGGAAAAGCTTATAGAATCCAGCAAAGTCTAGACATTCAAGGTATTCTTTTAAGTCTTGAGTTCCTAAATCATTCTATGTGGATCCATTCCTTAAGACGATTTCTGGTTGTTCAGTGCCAACATTAAGGGCAACAGAATGCTGCCACTGGAATGCTGTGGTGTCAACCTCATCGGAGGTTCTCAGTAAGCCTACACAATAGATGCACAATGTCTTTCTGCATACTGTTATGTGCTGAATTGTGCCCCCTATGCCCCCCAGATTTATATATTGAAGTCCTAAACTTCAGTACCTCAAAATATGACTGTATTTGGAGATAGAGCTTTTAAAGAGGTAATTAAGGCAAAATGAGGTCACATCCAAATAACCCATGTAACTGGTGTCTTTGTAAAAAGAGACTAGGACAAAGACAACACAAAGATTGTGGACAACCATGTTAGGACACAGAGGGAAGGGGCCATCTCAAGCCAAGGAGAGAGGACGCAGTATCAATCTAACCCTGCCGACACCTTGACCTTAGACTTCCAGCCTCCAGCACAGTGAGAAAATGAATTTCTGTCATTTAAATGACCCAGTCTATGGTATTTTCTTATGACAGTCCTAGCAAATGAATGCACTTGCTAATAAAAATTATGCAATGAATAGCTGTATATATGATAGATTATGGCCTCAGACTTATTTTCATTTTAGCCTAGTAGTGAGGTAGTGGATAGTAGCTGAAATTACTCACGTTAAAAATGTTTAGTGGCTTCTGTTATTTACAAAAAAGGACATGAGGATAGTACACAAATCCTGTGGCTTAGGGCAGTAAGCATTAATAATGACAGAAGAATAATGACTGAAGATGAACTTGGGAAAGTCAGCAGACACCAGATCATGAGAGGCATGATGGCAACTTAATTTTAGCCTTTCTTTTTCCAAATGGAAAGCTATTCTAGTTTTCTGATCAGGGAAGTTAGATCCTAAAATTTATGTTTTATAGGGTTACCCTGGTTGCTACATGGAGAATGAATTGGATATGGTCAAGAATGAAGGAGACAATGAAACGATTGAAACAGTCCAGCTAGCAATGACAGTGGGTTGGTGCAGAATGGCAAGAGTAAAGATGGGGAAACAATTAGAAATATATTTCGGAGGCAGAGTTGTCAGGAAATGTAATGAACTGGAAGTCCAAGATCAAGGTGTCGGCAGGGTTAGATTGATTCTGAGTCCTCTCTCCTTGGCTTGATGATGGCCCCTTCCCTCTGTGTCCTAACATGGTTGCCCACAATCTTTGTGTTGTCTTTGTCCTTGTCTTTTTTTTACAAAGACACCAATCACATGGGTTATTTGGATGTGACCTCATTTTGCCTTAATTACCTCTTTAAAAGCTCTGTCTCCAAATACAGTCATATTTTGAGGTACTGAAGTTTAGGACTTCAATATATAAATCTGGGGGGCATAGGGGACACAGTTCAGCACATAACAGTATGCAGAAAGATATTGTGCCTCTACTATCAAAAGGGAGTAGATGTCTAGAATGAATCCTAGGTTTGTGGCAAGAGGCAATGGATGAATGGAATTGTTTACTTAGTTGAAGACGACAAATAGAAGGGACATGAAGAGCCAGAGTTAGATTTGAACTCCTGAAGTTTGAAATATCTGCAAGATATCCAAATGGAGCTGTCCAGCATGTATTTCAGAAAAGAGGTCTGAGTTGGCGATCAAGACTTGGAAGTCATTGCCATGTAAATGGGTTTCGAAGCCATAGAGGATGATGACATTTCCCAAGGGAAGATGTCCACATAGAAGAGTTTTAAGACATGACTTGATTTGGAGGTGTCGTGGCTAATTGTCATTTGTTTTTAGCTTCCAAGCATCTAGGCCATCTTCCTATGTCTAGGGGATTCTACTTCTCATGAGACTTGGCAGGAGAGAGACTATTGCACGTGGGGTAGGTAACACAGTCATCATGTGCTTGTTTTTGCAACCTTTTTTGCAGGTAGGGAGTATGGTGTAGATTCATACCAGTTGCACTTGCACTGAGTCTAGATTCAGGAGCTAGTTGAGAAAGTCAGAGCTTTTCTCAGCAGTGGTAGTGGTTTCAACAAAGTTAGATGTCATAGTGGTGGTGCATTCAGGTTAGCAGTAGTGAAATTCTAGCCACGTGTTCCTGGAACATGTGTAGTTGAGGTATCTAGTGCTTGGTTTCCTGTCAGAGTTTTCCTGCCTCCAAAGACCAGCCAGTTCTTTGAAATGATGGCATCTTTCCCAGCTGTGTAATGCTGTGTCTCCTACTGATTGCATGAACTACTCATTACACTTTGCATGAAGTATTTGCCATCCATCACTGGTTGCTATTGCTTGCAGTAAGAACCCTAACTGATTTAGAGCAGGAGATGCTGGCAAGGGATGGAAAAGAAGCAGTTAGAAATATAGGCGGGAATCATGAAGGCAAGTATCCATCCCATATACCAAATACAGAGTGAGAGACCAGCAGTGTGAAATGCTACTGAGTAACCAAGAGAAATAAAGATCATTGTCCACTGGGATTTGTTAGCAGTGAAACAAGTCATCGCCTCACTAAGAGACATTCAGTTACTGAACAGTAGGTGTGGAAGATGAGGAAGTATAGAAAGCATATATGGACAACTTTTTTTTTTGACAGGGTCTTGTTCTGTTACCCAGGTTGGTACGTAGTGGTGTGATCACAACGCACTGCAGCCTCCAACTCCTGGGCTCAAGCGATCATCACACCTCGGCTTCTTGAAGAGCAGTGACCATAGACATTCATCACCACACCCAGTATTTAAAAAATTTTTGATAAGAATGAGATCTTGCTATACTGCCCAGGCTGATCTCGAACTCGTGACCTCAAGTGATCCTTCTGCCTTAGCCTAAAGCACTGGGATTATAGCCACTGCACTTGTCTAGAATAACTATTTTGAGATGCTTGGCTGTGAGGGGGAAGAGAGGTAGGGCAGTAGCTTCAGATGAATATGAGGTCAAGGGGGGATTGATGTATTTTGGAAGTAGAAAAGACTATGGCATACTTAAATCTGGCACACAGCAATGCTCCATGAACACTGGTGCATGAATGAATGAATGAATGAATGAATGAGTTGAGACTTGAAGGTTATGTAGGAATTAGATGGGAGAATAAGGCCAAGACAGACTTTCTGGGGAGCCACCACACAAGAGTAAAGTTCTAGAAGCCTGACAGGATGTGGGTAATTTCCTCCTCCGAAGTTATTCACTTTTCCCCACTACTGCCACCTATACTTTTGGTGCCCCAGACCTGTTTATTATAAACCTAACAAGTACAATATATCTATAATAGAAATAACACACCCACTGAGATAATTTCAATGTTTTCATTGTAACTTTAGATCCAATTAATAGCCAGAAGCATTTTAATATTTGCAACTAACACTTGCCCGTCCATTTAGAGTTTACAAAGAAGTCTTTCCATATGTTATCTTACTTATCCTATGCAACAACTATGGAGAAAGGAATAAGAAACATCTCAGTTTGGCTTCCTCTAATTCAGAAACGGAAACAAGAACATGGTGGCCAACAGTTAATTTGGGAGTAGATTCCGGGAATCCAAAGAGTTTATTATGGGACAAGGACAAGATCGAGACCATTGAAAAACCATTTCAGAATTGTCCACCCAGAGAACTGGGAGGCAAGACATTTATCCCATGATGCTAGCCCTCTCGTTGGTTCAGGGCGGTCCAAGGAGAGAATATGATTCCTTGAACTTTTAGGTTCTGCTTGTGCATGAACTTAGTAGCTCCCAAGACCTTCAGAGAAAGCCAAGAAATCGACAAGCCATGGGTACCAGAGCTCATGCCCACGATAGGACACCTTTACACATTGCCAGCACTGTCCATTACAGCTGCACTGAAGTCAGATGGAGCTTGGGAGTGTGGCATGGCAACATCGGCTCTAAGACTAGCTTTCATTGTTCTCACTTTCAGTATGAGGAGGTTGATGCTCAGAAATGATTGAGACTTGGCCAAGCTCACATGGGAAAGCAAGATTCAGATATCAGTGGCTCTCACCCCAAATGCTGTGTTGTCTCAAAGCCATCACAGGGAATCCACAAGGTCAATATCCTTCACCACATTTAATAAGGTGTCAACTGTACAGACAGTCCCCTAGAAACATCACAGATAGTGTGGCGAGATATATATATATCACTCCCAGTCAGGAATGTGAAAATAGCATCTACTAGCATTCTGGGGAAAATGAATTTATAAGTATGAAAATATGTTTCCCTCCTTCTTCCATTTTAATTCTCTTCTGAAAGGCCTAAAGTTTCCTGATTGTCTCACTTCAGTCCAAGACTATGGAGTGAGAATATTCTTTTTGAGACCCTTAAGTCTGCCGAGATCCCGTTGCCAAAGGCGTCATTTCATTTGCCTAGCTCCTTGGCGATGTCTCAGAAAAAGTCTGACTTCCCAGAGATATCCTGCCTGACTCCCAGTGTGAAGAGGTTTATAGCTCTCTAACAAACTGCTGAACCTATTTCCGAAGCCGTCTCGGTTTGCATACTAAGAATCCTTTGGGATTTTGTCAGGGCTAGCCGTCCTGAGCATGTGCAGTCGCCGCTATTCCAAATGAAAGAACTAGTTTGTTTGTGTTTTAATTATCTCTTCTTACAAGATCTACCCAGCAGTATTGCTCCACGCGGCTTGAAAGAATTTAATTAAACAACAAAAAAAAAGCCTTTGCTTTTGTTGTGGTGGTCGTTGTCGTTGTTAGTTGCTGGAATGAAATCAGACTCTGATTGTGCCAGTGCGTGGAGATTTTTCTTCTTGTTCTTATGAACAAACTGCTATTAAGACTAAGGACATAAACACTTAGGAGCACAATGCATTTTTTTTTTGACCGTGTGGAGGGTCTCCCTCTTTGCAACTGGCCAGAAGAATGCAACTTCCAAGAGATGAACACCCTTGGTTTCCATGGAAAGAATTTCCCCTGCCAGCTAATTGAAATTGAATTAGGGAGCTGATGGGAGGTTGAGAGCATTTTTTTTAGTTCTCTAGAAAGGCCATGTAGCAATAACAGAGGACAGTGGCAAGCAGCACAGATCATGAACCCTGGAGATACCTTGGAGGCCATCTGGTCCAGCTGTCTCAAGAGACAAAGGAACAGAGGGACAGACCAGGAGTGGTGAAGTGGCCAAGATCAGTTTCTCGGCTAATAGTGGCATGAGATTTTTTTTTTTTTAATGAATAAATATACCATTTCCTTCAGAAAGGTAACACTGACTTATCATAGAGGAATTAGGAAATATAGATAAGGAGAACATGAAGGTTCTTCAAACGTTCCCATATATCCTCTAAATACCTAGAACATCTGACTGTAGGAGTGTTTCTCTTTTTGTTTCATCTTCTTTTATCTCGTTTTCTCGCTTTTTCTGAACCCTGGCTGAGGAAGAGAGAATAGATAAAAATCAAAGTAGACTCTGAAGCTCCTTAGCAGTTTAGATAAAATGTTGGCTGCTCAGGAGGGTTGAAGAGAGAGTCTTGATTCTTAAGAAGCAGTCCAATGTGGCATGCCATTATTAAACACGTTCTGTATGCAGCCTACTGCCAGGAATTTAGTAGGAATAAAAGATATATGAGAAACAGTTACCTGGTTGCCTTCAGGGCACTTACAATCCATTTGGCTAAATTGGCAAAGCACTGAATATTTTTAAAATGCTGATTTGAGATTTTTAAAAAATATTTGAGAAACAGGAGTTTCTCGAACTTTTCAGTGAGACAGAAAAGCCAAGCTTTCTTTCAGTTTCAAATTCTACACAGTAAAAGTGTGAAAGGCATTTAAGAGTCAGCAAAAAGACAAACATTACTGTGGAGTATTTCTCTTAGTTACTCACTAATTTCATATGAGATTCTTCTCTGTATCATCTCACCTGAAATCTTGAGATGCCAACGTATGGATCATTCTTTCTTCACGACAATGGGTTTTTTTTTATTGCATTGAGGAAAAGTGATTGTAGGTCAGTTATTATACAGGTGTTGAGAATTAGTAAAGAGGTATTTAATGTGTTCATTAATTAATTTTTTCCTTGATTCACTGGATATTTATTAAGTACCTGTAAGGTTTTATGTGCCAGCTGTCTAGCTGGGAAAAAAAAACAGCAAAGTCCTGCTCTTATGAAACTTATGTTTTACAACTGATTCTCCACATGGGTGTAGAACAATTGAGAAATTATGTAAACCCCTTAATTACAGGAGAAGTCCAGAATTCCCTATGTGATGTTCATTGATGAATACTTTCAGGAAACTTACTTAAAAACACCTCCTCATTGCAGAGGTAAAATGTCCCAAATTCCATCAGCTTTGTTCCTTTAGAGGACACAGACATTGTTTGAGACAGATAACCACTAAAGACTTAGCAGCTGTCAAGAAATCAGTAAAACCCAGTAGGTTTTTTTTTTTTTTTTGTCTGACCTGATATGTGGTTGAAACATCCGAACCATCCAGTGTACAGGGAGGAAGGGTGGTACCAGGTGGCAGGAATGGCGAAGGGACAGTCTTGGAACCAGGGTGATGATCAGGGACGACAGACTAAGGGGACAGTATGAGGAAGGGGGGGCCAGAAGGCACTGAACACAGAAGCGAGCAGGGCTGTGAGAAGAACAGTTAAGATAAACCAAATACTTCACAGCTGACCCTGATTCCCTGATGCTTTTCAGTCAGACCTTTCAGCCATTGTTTTTCTAGATGGGAGAGAGGTTTGCTGCAGGTCATTTAGAAGAAACTGTAGCCAACTGGTTGATCTAAAGTTACAGTAGAAAGAATAATGTGACCGACCTATTCCTGCAAGTGAGAAAAAGCTTCCACCTTGCCCTCAAAATAAACGTTGAAGTATTGACCCCTTTTGCAGTTTCCTAGCATAATCAGATTTGGATTTTTGACTCCAGCTATGTTTACTTATAACCTCAGCAGTACGTTTGTGCTTGGACTGCGGGATACAGTCCTGCAGGATAAGATACAAAGTCTCCAGGACATAATTTTCTACATCTAGAAAGGACAGTTCCACGCATCTTGTAAAAATGTGCACAAACCAAATATGGACATCAAATCAGGTCCCCACTTTCCAAATCTGAAGTTAGATAATTTTTTTTTAACAGGTCATGCGCACCCTCTGGAAGCACGGGTTTATAATTGAAATGTTGACACAGCCTTAAAGCATCACAGCACGGCCAGTGTTGTTCTAATAAATCTCATCCCTTATCCTCGGAGAGGGTCTCAGGAAGACATTCACTTTCTATCTCAGGTTTCATTTACTGAAAGGCTTCTGGAGATAAAGCTTATAAACTATGAGGGGACAGATACAATGTGAGCGAAAGGGTTAAAGGGCTGGAGAAAGCACCGTAATTCTCAGAAATGGGAAGCAGATGTTGTTTGACATTTTGAAGCGCAGTTTCCTTCTCCTTTACGTACTTTTCTGCTATCATGGTTTTCAAAGCAAAGACATATTACTGTAAATGAGAATGACCGGGCAATGAGCTTCCTGCTTAGAGAACAGAGGAACCTGATATTAAGACTAATTTTTATTTAATATCGCGCCTTTTCAACCTCACGGAATCGCAAATTGCATTTGAAAACGGAGCGGCGTTGCTCTGGTTTATCATGAAACCCAGGGAATTAAATAACACCTCACAAAAATGAGTAAATATAATTGGAAGGAGGCATGGCTGGAACCTGGAACTCTCCTACATGCTAATTTTTGTTGCTGGAGGAACTGCCCTGATGGGCACTGACTCCTAGTCATCTCCGTCCAGGTAAACGCTTGCAGCCTCGCCTCTGCAGGTACAAGTGGGCATCAGGACTGGGTATTGTGCTTTGAGAAAGAAGCGAGAAGAATTGTGGTCAAAGGCAATGACCAGTGCAGGGAATAGAGCGCCCTTGAAGGCAAGACCCAACAGGAAATGGGGAGCAGATAAAGCCCTGGATATCCTGTAGGTTCCTCCAAGTAGTGGCTGGGAGAGGCAGGGAGACTTTTACTGCCAGAGTGACAGGAGGGTAGTGGGGGTGGGGAGAGGCGGGGGAACCAAGCAGAGGACAGCCATTTAGATGAGCAGAAAGAACAGCGGCGGGGCTGGCAGTCAACAAGCTGGGAAAGCCAGCCTCCTTCCTGTCTAGGCGGTTTATTTGTCTGCTACCAGTAGTGATATCTGTTTCAGCTTATTGAGACATAAAGCATGGACGATTGCTTGGTGGGGTCTTCTCGTGGGTTTTTGGGGAGGCCGGTCGGTTCAAGGGAGGTGTCAGACCAGAGGGAAAGCCAACAAGATGAACTGAATCGCGGGATGCGTTGGCAGTTTGGATGGGCGTTTTCTCACAACAGGTGAGAATTGTATGTGTCTCATAAAGTCTGCTGGGTAAAACTGCATTTAGTATACAACATGTGATATTTAGGGGACTAAAATAAGAAGTAAAAGCAGCAACATCAACTTGGCATTCGTTTTTTGGATAAACATAGCTGTTTCACAAAAGCTGGTGGGTTTAAAAAAGATAATAATACTAACTTTATTTTGGGGAATGGGGAAAGATGACAGATTTTTGTCTTCTCTGCTTTCCACTGGCAATGAAACAGAGGCACGCCCAAATACAGAAGCTGACCTCGTCTTTCTTGTATTATTGTCCATAGTTTCCACCAGATGATCAGAATATTGACAAAGTCAATGCAAAACAAAATAAAACCAAAACCAACCAAAAAAACCCAGCCAAGCAAAAAACCACATGCGATAAATCAACATCAAAAAACATCCGAAAACACAATAAGTAAAACAAGTTAAAAAAAAAAAGAAGAAAAAAACAAACAACTCTAATAGCAAAAGGTAAGTAAATACTTATAATTTATCTCAAAGAAGTTGATTTGGATAAATTACCAACTGACATTAAAAATTTAAGTGTCGTAAGCACATGCTTGCAAGTACTTATAATAGCATTACTTCTAAGATCATTTTTTTGAAAGTTCTTTAATTGTTCAGTCAGAAGTGATTACATTCCCTTGGAGCACCGAAGCCCTGATGTAGCTTTGCTCTGTTATGGTGTCTTCTTTAAAGCCCTGTTTCCTGGTTCTCAATCTACCGGTAGTTTTGGCAATTGGTCCTATATGTTGCTAGGAGTTTCTTCTACGATACTTCTCTGACTACATAGTGAATTCTGGACATTGGGATTTGTTTGAAATTCTGTTTGTTCATCAGGAACAAGTTCTATAGGCTGGGCTTGGTTGCTTATGCCTGTAAGCGTTTTAGGAGGCCGAGGAGAAAAGATTGCTTGAGCCCAGAAGTTCCAAACCAGCCTGGGCAATGCAGTGAGATCCTGTTTCTACCAAAAAATAAAAAAATTACCTGGGCTGTGGTGGTGTGTGCCTATAGTCTCAAGCTACGCAGAAGGCTAAAGTGGAAGGATTGCCTGAGCCCAGGAGGTTGAGGCTGTGTTGAGCCACTGCGGATTGCCACTGTACTCCACCCTTGTGACAGAGTGAGACTCTGACTTGAAAACAAACACAAGGTCTTCGTGGGACAGAATGTAAGGTTGGGACAATTTTTCAACCTTCCTCTTTCATTGGTTACCTATCCCATCTTCCCAAGACCATTGGATTTATATTCGACTGTATTTAAAATGGAAGCAATATTTGAAACAAATACTGTGTGTGACACATATGACAACCTCTCTATATAGAGATAACTTTTAAAGCAATATTATGTTTATTTCACTGAAATTACTATATATTGATATAAAGCTTCTCAGTGCAGCAATAAGTTCATGATAGCACCTTTTTTTATTGCATTTTATTTCATGACAGCTCTTGATGATCTTTTTATTTCCTCTATTTGTGTGGGTTTGAGCAAATCAACAACCTTGGTCTCAGTCTCCAATTTTAATTTTTTTTTTAAGAGACTGGCTCTCACTCTTTTGCTCAGGCTGGAGCAGTGCGGCATAATCACAGTTCACCACAGGCTTGATCTCCCAGACTCAAGCAATCCTCCAGCCTCAACCTCCTGAGTAGCCAGGACTACAGGCATATGCCATCACACACAGCTAACTTTTTAAAATTTTCAAAGCTATGGGGTCTTGCTGTGTTGCCCAGCCTGGCCTCGAACTCCTGACCTCGAGCTATCCTCCCATCTTAGCCTCCCAAAGTGTTATAGGAAGAGTCTCCAATTTTAAAATGAACTAAAAAATTGTGGAAGTTCTTTCAGCTCTTGCTCTTTTGAGCTGTAAGGTAACCATCTCAGAGGTAGTAACCATGAATTTCATGTCTTGACACTGATGTAACATGTCCCTGTGCCTCCTATGTAAGTATCAGTGAATATTAGTCCATGATGCTGACGATGTTTGTAAAGAAGTGAATCTTTAGCAAATATAGAAAAATATAATATACATGAAACTCCCATGTAGGCCAGACACGTCATGGAAACGTATGGCTTAGGAAGGCAAGCCAGCCCCTATCAGCCACCTAGATACACTACTTGTTTTTCTTAAGGAAGCATCATGTACCTTTGGGCCCATGTCGGGGGTCAGTGTGTAAGGGCTACAACTGCGTGAGGGCGCCAGGCAGAGCCAACGCACATAGGAATAACATTCCAATTTCTTCTAGAAAGAAAACAAAAGCTTTTGTCTTTAGGGCATGAAAACATGCACATCCTACTGAGAGTTCTGCAAGATGATAATCTGAAAACAACTCAAAGAGTGGGTCATGCCATGGCCTTTCTTCATGCTATTATCCTTGTCAGCAGCTCTCTGTTGGCTGCCAGGGTTTTGGTTTCTACAAGCTGGTGATGCTGCCTTGGGCTTCTTATGGCCTGATGGGAATGAGGTAATGTGGAAGGTCTTACTCCCCTGAGGGGCAAATGCCACCTTACAGGGGCTACACTCAGGCAAGCAACTGTAGACTCTCTGTAGCTGGAAGAGAGTCTAGGGGCTGGTCTTTTGCAATGTGGGCTGAAAAAACTCACACATAAAAATACCATTTGTTGATACGATTGCTCCTTTTAAAACATTTTTCTTGAGTCAGGATTTACTTTGCTACCCAGGCTAGAGTGAAGTGGGATGATCACCGCTCCCTGCAGCCTCCACCTCCTGGGCTCACGCAATTCTTCTGCCTCAGCCTCCTGAGTAGTTGGGACTACCAGTGTGCACCACCGTGCCTGGCTAGTTTTTATTTTTGTAGAGATGACGTCTCACTATGTTGCTCAGGCTGGTCTCAAACTCCTGGGCTCAAGTCATCCTCCAGCCTCAGCCTTTTCAGGTGCTGGGATAACAGGCATGAGCTACTGCATCTGGCATTGTTGCTTTTTTTAAATTAAGGTTGAGGATTATTACCCATTTCTTCATGTGCATGTATTAATAATTTGTTGAAGTGCTTTCCAAAGATATGATATAACAGGTTTGCATATGCTTACTGGAGAATTTGGCATTCTTTATGGTGATAGATCGCTGATTATCTGTCTCCAGTACACTCGAGTCTTAGTCCAATGATTAGTGTTGAAAATGAGTAGTGGTGCCATGGAAAGACCCCTGAGTTGTAAGAATCAGGAGACTCAAGTTCAAGTGTCATAGTCAATTACCCATGTGAACCTGGTCAAATGAATTCACAGGTCTCTGGGTCTACATCTACAACATGGGGAAGGTGGGTTAGATGAGCTGTAAGATCCATGCCAGCCCTATAATTCTTGATGATTATTATTTTAATGTGAGAATTGCTCAGTACATCCCAGCTTCCCCCTGACAATTCCTGATATGCATGCATGGAAAGACAGCCCATCAGAGCAAGGATTATTGAATAGCTCTTTGCTCTGCAGTGACTTGTCACAATATGCATCGCCCAATGTTCAATGACAACTTGAATGCATTTTATTACCATGTTACCTCTTCTGCCAGAAGATTCTCTTGCCTCAAGAAAGCAATGGCTTACTCGTTCACCCCCTCCAGGTGTTTGTTCATTGGTACCTTCTCATGGAGGCCTTTTCAAGCCATCTTATGTGAGTAGAAACCCACCCTTGCCTCATCCTTCCTTTTTCTTTTCTCTGTTTTATTATTTTTTTTTTCTCCATAGTACTACCTCTATTTGACATACTGTGTCAGGCAGGCTTCATTCAAGAGACAGAAGTCATGTCATTAAATTAATGGAGCTAATTTAATGGAAAAGATTCTTAACCAAGTATTAGGGAATTAAAAAGGATAGAAAAAGGCAATTGAGATTCACAGAGGTGGTAACTGCAGAAAACAGCTAAGGATGCTAGTGGTGCTATGTGCAGAGCGTGTCCCCCCACCAATCCAGATGTTGAAGTCCTGACCTCCACTCCCCCTCCCCTGCATGTCCAGAGTGTGGCTGAATTTGGAGACAGGGCCTTTTAAGATGTCATTAGGTTAAAATGAGGGGTCTTTAGGGTGGTCCCAAATCCAGTCTGACTGGTGTCCTTATAGGAAGAGATTAGGACTCAGACACACGCAGGGGGATGACCATGTGAGGACACAGAGAAAAGGTGGTCACCTGCAAACCAAGGAGAGAAGCCTTGGAAGAAACCAACTCTGCCGACACCTTGATCTTAGGCTTCCAGCCTCCAGGACGGTGAGAAAGTAAATGTCTGTTGTGCAAGCCACCTGGTCTGTGGCTTATCATGGCAGCTCTAGCAAACAAATGCAGGTGGGGGGACCAACTGCAAGAAGCTGGGATTATTGAAATGCAGGGGCCTAAAGGAGGGACTCCCCAGGCTGAAACTAAAACCAAATGGCGAGGGGGTGAACACTGCCTGATTCATGTGGGGGTCTTGACGGGAGGGACCATGGGGCTCGTTTTGTAGTGTGGAAAAGCTGCAAGTAGGAACCTGTTGCTTCTGGAATCAACTATTGCTGCCGGGGAAGGTAGTTGCAGCACTAGGGGGCTGGGGGGGGAGGAGAGAGACAAGACACAAGGGGGGGAGAACAGGTTCCACCTTCCTCCCCCCAAGCTCTTGAAATCTCCCTCCAGCGCCCTCTGTAGGCAAAACCTAGCAGAGCATCTGGCAAAGTAGAGACAGAGTGTGCCAGGTTCCACTCCCTCCATCACTAAGAAGATTTGCAGTAGAAAAACAAAATCTCCCTCAACAGTTTCCTCCGACTCTCTTTTTTGTCTCCCCGACTAGAATATAAGCTTCACAAGGGCTGTGATTTTGTTTTGCTGACTCTGTATCTCAAAGACCCAGGATAGCGCCTGAAATGTGTTAGTTTCCTAACAGGTAAATGTCTTCCGAATTTTACTTTGGGAGCTGGCGGGAAGCCAACATTTGACCAATGAGGAAATAAAAGCCCGTAGGAACTACAAATACTGGAAACTAAGTAAGGATTTGACAGCCACAACTTACTTCCGCCAGTCGGATAAGCATGGGTCAGGAGCTATGGCAGGATGGGTCTTGGAGACAACTGGGTACTTTTGAGTTATTTCTGTTGTCGATTTGGAAATTTATGCCAGGGGTTGGACTCTTTGTCTGACTTCAGATTCCGGATTGAAGAGGTGGGAGCTGTGGCTTAAAAGAATTGGTTGGCAAGGGACCCAAGCAAATATTTGAGGGTATCCATAAAATATTGTTGGTGATGTCCTAAATAATTCTCCGATTTTCTCTGTATGACAAGACATATGGTGTTCATCTAGAAAAGAGGTCCCTTCAGACACAGAATGGTCAAATCGGTTACCTGGAGTTATTCAAAAGCATAGTGGATCAGGTAAGTGTCGGAGTATCTAAGTGTGGCATACTGTATCATAATAATTTTCCTTTTGGCTTATAACATCTGACAAACTAACTAAAAATATGCTATAGTATGTAGTTTTATTTTCAAGAAGATTATTTCTCATTGCAAGTATCTTATATTTCTCTTTCCTTCTTTTATATTCTCCTTTCTACTTACCCAATCTCTTTTGAGTGTGCCATTTCTAATCTTTTAATTATTTGACATTAATTGAGGACTTCTGGGTTTATTACATCAATTATGATTATATATATATTATAATATATATATAACATGTATGTTTAGGGTGTACAGCATGATGTTTTTGACATACATTTACATAGTGAAGTTATTAAATACATTCAAGCTAATTATCTTATCCATCACCTTTCATAGTTACCCTTTTTTTTGTGTGTGGTAAGAGTCCATAAAATCTAATCTCTTAGCAATATGTCAGTATACAATACAATGTTACTAACCATAGTCCTCATGTTTTACATTGGATCTCTAGACTTATTCCTCCTCCCTCACTGCAAGCTTGTAGCCTTTGATCTACTTCTCATCCTTTTTTTGTTCCTTCCCTACCCATGGTCCGCACAGTTCTACTCTGTTTCGATGAGTTCAAATTTTTTATCTTCCACGCATAAGTGAGTTCATATGGTGTTTTTCCTTCTGTATCTGGTTTATTTCCCTCAACATGGTGTACTCAGGTTCATCCACGTGGCCACAAATGACCAGTACCATTATATTTGGAAACAAATCTTGCTTAAGCAAGATGGAGCTTTCTGTCTCACAAAATAGAAGTCTGGAGGTGAGTAGTCTCCAGAGCTGGTATGGAGGTTGTACAGATTACTGAGACTCAGGACTCTTTCTCTTCCTCCTTCTCTTCCTCCTCCTTCTCCTCCTTCTCAAGTCATCCACAATAGGTGGCTTCTATTTCCTATAGAGGCTCCTGCAATAGGAGCTGAATGCCCATGGTGTAGGCTGGGCGAGTAAGACGGTTGACCGACGGATGTTTCTATCGTCAGTTCCCTTTGGACACCTTGGAAACCCACAGAGCACTTCTTTACAGTTCAGTGATCAGCCTTGGGTCATGAGGCTGTACCTTGCTGCAAGGGAAGCAGGGGAATGTACTGTCAGCAGTATGCCATGTCAACATAAATAATATTGCGATCCTGTTACTAAGGAAAAAAGACATACTGGATGGCGATCAGCAGTATCTTCCACATAAACCAGCCTACTTAGTGGCTTCCTCTGTTTAGTCTTTTATTATTATTATTATTAATGAGGGTCTTGCTCTGTGGCCCCAGCTGGAGTACAGTGGTATGACCATAGCTCACGGCAGCCTCTAACGCCTGCGCTCAAGCAATCCTCCTGCCTCAGCCCGGATAATTAAAAAAATTGTAGAGGCAAGAGTTTGCTGTGTTGCCTAGGCTGGTCTCTAATTCCAGGCCTCAAGGGATCCTCCCACCTCAACCTCCCAAAGTGTTGGAATTATAGGTGCCAGTCATCACAGCCAGTCCTTGGTCTGTTTTCTTGGTCCTTTCTCATTCCTTGGATGCCTTAGCTATTTGGATGTTAAAGAAAAACAAACCCAGCTCGGTGGCTCAGCCTGTAATCCCGTGCCTTTGGGAGGCTGAGATGAGTGGATTGCCTGAGCCCGCGGGTTCGAGACCCGCCTGGGCAGCAAGACCTCATCTCTACAATAAATCAAAAAAATCAGCCGGGCATGGTAGTGCATGCCTGTAATTCTGGCTACTCGGAAGGCTGAGGCGGAAGGATTGCTGGAGCCCAGCAGGTCGAGGCTGTGGTGGCCGGGAGCGGCCACTGCACTCTAGTCTGGGCGTCTGAGTGAGACTCGAACTCAAAAAAAAAAAAAGAAAGAAAAACCAAAGATTTGGGAGGGAAGAAGACAACCTCAAATCTCCAGAGGTTGAAATATGTTTATGAAGTCCCTTAACCTGTGAAGTGGTAAAAATATTGGTAATATTCACCAAACACTATGTGTTTTATACATATAATCTCATTCAATACTCAACATAAACTTATGAAACAGCTATTATTAATGTCATCCCCATTTTACACATGGGGAAGTCGTTCTAGAGAGATTTGGTGACTTGACTAGTGTCTCTTAGCGAGTCAGTAAAGTGTTTTCAGATTTTCAGATTTTTTTTTTTTTTAGTTGTGGTTTCATTCTGTCACTCAGGCTGGAGTGCAGTGGTGCTATTATGACCTGCGACCTCAAATTTCTAGGCTCAGGCAATCCTTCCCCCTCAACCTTCCAATTCTCTGGGACTATAGTTGCGCACCAACACACCCGACGAATTTGTTTTTTAATTTTTTTGTGTGGAGACAGGGTCTCGCTATGTTACCACTGGTCTTGAACTCCCAGACTTAAGCAGTCCTCTCACCTTGGCCTCCCAAACTGCTGGGGTTTCATTTGTGAGCCACCACGCCCAGCCTAGGACACACTAATTTTAGAGTGCAATGGTTAGCACTCCGGACCCTGCAGCCGGACTGCCTGGGTTCAAGTCCAGATTCTCTACTTACTCACTGTGTAGTTTTGGACAAATCTTTGTGCCTCAGTTTCTTTATAGAGTGATACATGGCATATAGTTAATATTATATATGTGTCTAAAATTATTATTGCTTTTTTGTGTTGTCTACTCTGATAAAAATGACCTCTGCTTCTGATCTTCATAGAATACACAAATAGTCCAGTATGAATCATGATAATAGCTACTATTTATTGATAGTTCATTACATGCCAGAGATTATTAAACATTTTATGTAAATTTAGTTCACTGTCATCCCTGACAACTTTGTGAGGGAGGTAATATTATCTAATTTCACGAATTTAGGCCCAGAGAAATTAAGCAGGTTAACCATGAATGATCATTGATGAATCATAAACTCAGGATTTCTCTCCAAGTCTGATTC
Organism: Cephalopachus bancanus; assembly: GCA_027257055.1. Lineage (NCBI taxonomy): Eukaryota > Metazoa > Chordata > Mammalia > Primates > Tarsiidae > Cephalopachus > Cephalopachus bancanus. The sequence continues at coordinate 170,255 of JAPVLO010000836.1, forward strand.
TCAAATCTGTTCTTGCCAGGACTACAGTTATCATGTACTTCCTCTTTGTAACGTAGGCTGGCAGACATTGTCCCAAGGTCTCTTTAGTCCCCAATGAGATATGCCACATATTTCTCAGATACCTTGCATTTGGCTAGTCCTTTTTATTGCATTATGAAATTACTTTACATGAGTTAGTCCATTTCTGTTGTATGTGCTGGAGTTCTTTGGCATAAAAAGCATGTAAGTCTTTTGAGTAGACAAGAAAAAAATTCACTCAAGGCATAGTTAATATCTGTGAGTATTATTTTTTTCCTCCCCTAGCTCCGACCTGTAAATGGCTCATTTATCAGTGTGCTGAGCAGATAACTCTCAGCCGATGGGCTATGAATAAAGTCTGTGTCTGGTGGTGACCGTGTACAGAGAGAGAAAAAGTGAATGAGAGAAAAAAAAGGCAATCTGTGATTAGACAATAGACCGCCATCAGCCAAAGAAATCCCCCATGTGCTCTGGACTGCTTTGTGTGGGAGAAGCCAGAGAGACCATAACCATAGACTGCCTCATCTCTTTTAAATCTATATTGGCAAATTAGCTGCTCGATGGCTTTCAAATGTCCAGGGTAGCCTGTAGCTGTGATGACTGACAGGCTGCGACCTCTGTAGGATAATGGTCTTCAAGTAGAGAAAAGAAAATGTTCTGATTAGATGTCATTGAAGCCTTTATTTGTACTAGTCACAATACTAAATTATGAGGATACCATCCCACCCTGACCTAATCTATTCAAAGGGCTTAAACATGCCAGGAAATGACAATACAGGTTCTTACCTAGTTAAGCCTAAAATGGACCTGGTTTTCATCCCAGTTCATCTGGGAGTGGGAGTGGTTAAGTTTGGAGTCAGGACCGAGTAGAAAGTGGTACCATTTCCAAAGCCCTAAGAGAATTTTGAAAGGTTCTTAACCCCAGATAGCTCTCATTATCTTCTTTATTACCAGTTTTCCCTTCATGTCCCCTTCAGTAAACTTAAGACATCTTCTTTGGTCAGATATTTGGAGAAAATGAACATCAAGATGCAGTTTTGTCTCTTTATAACAGAAAAGGACACTCTTCAAAGTATTCCACACATTATCGCAAATATTCCAATCTGATAGACATGCTTTAAGATCAGTGAGAGAATCCTCTTAAACCTCCTCTCCTGGGACGTGAAAGGTTATTGTAGAACACAGTGCTAGAATTGTTTTTATTTCAGTTCAGGTGTATTTTGTTTCATCATCTAGGCAGTAACCATGGTTGGCTACATAATATTTTTGTACTTAGCTATGCAAGTCTTTCTTCATAGGGCTTTGCTTAATAGATTCTGTCTTATTATCCAACTGACATGGTGCTACTTTACCAACGCTAATGGCACCTTGTGAAAATATGCTGGTTTAGAAAGTATTAGGGACTAGTTCTCAGTTCACAAACTCCTAGTGACAAACATTTTGGTGTTTTTGATAAAATAGTGCATTTGCACCATCATCGTGTCTCAGGGAACAAATATATGGTATACTAACGTTTCTTTTTCAGTATTTAGAGTTTGCAAAGCATTTTCACGTGCTCTCTCAACAATATCTAAGTGAACATTAGTCCCAGTTTACAGGCAAGAAACCCGAGATTGATGGGCAAGTCATTTATTTAACGTGATAGACTTAGTGAGGTGGCAAAATTCAAACCCGGGTTGTATGTCTAAAGTCAAGACCTTTTATCATCGTGTGAGAACTGTAGAACCCAGGAGGTAGAGTTATTTTTTCAAACAGCCAGATACCCTGGGCTAGACACCACTGGAACACAGGGTATTTCTCTGCCTTCCAGTATAGGAATCACTAAACAGGATGCCGTGCACCCGGTTCTAAATCAAATGCAGAGAACAAAGAATTTTATTCACAGATGAGCTCCAATTGCTTATTGAGTTATTCCCTCTCCTTTCAAATGCTTTTATCTCTCTAGTTAAAACTAGAACAGATAAGATCTTAACTTACGCGGTTCGAGTAAAAATTCAGATTTTTATGGGTAAACCTCTTCGATGTTTCACATGACTCCCTGGTTTCTCAATGAAAGATGCATAACATCTCTTTTGTTATCAAGTGGCATGCTCACAGAGATAGATAAACCATAAAATTACAGGGTATAGCTATAATTACCTCTGCTTTCTAAACCACAGTGTCGGATACTCATGGCACTTCCTTTAAAGCATGATAGAGTTAATTGTTATTACCCTGTTATCATGTAGCACGGACTAACACACCCAACTCAGCTACCTGGCAATTCAAGGGCCATTGCATAACACAGGACCTGGTGACTTTAAATTGTGACCAGCATTCATGAAACGTGCTCGGAACCCAGCAAGTTGCCACTCCTTGTGCTTGCCTGGGGATTACAGCTCTCACAAAAGCCTCGAGGGCTAGTGTAGTGGCCTGAGCCTGAGGTTTTGAAACACCTGGAACATCACTCAGGCTCGCAGCACTCGCATGGTTGGGCTCAATGAGTGTCAGGTCACTCGCTGTGCCGTTTGTGTGTATTTAGGAAGATAGCTTAAATCTCCAGGGCTCTGTGTGCATGTAAATGGACTCAGGGCATCTTGGGAAGGAGTAGGAGGTTATTTATGTTCCGTCAATGGGCAAGCCTGTTATACTGGTAATATTCTGCAGTGGAGAAAGAGAAGAGCTGGCTTGGAAAAAGTGAGGAAACTTGCTGCTCCCACTCGCTCTCTGACCTCTCACCCCATTTTTCAGAAATGTCTGGAGCCAAAGTTTGGAACATTTTCTTCCCTCCTTGGAATGCACATTCGAGCTCTGGAATAACAAACAGGTATCCTTCCAATTATGCATTGTACCTGAATCTATGAGCCGGTGTTCCTTGGTATCAGTCTATCTGTGTATCTTTATATCTATGTATATGTCTATTTGTGAACGTGTATATCTCCTTTTATATCTTTATGGGACATGTTGGCATGAACAGGCCCAGATTACTAACTCCAGTCTGGAGTTCATGGATAACAAGAGAAAACTCGGCAAGGGCCTGAAGAGTTTAGAGCCTGAGGTGCTTAGCTTTCCAGAAACCCTGTCCCCCTCCCAACCCAACACGTTGTTTCTGTGGTATCTCTTGCGTTGGCCTGCTCTGATTGCTACCGTGTTAATTCAGTCGCTTATCAACTGAGAGTTTTGTAACCAGGTTCCATATCCTCCTCTCTAATCCATCCTAAACCACACATCCTGTCTCCTGGTCAGCCACTTTCCATGCTTTCCTACAGTTTAGTCTTTTGTTCAAAGCCCTGCTTTGTGGAACTGCATCTGCTTCCTTTTTCAGTTTTTTGTTTGTTTGTTTGTTTTTTTATCATCACGACCCTGCAGGGACTCTTCACTTAAGCCTCACTGGAGTAATTGGTTGCTATTTTTGAGATATGTGTGGCACCTGCTTTGTTCTATACCATTTCTTTTTTTTTTTTGAGTTGGGGGTCTCACTGTCACCCAGCCTAGAGTACAGTGGCAAGATCATGGCTCATCCCTGACTTGACCTCCTGGGCTTGGGTGATCCTTCTGTCTCAGCCTCCTATGTAGCTGGGACTACAGGCAAGTGCCACCACGCCTGGCTAATTTTTTGATTTTTTTGTAGAGGCGAGGGCTCACTGTGTTGTCCAGGCTGGTCTTGAACTCCTGGGTTCAAGCAATCCTCTCACCTCAGCCTCTCAAAATGTTGGGGTTACGGGTGTGAATACCGCGCCTGGCCGTCTATACCATTTCTTATGCTAGTGCTACTAACTAAAATACTCTTTCTCCATCTCAGCATTTGAGCATGTCTTGGATGTTATTTTTACTATGAAAAAAAATCTCTGATTTCTCCCAAGAGAAGATACCTTAAATAGGTCTTACAACACATATGGTTAGGTGTTGCAGTTGGGGACTCCTGATTTTAAAACCCAAGTATCTCTTCAGTCCTGAGCCTCCTCTCTTCCTTTCCCACCATTGTTTGCTCTTAGGGAATGACTTATTTTCCATAAGATGGCAAATGGCGTTCCTTATTTCCTGTCTTCACCAGTTATCCACATGAGCTGCGACCCTAGTGTTATGTTGAAAACGCTAACATAGTAATTACTCATGCTCATCAATCCTTCACTTAAAGTCCTGGAAGTTGAGTAGATGGGCAAAGCAAATTATTGCTTTGTGCTTCATATTTTTTGTAAATGCACACATTCTTTTTATAAGAAAAATAAAGTCCTACATTGTTCCTTACTACTGGCAGTTTGGAAACCAGTCTCTTCCCATGGCATCAAAATCCCTTTCATGGTTGAACAGGTGATCTTGTTAGAAATTCACATTTCTTTGGATGCCAATCTCCATGGTGTACTCGGACCCATGATGGCTGCATTTATTTAAAGAAATTTTTATTAGTATTTGAGTTAGGGTCTCACTCTGTTGCCCAGGTTGGAGTGCAGTGATGCAATCGTGACTCACCACAGCCTCAACCTCTTGGGCTCTGGCAATCTTTATGCTTCAGCCTCCCGAGTAGCTGAGATTATAGGCACATACCACCATGCCCCGCTAATTTTTTGATTTTTTGCAGAGATGGGGTCTTCCTATGTCAGGCTGGTCTTGAACTCCTGGGCTCAAACAATCCATGCCCGGCCTCACATTAGGAATCTGAATATTCTTTGGCTCTGTTGTGCTTTGTGTGTGATGCTCTCCAGCCCTGTCAGTTTCCTTTTCAGTGGGGAGGGGCTCCCTCAAACTCATGTCGCCTCCTCTGGGTAGTTCTACCTCATCTCCCTAGGCATAGCTGTGTCTTTTAACATACCTGTGTTAGAGTACTTATCACCTGGCCCTGTACTGTTTGTTGTTACTTACTTGTAGCTGCCTCGATCCCAAAGAGTTTGAGACAAATTTTTAGAAGTTTCCAAACCTAAGAACTTGGTTCTTAGAATTCTGAATCTTGGTGTATCAGGGGTCTCCAAAGAAACAGAACCAATGGGCGCAAGAACTATTTATTATGAAATATCAGATCACAAGATTACGGAGGCCGAGAAATCCCATGATCTGCTATCAGGAAGCTGGAGACCTAAGGAAGCTATTGGTGTACATAGAAAGCCTGACAGCTGGGGAGCCGATGGTGTGGATTCCAGTGGGGGTCTGGGGCTGAAGGTCTGAGAGTCATGCATGCTGGGGGCAGAGGATCAGCATCCTGGCTCAAGTAAGAGAGAGAGAGAGGGGGAGAGAGTGAAAGAGGGGAAGAGAGGGAGGAAGAGGGAGAGAATTCTCCTTTCTTGCATTCCCTTTTTTTTTTTTTTGGTTCTATTCAGGTTCTATTGGATACTCACATTTGTGAGAGGATCTGGTTTACTCATTCTACCAACACGCATGCTAATTTCTTCTGGAAACCTTTATTTTATGTAGGTGTGGGGTACCTGTGCAGATTTACTATATAAGCAAATTGCATCCAGGTGAGGTCTGGGTTTCTAGCAGACCCTGTCTCCCCCGAGAGTGAACCTGGTACCAGTGTGTGGCTGTGTACCCCTTTTCCCTCTTCCCTTCCTCCTTCTTTAGCGGTGTCCAGAGTCCGTTGTTTCTACCATTGTGCTCATGTGACTATTGATCAAGTCCTGCTTAGGCGTGAGAGCCTGCAGTATTTGGTTTGTTGATTCTGTGGTAGTTCACTGATCGTGATGGTCGCCAGTTGCATTCATGTTGCTGCAAAGAACATGATTTTCTTTTTCTTTTTTTTTTTAGATAAGAATATACAGTTAGCCAGGCTCGGTGGCTCAGCCTGTAAACCCGTGCTTTGGGAGGCTGAGGTGAGTGAATTGCCTGAGCCCGTGGGTTCAGCCTGCCTGGGCAACTTGGCGAGATCTCATCTCTACAATAAATCAAAAAGAAATTAGCCAGGCGTGGTAGCGCGCGCCTGTAGTTCCAGCTACTCGGAAGGCTGAGGCGGAAGGATCGCCGGAGCCCAGCAGGTCGAGGCTGCGGTGGCTGGGAGCGGCCACTGCACTCCAGTCTGGGCGACAGAGTGAGACTCCAACTCAAAAAAAAAAGAAAATGTAGTTTATTTAGAAAGTGAGAGAGAGAGAGAGAGAGAGAGAGAGAGAGAGAGAGAGAGAGAGGAGGGAGACAAAGAGAAGAGAGCGAGAGGAGAGAAACAGAGAGAGAAAGGAGAGAGACAGAGAGAGAAAGAGAGAGAGAGATTGATTCACCTCCCCAAGGAAGGTGAGGGGGCCAAAACTTAGGAAACATTGAGATGGCAATAGCTCAAAGAGCACATGGTCACACCAGAGTGTAGTAAAGCAACGGCCAATTTTGTGTTTCTTTATGGTTGCATAATATTCTATCATATATATGCACCACATTCTCTTTATTCAGTCCACTTTTGATGGACATCTGGCTTGGTGGAAACTCCTCTATAGCCACATCCAGGAATAATGTTTAACTAGCTATCTGAGCATCCCATAGCCCAGGCAAGTTGACACTTAAAATTAACCATCGTACCCAGGCATGCAGGCCATGCTAAATTAGGTTATTATTAATTGTTATTTTAATAAGCATTTGTGAACTAGTAAGGAATAAAATCATAAAAGAATTGGAAGTGTAAGTAGTGATTAGTCTGCAAATCTTTTGTTACACACCTGAGGAATCTAAAGTCATTTGAAGTCTTCTCATTCAGTACAATGTATTGTATTTAGAGGATTTAGTATATTTTTGCAGAATGAATGTTGCTAATAATTAGTGATTATCATACTTATGGGTTTGCTGTTTCTCTTTGCAATTCAATTAGCTTTTGCTTCACGCATTCTGAAGCTCTGTTTTTAGATGCATAAATATTTAAGATTTTTAGGTCCTCTTAAAGAATTGATCCTTTTATTATTTGAATTGAAACTGTCTTCTGTCCTTAATAATATTATTTTCTGTGAAATCCACCTTGATTGAATATAGCTACTCCAGCGTTCTTTGGATTTGTGTTAGCATGCAATATCTTCTTTCATCCTTTTACTTTATATCTATTTGTGTCTGTATATTAAAACTAGGTTCGAGACCCGTCTGGGCAGCAAGACCTCATCTCTACAATAGATCAAAAAATCAGCCGGGCGTGGTAGGGCACACCTGTAGTTCCAGCTACTTGGAAGGCTGAGGGGGAAGGATCGCTGGAGCCCAGCAGTTCGAGGCTGCGGTGGCCGGGAGTGGCCACTGCACTCCAATCTGGGCGACAGAGTAAGACTCCAACTCAAAAAAAAAAAAAAAAACAAACAAAACTAGACGCATATAGCTGGATCTTGTTTTGTATCCAGTCTTATAGTATCTGCCTTTTGGTTGGGCATTTAAACTATTTGCATTAAATGTGATTATTAGCCTTCTTAGGTTTTAATGCGTCATCTTCCAAATTGTCTTCTGTTTGCCCCATTCTTTCTTTCTTCTCTCTTTTATGTTTTCTGCCTTCTTTTGGAGTAGTGAAATCTTTTTTTAAATTCTATTTTATTTCTTTGAGGGTTTAAAACAGTACCTCTTTGTGGTGCTTGTTCATTAGTTGCTTTGGGATTTACAACACACACCTTTAAGTTATTAGCGTATGTTCAAGAGATCATGTGCCACTCCACACATAGTATAAGAATGCTACAGCAGTAGGCGAATATGTCTCCCTTCCCTATCTTTATGCTGCTGTTCAAAGTGATACATTTTGTGTTTATATAGGTTATAAACACCATACTATATTGTTTAATTCTTGTTGATTAATTCGTTGATTATCTTTGACAGAATTTTAAATGATAAGAAACAAAATCTTGAATATTTTTTATACATATATATTTTTATTTTAAAATTGTGGGGTACAGTTAAGGGTTAGGTATACAAATATTCATTGTGCAGGTACCCTTGTTGATGAGGTGTGCTACCCCCTTCCCCAGACAGATATTTACTACCATTAATCCCACCTCCCTGTCCCTCCCTGCCCCCCTACATAGTTTTCTGCCACTGTCAATCCTTTTCTTATAGTATTACAGTAGTTGTTCAAGGTCCACTTCTGAGTGAGAACATGTGATATGCAGATTTTTGTTTCTGTGAGAGATCACTCAATATTATAAACTCTAATTCCATCCAGGTTGCTGTGAAATTCATGATTTTATTCTTTTTTACGGCGGCGTAATATTCCATTGTGTATATGTACCACATTTTTAAAGTCCAGTCCTCTTTTGATGGACAGCATTGTTGGTTCCATGATCTTGTTGCTGTGAACGATGCTGCAATAAACGTATGTGTACAGGTATCTTTTTTATAGACAGAAAATCTTGTACACTTACCCCATAATTATATTTCCAGTGATCTCCATTCTCTTGTGTAGATCCGTATTTCCATCTGGTGTTCTTTTCTTTCTGTCTGAAGGACATCCTTAACATCTCATGTAGTGGTAAGTCTGTTGCAGATGAATTCACTCTGCCTTTTTGTGTCTAAAGAGCATTTATTTAACGTTTGTTTTTGAGAGATCTTTTTTGTCTGGCGTAGAATTCTATCTTAACAGGTTTTTTTCCTGTCAATATTTCAAAGGTGTTCTGCTATCTTCTTACTTGGGTTGCTTCTGAGAGGAAATCTGCTGCTAGTTATATCTTTGTTTCTTTAAAATGTATCTTTTTCCTCTGGTGCTTTTGTGGCTTTTTCTTTATTGTTTGTTTTGAACAATTTGATAGTATGTGCCTTGATGCATTTTTTTTTTTTTGAAAGCAGAATTTGCTGAGAAGAAAAGAAAGCTCCCATAATGGGAGGGGACCTGAGAGGGTTGCCCAGTGTAGTTTTTCTATATGCTTCTGGTGCTTGGAATTTGTTGTGCTTCTTGAATCTATGGGTTTATAGTTTGCGTTCCATGTGCAAAAATTTTAGTCATTATTCTTTGAAATAATTTTCTTTCCCCTCTTCTCTTCAATTACATGTACATTTGGCTGCTTGAAATTTCCCCACAGCTCTGTGATGTGTTGTTTTTTAAAAAAATTTCTTTTCTCTCTGTTTTATTTCAGATGGTTTCTATTGCTATTTCTTCAAGTTTGCTTATTTTATTTTTTTTTTGGTATACTTCATCTGCCACTATTGCCATCCAGTGAGATTTCTATTTCATACACATTGATGTTTTCACCTCTAGAAGTTGAACTTGAGTCTTTTTAATGTCTTCTGTCATTCTGAGGCAAGGTAGCTAGCACAGTCTAGACACAGGTAGGTAAATTTCCTGTAGGCAGGTTATAGGAAATGTTCAGACATTTTAAAAATTACATTTTGCCACAGGCCAAGCTGGCAGCCAAAGTACGCCTCTCGACAAATCAAAAGAACATCTCATCAGATGGAAGAGTAGAACAGCCCAACCTTTCAGCTCATAAAGATCCTTCAGGTTCCCTTGTAGAAGGTAAAAAGGCTCAACTCCATCCCTTAACTGATCCAAATCATAGAAATGCCAAGACCATCCCTCCTCCCATTAGAGAGGAGAGGGCAGCAATTACCTCTGCTCCACCCTCATTAACATACCAATAGCCAGGTAGCTAAATTTAGCTTGGAGTTGAGAGCAAAATCGAAGTTTTTCTTTTTTAAGAAACTTGTCCATGGCTGGTCTTTCAGCCATGAATCTTCCTTTTTTTTCTTCTCTTCTTCTTCCTAATAAACTCTGTTTTAATACTTTGCTGGCCACTCTAAAATTCATTTTAGGAATGAGTCAGAGAATCCACGAGTTTTGTGCTGCACCCCACCCAGTGTCATCTCTATTTAACTTTTTGAGCAAATGGAATATATATATAATAATGGTTTTAATGGTTTTTTTAGATAAGAAAATATAGATTATTTAGAAAGCAAATTAGAGAGAGAGTTAGAAAGAGAAGATTCACCTCCCCAAGGTAGGGGAGGTGGCCAAAGCCAAAGTCAACCATAGCTCCAAGTCCACACGAGTCTCATAAGTCCATGTCCACACGAATCTCATAAGACAGTGGCCTGGTTTTAATGTTCTTATCTGCTAGTTCTAATTACGATGTGTGTTCTGGGTCCAATTGATGGATATTTTTTGTCTTCTTTGCATGCCTGATACTTTTTGTCTGAATGCCAGACATTGTGAAATTTGCATTATTGGGTGCTGGGTATTATTTCATTCCTAGAAGTATTTTTGCACTTAGTTCTGGAATGTAGCTAGAGTGATTAGAAATAGCTTGATCCTGCCGGACTCGGTGGCTCAGCCTGTAATCCTGCGCTTTGGGAGGCCGAGGTGAGTGATTTGCCTGAGCCCGCGGGTTCGAGACCTGCCTGGGCAACTTGGCAAGACCTCATCTCTACAATAAATCAAAAAATTGGCTGGGCATGGTAGCGCGTGACTGTAGTTCCAGCTACTCGGAAGGCTGAGGCAGAAGGATCGCTGGAACCCAGCAGGTCAAGGCTGCAGTGGCCAGGAGCGGCCACTGCACTCCAGTCTGGGTGACAGAGTGAGACTCCAACTCAAAAAAAAAAAAAAAAGAAATAGCTTGATCCTTTATGAGCCTTGTGTTTAAGATTGGATGAGTGAATTGGAGCAGCATTCAGCTTAGGACCGAGTATTGCACACTGTTGAAGAAAGACCTGTTTGTGTACTCTACCCAGTGCCCTACGAATCTTGAGACTTTCCAATCTGGCTCTTGGGAATAATTACTATTCTCAATCTTGTGCTAGTGCTAGGCACTGTGACTTCCAAATCCTTTTGGGTGATTCTTTTCCTGGCCTTGAATGGCTTCCTTCTAACCATGAGCTAATCTGAACTAAGTTGAATACCAGAGGGGAACTCCCTGCAGATCTCTGGCATGATCTCTGTGTGTAACGCTTTCATTTCTGATACTTTGTCTTCTGAACATCAGCTGCCTTGGTTTCCCCAGAGCCTCAGTTTCATCTCCACAACCCATGGATATGCCAAGCTTCACCTGACTTATCCCTCCTTGCACTGTGGCCTGCAAACTCTCTCAATAAAGAGAGTTAGGGATATTGTAAGGCTCACTTGTGAGCTTCTCATTTTTCAAGAACTCCTGCCTTTCATTGTCTGATATACATGTCTGATCTCACAGATCATTATTATGTATATTTTGTCAATTTTGGGGAATTATTTTTCAGTGAAAAGAAAATCTGGGTAACTTTTTTCCATCTTGAGTGAATCCTCATTTTTTTTTTTGAGTTGGAGTCTCACTGTTACCTAGACAGGAGTGCAGTGGTATACTCCCGGCCACTGCAGCCTCGACTGCCACACCCGGCTAATTTTTGATTTATTGTAGAGATGAAGTCTTGCCAAATTGGCCAGGTGGGTCTTGAACCCGCGGTCTCAAGCAATCCACTTACCTTGGCCTCCCAAAGTGCTGGGATTACAGGCTGAGCCACCGAGCCCGGCAAGGGTGGATCCTCATTTTTTGAAACTATATTTCCCACATTTCATCCAGGATTGATTCTTAGATTGGAATTACTTCTAATTACCCAATCTTTTAATAATGTCTTTAATCCTTTTTTACCTTTTTTGGTTTATTTTTCATCAAGAGAAAGATTGCAACTTGCTAAAGCAGAGTGATTCTTCTGAAGAATAAACCCATAATTCTGCAAGACTTTTTTTCTTTTCTTTTTTTTTTTTCTAATTGGAGTCTGTCTCACTCTGTCGCCCAGGCTGGAGTGCTTTTCTTTACCTTTGTCCACAAATTGTTATCCTTTATCATTGGGGAGTTTTAATACTGATCTGCAAATAAATAATCTTGGCAAAACATGTACTGCCATGTTTGCTTCCACTGTCTCTCATTGTGTCATAAGATGTTTCATTATAGATAGAGCTTTTGTGCGAATTGTGATCTTAGAGGGTTCAGATGAATATTGACACCAATGACATGCTTTGGGTAATTAGAAATAATAACTTATATTTTATACTATTAGATAATATTACTACTATCCTCCCAAGAGTGGCAAATTCATATCTGATTCTTTCCTATCCCTCTCCATCACCTTGATATCTGATGTCAAATCATATCAAATGTGTCTCTTTAAAATGGTTCTCTTCTGTTATTTCTCTGTACTTCTGCTTTCTAGTTTAGACTCTAATAAAATATCACTTGAATTACTTTAATAATCTCTTCTCCCATCTCTCTGTGTACACTCAATAAGTCATCAAACATGCATTGAATATATGCATGTTCTAGGAAGTGTTGAGAGCCAGCTTGGGATAAACCAATCATACTAAACCAAAACTTTAGTGTCTACCCCTCCCTGTTCAAAAACCCTTAATGAATTCCTCCCCCTAAGAAAATAAAATTAAAATATCTTTGTGTAACTGTCATAAGATCTTATACAACGTACCTTTTTTTGTTAAATCAAACAGCTTTTTGTTCTCTTTTTTCATCAAATGTTCTCTTTGTTGTGCTAAACTTTGATATAATGTGCATTTTTTTCTCTTTCAAGGTCTAACTCAAAAGCTTCTTTACCACAGAACCTAATTTGGTCACCTCCAACTTGGGGGTTTTGTTTTCTCATGAACCACTGCCACTTTTTACCTTATTATTCTGTGTGTGTGTGTGTGTGTGTGTGTGTGTACGCATGTGTTTATAACTCTAAAAAAGGGAATTATTTTTTGGAGGGTGGGGTCCTTGCAGTACAGGCTTTCCCTGCTAGGTAAGTGTTCCAGGAACCTACCCACATCAGTGTATCAACGAGTGTTGTTGTGAGAGGCTGTGTTTGGCTTCAGTGAATTTTTTTTTTTAGATTCTTTCAACACATTTGCACATTTCATTATGGGTGATTTATGAGTGCACCTGCCTACTCCATGCTGAGTGTTCAGCAGTCTTTGACCAAAAGGAGCATGATCCCATGCCCTACCCTCCCTGTTCACACGATCTCACCTTCAGTGACTTTTTTTTTTTGTTGTTTACTTCCTCGGATGAAAAACATCCTCAAAGTGAAACATTTTGCCAATGTGGAAGAACTGAGACAAAAAACGACAGAAGCACTAAAAAAGACAATCAAAATTGACAAGTTCAAAACTATTTTGAGCTCTGGAAAAAGCGTCTCCATTGGTGTATTGCATCAAACAGAGTATTTTGAAGGTGACAGAAGTTTAAACATGTAAGAATAAATACACAATTTTGTATAAATAAATTCTGTTTTTTGAGTCCCCCCATATTTACATAGATATAAATGATTTGGAGATAGATAGATAGATAGATAGATAGATAGATAATCATATGGCTTTCATTGACTGTAAGGCAGTTTGAGAGCAAGGTTGGCATGGGCTCATCTTTCTATTTTCCATTCTGCTTTGCATTGAATGATAGGTATTCAGTAGCAGCTTGGAGACTGGATAAACAAAGGAGGACAATGAATTATTTAAATCAATCTTATCGAAATAATCCTAAATGAGTCAAACGTTTCAGGAATGTTTTATCTGGTGCCTACTGGTGTCCATGGGAAGAAATTCAACTCATGGTCCAGTGGGATGGGAAAGGAAAAATTGTCGTATAACTAGAAGGAGGTGGAGTTCAAAGTTCGTAAACTGTAAGGTTTTTTCTTTTGGACAGTTTCCTTTTGGGTCAAAGAAAATCAATATGTTAGCAGTTTAACACTAAAGCTTAATTGGCAAAGCACCAAAGTAATTGACATAGTGGTAGTCCAGTTTAGTAATCACTATAACCTTATCCTGGGAGGACTATTAATATCTTTTTAGAAGTTGAGCTAAGACCAAGATCAAGTCACCAGCTTGATAACAAATGTCTCCATTTGTTTGACACACTGAAATGAACAGATTTATTTTTCTTTTTAAATAAATTATTAATGGGCTCCTTGAAGTCATGGAAGTGGGGAATATTGAAAATATTTTTAAAACTTCAAATTTCATTTAATAAGCGAACTTTGAGCTCCTCCTCATTCTAGTTATATGACCTTGTGGGAGTAAATTAACCTGTCTTAGTTTTCTCATCTGTAAAATGAGGATAATAACACTCTGGTATTGCTGGCGTAAATTAGTTATTTTGAGTAAAGTTCTTAACAAATTGCTTTTTGGCATGCTGATTAGCATATATAATTTTACTATTATTGTATACTATAACTTACAAGAATAGTTGCATTTGTTTTTTTTCTCCTTGTTTGGATGTAGACCACATAAAAACACTTTATCTCTACTGTTGAATATACTGTTTGCATGTTGGAAGTGCTCAAACTTATTTTGTTTATTAAGTGAATTAGTTTAGGTCTTCTGTGGTGCTTAGCAACTATTAAAGCTGTGTCATGAGAGTGTTTTAGATGGGAAAGCATGACATGACAGTGAGTGATATTAAACGCTGAAATGAAAGAGAGAGATTGACGAGGAATCTTTTCATTGACATTTTGGATTTGTCTGAGCTATTTTACATAGACTCCTGCTAGTAGTGGTAGAGAAAGTTAGAAAGCAAAGTCATTTCCTTTTTTTTGTCATTTCTATTTCATGACTTAAAACTTCAAATACCAATGGTCCAACAATATAGACAAAGCTGACTCTTAGCCTATTATTCATATCCAAGCTGTGTGCTTCAGACAATATTGACTAAACAACTTTAGAGGCATGACATTCATTAGATTTTCTCAATCCAATATTTCAAATAGCAGGCTGCTACTTACCTTAAATACCCAAAATCTAAAACAAGTACTGGCAAAAAAAAAAATGTATAAAAAATATATGTAGGTGATCCCAAAAGCACTGAGACACTCCTTGTCTTAGTCAGTTTGGGCTGCTATAACAGATTACCATAGGCTTGGAGACTTAACAAACATTTATTTCTCACGGTTCTGGGGGCTGGAAAGTCAAGATCAAGGTACAGGCAGATCTGGCAGATGCTGGTTTCTTATTGTATCCTTATATGCAGAAGAGAAGAGAGAAATGTCAGGTTCTCTGGCATCTTTTCTTATAAGGACATGAATGCCAACATGAGGGCTCCATCCTCATGGCCTAACTGCCATCCAAATGTCTCATCTCTTAACACCATCCCACTAGGGGCTTAGGGCTTAAATATATGCATTGGTGAGGGCACTGACATTCAGTCCACAATACCACTTTATTTCAAAATATACTTTTCTTCTGGTTGCCACATTGCCTGGAGCTATATGTTATACATCTATTCTTTTGGGATAACATATTTGATTAGGGTCATCTATTCACTTTGACTTGCTATTATCACAAAGAAGGCAACAATCTGTCTTAGCACTATTTAGAACTTAGACCTGTTTTCCTGACAGTGGGATAGGAGAACAGAGCATGAATAACGTGATAATTTTACATCAAATGAGAAAAAGGCAGATACTTTTGGGGTAGAGAACACTGGACCTTTTTGAGGGATGGCCACAAGATTCCTTTAGACACGGCTTGGATGACCAGGGTGTGGGGTTGGAGACCAGTACAAGTTGAACTGAGGGGGAACTGAAGTCAGACATCTCTGGCTTCTTGCTATTTCTGAAAGTCAGGCTTCATTTATTATTATTATTATTAATATTTTATTTTAAAGATATATGGTACAATTCAGGATTAGCTATACAAGTGGACATCGGACAGGTAAAGTTTGGGCCTCCTTGTGGTCCCCACTTTGCCTAGTTTGAGATTAGGTACGCTTAGTGGTATTATCGCCCCCCCTCCACTGGCGGTATCCCTCTACTGCCAATCCCTTTCTTATAATCTTATGGTAAATGTTCAGTGTCCGCTTATGTGTGACAACATGTGGCACTCTGTTCTTTTGTATCTGTGATAGATCACTGAGTATTATAGACTCTAAATTCATCCAAGTTGCTGCAAGCCATGTGTTACTGTGACCCTACACCTTCACCCCAGAAGAGAGGCTTGAGTGAACCTATGGATGGAATAAACACCTAGATCATAGCTATTGTCAAAATAGAGGAAGCGCTCATGAATCTTCCCTATTTTTGCAGAGTTTTGCCTTCTTTGTCTGTGATTGGAGGTTGGGTTATGTACTATCCAAAGTCCCTCTAGCTTGGATTCTATAAATTATTTTCTGCATAATATTCTTCCATGTAGATGCATTCACTTCATCAATTTGAAATTTATGACCATCGCTCTTTTCAGCAACTTAAGACCACCATCTGGGTATATGTGTATGGGGTGTGATAAATTGAGTCAATTATAGACACAACTCTGGAAAAACAAACACAAGCACAATTTAATGCTTCTCCCTCACTTATCTCTTTATTTCAAGTACCAGAGGCTTTAGGGTGTGAATTATCTACATGCATTTTCTCAGTATGCCCCTTCAATTTCTACATGGAGATAACTCAAATTATGGACAATATGACTGTCGCCCCCAGTATCTTTTTGGCTTCAAGATAATAAACGTCTCCTAGCAACTTAAAAAAATTGAGATGCCCTTTTCACTTTGACCATACAGATGGAAAAATTGTAAATAACAGATCCTTGACACTCTTCAGAAATAAAATGTGATGAAGGGTTCAGTTGTCTGATTAAATTCTCCCAATAAAATCTCACCTAGCCTATTCTTACCCCAGGAAGGAGGGCTGCGCACACAATGGACATTATTTTTCTTTTGAACATACTCGTATCTTGTCAAGATGTCATCAATACAAATATTTTGACGTTTTTAGTACCACGATTGGGAAGCAGGTTGAATTTTTCAATCCTCCCAGCCCATATAAGTCAGTCTGAGATACTTAATTTCTATTTGAGATCCTTCGTTTCTATTATAAACAGATCCCACAGTGGGAGATAAATTTCATGGTAACAGTTTGGACTTTTTTATGAACCACCTGCAAGTTTTCTGCAAACAACATGTTTTATGGGAGCTCAAAGCAATGTTCACCCATCAAGGCCTGACAGTAAGAGGAGGATAGATGGGGTCTTATCTCAGGCACACACGTAACCTTCCCTGTCCCCTGGCCTAACCTCCCTCTGTACTCATTTATGAAAATGATTCATCTTTAAAGAGCTTCCTCGCTCTGCCTGCAGGCTGTAGATCTTTCTGCACCGGACTTGTGTAGGCTGAGGTTATAAACTTCAGTATGTCAGCCATTTGGAGGGGCTTAATTTTGAATATTGGAAAAAGAAAAGTGTACAACACCCGTACTTCCTTAAAGGGACAGTCTCATCCCAGGATGCTCTTCTACAGAAAGATGCTCTCAAGAGATCTCACTGAAAAAGCATCATTGGAATTCTTTTGTTTTTTGAGTTGGAGTCTCACTCTGTCACCCAGACTAGAGTGCAGTGGCCGCTCCCGGCCACCGCAGCCTCGACCTGCTGGGCTCCGGCGATCCGTCCGCCTCAGCCTTCCGAGTAGCCAGAATTACAGGCATGCGCTACCACGCCCAGCTGATTTTTTGATTTATTGTAGAAATGAGGTCTCGCTGCCCAGGCAGGTCTCGAACCCGCGGGGTCAGGCAATCCACTCACCTCAGCCTCCGAAAGGTGCGGGATTACAGGCTGAGCCACCGAGCCTGCCTGGGATTCTTCTTATTATGCGTCTTACGGCTTCACATCTTGCCTTAGTAGCATGTTCAAATAGGGGTGTGCCTAGCTAGCATTGGGCTGACCTCATCCTCATCATCCTCATGCCCTTCTCTCCCTGGGGAGAAAAGGCTGCTCTGAGAGGCACATTTCCTGTTTGTGGAGGGCACCGCAGATGGTCGTTATTTGTGTCGGGACTGGTGGGAATCACTAGGTTCCTGGAGAATATTCCTTTGAACTGAAAAGCCTTGGAAGGTAAGGAGTATTAACAACAACCAAAGAGAGCAAAAAGCTCAATAATAGTAGAACTGGGAAAAGAGAGGAGAAGACTACACAAATTGGTTCCTTCCTTCGGGCTGACTTCGTGGGACGGTGAGAGCCAATGTTGTTTCTACAGTACTTGGGAACTGGGTCTCATGTTGGAAATGTGGCAAGGCAGTACGTGTGTGTGAAGGTTTGGAATCAAGGGGAGAGAGGAGATAGAAAATGTTGATAGGTTTTTACAGTTCAAATTTGGGCACAACCCCCTTGAGTCCCCTCCCACCGTGGGAGGTTTTCTGCCTTCTCAATAAATCGTGCTTTAAAAAAAAATTCAAATTTTTGTAAAACAATTTCCATAGGAATGAAATGTCCTAGATCAGGGGGCAGGAAATGTTTTCTGCAGAGCGCCAGACATTTGTTTATTTATTTCTGGTTTTGCAGGCCTACTGGTCTCCGTCATGATGACTCAGTTCGGCCATTTTAGCTCCCCCACAGACGTAGTCAATCTCATTGGGCATGACTGTGTTCCAATAAAACTTTATTTATAATGCCACGAGGCAGCCTGGATTGGGCCTGCTGACATAGTTTACTGACTCCTGTCTCATACCACTCTGGCCTAACATCAAGCCTCAAACGGGCCTGAGCCTGTTTCCACGTTCTTAGACCAAGACCAGTGATGACTTGGTAGCAATCACCAAGAAGTAACATTTTGCTGCATAAGAGTAGTCAACATGAGCCCCATGAAAGCAAATGTTATGCAAGATCGAAATTTGTGTCTCTAGAAAATGATTGCTGAGGTTAAAATAAATTTAGTAAATATGGGCAGGTCTTCTTGGAACTTACCGTTTTTAAAATGTATCAAGAATCTCAAAGAGAAGATGTAGGAGATATTTCCCAAATGTGTTTGTTCACAGGACCTTTTTCTACTAATACCTATTGCCATCTATGGGACTCTGTGTCTCCTTGGCACACAGTTGGAGCAACTCTGCCAGCGTGGGCTCTCCAGGGAGATTTGAGACTCTGACATTGTCTATCTACTGTGCCACATAACAACAACTGGATTATGAGCTGCCTGAAGCCAGATGTGTCCCCTACACAGGCTTGCTTCAGACATCCTCTCAAACTCCAAAAGTCACTGGAGTAAAATTTTTCCTATGTTCCCTACTCCGATAGCCATTTATCGTATGCCGTCTTGCCCTTTCCTAGCGGATATTTAGTCAATGTGTACCACTGATCTTCCAGATAGCTGCAAGATAGCAGCCATAGAAGCTGGTTCTTCCTAAATTCTACTTATTAGAGGTATCATAAAAATCCCTGTGGAGACTCTCATTCTGGTAATCCTCAGTGTTCTAAAGTCCTATTCCTGAAAGTATCTCTAAAGTCCTACTGAAACAGAGTTTTCTCACCCTCATGGTCAGCAGAGATCAAACACAATGGCTGTGAGAATTCATAAAGGAGCCCGGCTCGGTGGCTCATCCTGTAATCCTACGCCTTTGGGAGGCTGAGGTGAGTGGATTGCCTGAGCCCCTGGGTTCGAGACCCACCTGGGCAGCAAGACCTCATCTCTACAATAAATAAAAATCAGCTGGGTGTGGTAGCGCATGCCTGTAATTCCGGCTACTTGGAAGGCTGAGGTGGAAGGATCGCCGGAGCCCAGCAGGTTGAGGCTGCGGTGGCAGGAGCGGACACTGCACTCTAGTCTGGGCAACAGAGTAAGACTCCAACTCAAAAAAAAAAAAAAAAAACGAATTCATAAAGGAAGACAGTTGATCTCTGTGATAATGTTCTGTGTGATGGAGCATTGGGTAGTTCAGCTCATCTCTGCTGAGCACCTCCTTGTTGGTGGCACAGAGCAAGGTGCTGTTGAAACCGGTATAATTCATAAGCTCCTACTCTTGTCTTTGAGGAGATTCAAATTACACAGGGGTTAAAGAATACGGTAGTGAGGTAGTTGTCAAATCAGGAAACCTAGAACATCTGCAGAGTTCCCCAAGGAGTGAGGGATGGTAATCTCTGTGGTTTCTGAATCCCTCAATCCTGCTTCAATCAGAGTAGCTCTGATGTTATCTACCGTATGTCCTAGAAAAATAATAGGCATTGGAGTCAGAAAGACACATCTCTACTATCTGCTATAGTGCTGCTTAATCCTTCTGAGACTGTTTCCTTATCTATTAAAGGTGGCTAACACCCACGCTTCACAGATTTGCTGTGAAGATTAAATGAATGAGTGCACATGAAACATTCAGCCCAGTTCCTGGCACATGGTAGTGCCTCAATAAAGGACAACCAAGGCAACAGATAGAGCACAATAAAAACCATAGGAAAACCTCAGTGCCTTGCACTGCACTTCACAGATAGCTGGACTGAAAATATTTCTTGAAAAAAAAAAGCTGAATAAAATAATACAAAAGGAATGAATGAGAAAAAGGATTGTTAACCCTCTGACTGATCTCAGAGGGTCTTGCAGGAGTGGGAGCATGTGTGCTATATTTGCACTCCTGGTCTTGAAAATAGACAAAGGGTTTCCTGCAAACAGGACTTAGGGCAAGGATGACAGAGAGGTAGCCACTCAGATGCCTCAGAATCTTTGGGAAGTTGTCTTTCGTGCGGTCAGGTGATATGAAGAAGTTTTTTTTAGAGAAAGATAGGAAAGGAAGGAATAGAAGAACTGAAAGGCAAGAGAGAGGATGCCTGGGACATGTATACACACATACAGAGAGAGAGAGAGAGAGAGAGAGAAAGGGTGGGAGGGAAGGAGGGAGGAAAAGAGGGAGAGTGAGGGAAGGAAGAAGGGAAGAGAGGAAGGAGGGGAGAGAGGGAGGGAGGGAGAGACACACAGAGAGAAGCTGTAGTTCTAAAATACCACACCAACTCTGTAGAAAGTAATCTCAATTTCACTATTTAATTTTCTTTTTAGTCAAGCAAAATGGAATGGATTTTCTCAGCTTCTTTCCATGGTATCATAATAAGGTCTGCAATGATACTTGGTCGTCATTCAATTGCTTTCCCTAAACATATATGACTTTTGAAGTCAGGGACTTAATTTCTTCCAGATCCCCCATTCCCCAAATGTCTGACTGAAAGGGGGAGGCTCTGTTCACCTCATGCGTGAGAAAAACAATTTCCAGGTGCTCTTGAACCTGATGCTTCAGATGGACAGAAGCAACATGAGGGAAGGAAGAGTGAGGTCAAGAGGGTCCCCAGGTGCTAAATCGACACAAGGGATTCCCTGGCATTCCATGTTTCCTCGTCTGAGAAAGAGACAAGACATTCTGTGATGTTTCTTTCAAATATTTCCTTATATGAAGTATATTTCTCACACAGTGGATTTCATCAAGAGTTGTAACCTCTTTCCTCTGACTTCGTCTGTGAAAATAAAATAATACTATGGTGGCAATACTGTGCATCTAAACAAAATCACAACTGCAACCTGAATTGTGTTGGGTCCCATTCCTGTTTCCTTCCTAACCCTCTGGGCCAGTTGCCCCTCCCCTCTCTTCTGCCCGCCCCCCTTTAGAACTATGGATATTCCTCATGCATGCACAACATTTTTCACCTGTGCCATGTCCCTTGGAGTCAGGGAATTGTAACTTTTAATTCAGCTCAGTCCGTCCTTGGCTGAGCACATCATACTTGTTGGGTCCCTGGCACTGCACTCGTGCACCGCGGCTGGGTTCTGATGTGACCACTGGCTGCCCGATGTGGCTTCCTGGTACTCAGTTCAACCAGGAGATACTGCCCTGTATCCTCCACTGCAGATCCACCGTGCCCTCAAGGGCCTTACCTGCAGGATGCTGTGGAATGTCTCTCTCCACATGAGGTCTTGATTCCATACATTGACTACAAGTCTTAGAAGGGCAAGGCCGGCAGGGCCATGCAAGTACCAGACACCAAGCTGCGTCAGAATCGCTTGCTCTTCTGAAATGAAGGCTTTGCAACGGTGGCAAATGTGTTTGCACAATACCTGTTCTCCCCAAGAAAGAATTCTCCAGCAGGAGTCATGCAAATTGACTCTACTTTTTTTTTTTTTTTGGTCATTTTATGATTTTCCTAAATTCATCCAGGAATGTCATTGAATAAGGATAACACTCTTGTCAGGAAACAGGTATATGGAATACTAAGGGAAACCAGAAGTCCTCAAAATATTAGACCCTCAGTTTCCTCAATAATGACTCTGATCAGAAGTCCCTTTGATGGTATCCAAGTCTTCACAGCATTCTTGTCTCAGAGAAGACAATACTTTTACTAGTTCAAAATTCTAAGAGGTGTGGATTTTAACAGGACCCGAAATTAGATACTTGTAAACTGTCTACCTCACTGAACTGCAGAGAACTCTTAGACTTTTTCTTTTATTAAAAAATTAAAGCCTAATGAATAAGTCATGCTTTTTTGTGCATGCCTTTTGCAGAAGTCTTCACGAGTGTATACCTCTGAGTTACCACCCCATAATCGAGATATAAAACAAGTCCACGATGCCCTCCAAATCCTCCTTGTCGCTTTGAAATGGTCTCTCCTCCTGCCCCCCACCACAGGCAATTCTTTCCCTAAAGTTTTGCCTCAGCGAGAATGTCACGCAAATGCCATTATATAATAGCCTTTGAACTCTGATTTCTTTCACGTGGCAGAATGCTTTTGAGTTCATCCGTGTTGTCGCATGTTCCAGAGGTATACTTGCTTTGTTGAAAGTTACCTCAGTTCATTCATCCGTTCTGCCTATGAGGGACATTTAGGTGAATGCAAAAAAGTCATTATAAACATCCGTGTAGAGGTTTTTGTGTGAACATAATTTTCATTTCTCTTCATTAAGGTTATGTTTTTAAAATTTGTTTTCAGGTGAGGAAGTAAGAATATGACACAGGAAGGCAAGTACAGAAGTTAAGCCTGATACTTAAACTTTTTGAATGAGAATTTCCTTAGACCCTAACTTACTAGGCACCCAGTGCAAAGGAGTGTGTCTTCAAACTGTTTCCAAGGACTTGATATGCTAGGCACATTTCAGTCATTTAACAAATATTGATTGAGTGACTACTATATTGCTAACCATTCTTTGGGCATTGATCTTGAAAAGGAAGTTCGAAACAAGGAAATTTCTGAACGCATTATAATGCACAGTATTCTGTATTCCAATTACTTTTTCTTTTTTTTTTTCTGCTGTCACCAGTTTTATTTGATGTGTTAAGGAGATGTTGCCAGGGAAATCTGACAAGAACATGAAAGCATTCCAGATTTAAAAATACACACACACACAGCTCCCCAAACATACAAAAGCACAAACACTTTCACTGTACATACAGGTGGACAAACCCAGACACAGACACATAAACTCACAAACCCAGATATAATAGCACAGAGACACTAATAGATGCTTCCAGAGACACACAGACCCCAAGACTTCTGCATGACAATTACTTTTCATAAAATCTCTCCCTGTGCTTGTGTGTATGTGAGTGTGTGTGTGTGTGTGTGTGTGTGTGTGTGTGTGTGTGTGTGAGAAAAAGAGACAGAGACTTTTCCACAATCCCCTATATCTTCTGATAAGAAATGGAAAATTGATTTTCAATTACCTACTAATTCTTTGGGAGATTTCAGAGTTTTGTTTACAGTGGTCACTAATGTCTCCTATTACACCCCCCCCAATTGGGTAATGGATTGTGACCCCCATGGCAATCAATCATACATGTAGATAGAGTAAATCAAGTGATCACTTATTGGTATAAGATGAGAGATTCTTGGAAGAGTCCTACCAGTAAATTTAATCCTCACTATCCTGTTATAAATGTGTGTGATGCTGATATTAAATATTTGTAGCCTTGTGTTAAACATTATTATTATTTTTTAAATAACATATCAGATTATACTGGAAGACAGAGTGCAGATTCCAGCAGTATCTTACCTGTGTTAACTAAGAGGAATCTGGTAGCATGAATGCACTCCCAAGAAAGTAACTATGAGAAAAAGGGAGAGAAGGGGATAGCGAGACTGGAAGTTCAGAAACAGGGGTGTGCTGGAGATAAGCTCTGTCTCCTTCATATTTTTGCCTAAGATTCATCTCTTGGGAGAAAAAGAATCAGAACTCTGTGTCCCGTGATCTGTCTGTTCATTCCTTAGGGTGCTTCATTTTACAACCAAATCACGAGATTACCTGGGCCATTAAATTTATCACCAGGTCTTCCATTTATTGAATAGTTTTGTAGTTCTAGAAAAAGAAACCCTACATAATATATTTGATCAACAGTTCTATATCTACTCACTGGTTTGAGGAGCCGGGGAAGCTCTTACCTAACTAGCCACTCAACAAAATGCAGAGAAGATGCTTGAAGGAGCTGAGCATTTGTCTGCTAATGTGTACTAGAAAACCTGAGCTTGCAGCCATTGTTTCCAGGTGAGAAGCTGATAGAGTCTGGATTGTTGTCCTCTTCCAAATCTCACGTTGGAATGTGATCTCCAAGGTTGGAATGTGATCTCCAAGGTTGGAGATTAGGAAGGCAGGTTCCTCCCGCGTGGCCCCGTGCCATCCTTGTGGTAATGAGTGAGTTCTTGCTCTCTTAGTTCATGTGAGAACTAGTTTTTTAAAAGAGCCTGGCATCTTCTTTTCTTGCTCTTGCTTCTGCTCTTGCCGTGTGACACGCCTGCTCCCTCTCCGCCTTTCGCCATGACTGTGAGCTTCCTGGGACCTCCCCAAATCCCAGCAGAGGCCAGTGCTATGCAGAACCCTAAGCCAAAATCAACCTCTTTTCCTTATAAATCACTCAGACTCAAGTTTCTTTATAGCAACGCAGATGGACCAACACAGTTACGCAATTGTTACAATCATCTGGACGATGACTATTTGATCTTATACCACCACACTTTAAAAATTATGAAGAGTCTGTTTCTTTCTCAAGAAGGGTCAGGATCCTCCTTGCCGTTCAAAACCACCAGAGCTAACATTTGGCTCCAGTGATATGGAAACCTCAAGATGACAAGAAAGGCATTTTCTAGGAACTATAGCTCATTCCTCTCCCTGACGAATTGTCATACCCTTCTGAGAACACAACCCATCAGTCCTCTGAAATAGAGGATCAGATAACCAGGTCTTGCTCAGCTGATTTGCCAGTCGATAAATGATGAACTTTACTGAGGCTACCTGCCCACGAGTCTTTTGAGAAGAAAACGGCCAGAGTCTGAGATAACAAGGTAACCTGATGACTTTTAGCATAGTCATGGTTTGCCTTGGCCCACACAGTGCTTGCAGTAATTTTCCGGTCTTCATCAGCATCCTATCTGTACATTTCATCGGCAGCAGCAAACGCTACTATAACAGAAACGATTAGAGGACTCTGTGGTACCAGAGACACAGAAAATGCTCAATAAATATTGGAAAATGAGACGAACAGAGATGATGAGAGCTATTTTCAGTGGCTTAAGCAACCTGCTTCAGGAGACATATCGCCTTTGCTAGCAACCCAAAGTAGCATTCTACGCTCATATTGCCTGATTAAATAAGATACCATCGAGGTTGTTCACGGAGCGTTCATGATAAAGGCTTTACCTCTCTTTGTTCTTCTACGATCCATGAGCATTTCAAATGAGCACCAAAAAAAGCTAAAGACAAGTGAGTGAAATGCTGGTAACGATTGCATATTAGAATGTATCTGGTCGCTGTAGTACAGAAGGCTTGAGGCAAGCAGCAAGGATTCTGTTAGGTGCTGTGCATAGAGGTTTTTTTTTCTAGGATGAGAATAGAGGATAAGGTGGATTGTTTTTCTCTGCGGGGCTATGTTTGGGGTGTGATAGAGGGCTGGCACAGTGGGAACCATGGGAAGGAGGCTTAAAGGACTTTTAAACTTACCTTCCAGATGAGAATCCCTCATTAGAGAAGTGAATTTCAGAGGATGTGCTATTTTGATTATCTTATCTGGGGTCATGGTGTTTACAATAGTAGTAGTAATAATAAGAGTTGCAGCAATAAGAGTTAATATGTACTGAGAGTTAACAATGTGCTGGGGAGCTGTGATAATTGCTTAATATGTATTATTTAATTTAATGCCTAAAACAACCAATCTTGTCAGATAACTACTGTTATTATAACAAGGAAGCTGTGGCTTCGAGTTAAGTAAACTGCCCAAGGCCACACAACTTGTTAAACATGGAGATTTGAACTAGACTCTTGGGTCGGACTGTGTGGGTTCAGATGCTATCAATAGGAAGGATGGGTACTTGAAGTTTCAGGTTGAAATAAATACAATGAGAAAATGGCAGAAAAATAACACAGTGCTTCGTATTTCCCTCCAAATAGCTCTTCTTTACTTTCCTTTCGATCTTTTTGATTGAAAAGATTGGAAAGACTATGGAATGGTTTGTGCATTTTTAAATGGTTGAAAGAAATCAAAATAATATTTGTAGACAAAAAATTGTATGAAATTTAAGTTTCAGTGTCCATAAGTAAAGTTTCACTGAAACAGAGCAAAGCCCATTAATTTAAGAATTGTTGTAGCAGCCTTAAGTCTACAGTGGCAGAACTGTGTAGTTGTGACAGAAACTGTATAACTTGCAAAACCTAAAACATTTGCTTTCTGATTTCTTCCTGAAAAAGCTTACCAACCTCTGCTTTTTGATTGTTTATATTTAAGAGGTTAAGAATAAAAAGTCTTTGGCATCAGACTGCTCTGGGTTTGTGTCCTGTCTCCCTTTCTTGCTATGTAACCTTGATAGGGGTTGTTCAACCTTTCTGCCCCTCAGTTCCACATCTGTAAAATGGTGATGATAGCACCAACCTCAGAGGATCATAGTAAGAATATTACATGAGATAATCCATAAAAGGAGTTTAGAACAACGTCTGACACATGGTTGGTGCCCACACAAATGTTAGCATATTGTTCTTAGCATGCTAGTAAGTTTTTCCTACAATAGGTGCTTATCACCCTTGTTAACACCTTGTAGCTCCATTCCTGATTTGTTCAACTAAGGCAGATGAGTGTCTTCTGGACCTACATCACCTCTTGCCTTACCGGAACTGGAATGGATCCCTTGGCTTCTCTTGCCTCAGGTCAGGAGCAGACACTGATACCAAGTCCTTGTGCCCGTCTCCTCAACTACAGCTGGCTCTATACTCCTTGGCTCTGGCTCTGGTGGCCAGTGTAACCATACGAGGGGGTGTGAGAAAACCGCTGTGGACTTGGAGACTGAAGCATGACTTGGTAAATGTGTTCATGATCTTCAAAGGCTGGGAGACTTGGAAGGCTCAGCGTGAGTCTGCCAATAATACTGAAGAAAATGAACTGCCTTATGAGTGATTGAGGTGAGGTAACATTATGGGGCTTGGTCACATCAACTCTATTGCTTGTCATTCTACCTTCAGGGATTCTTTCCTTTGCCAGTATGATGGGGATTGATGGATGGGGAGAAAGAACACCAGGAAGAAGAGCGGCAATGTGCTGCCTAAATCTAGCTTTGCCTACTCTAGAATGTAGCAGGGGCCAACTCCAATGATGATGTCAACATGGTGGGAATAGTGTGTGGGCTGTGGTATCAGTGTGGAAGAGGATTTCATTCTCCTTAGAGCTCCTGAGACAGGATCTTTCCAGACTGTTATGGATCTAATCCTTAAGCAGACTAGGGACTTGATATGGCTCTTTCAAAATAAGTAATGACCAACTGGTCACTGTGATGAGACTTCTCATGACCTCCAGATAGTAGTGAAACATTCTAATTTGTTGTCCAAAGTCCACCGTCTCCAGTTATTCAGTGTTTTATTTCTTCTCTTATTTTGTCCACCTCTGTTTTGTTTCTTAGGGAAAATTGTGCTAAAATAGAATGGGCAGACTTATATTTACAGGTTCTACCTTCCAATTCCGTTCCAGACCTTCAATATAACTTTAAATTTTTGAGATTGCCACTTCACTTTTCTTAAAGGAGAGAAGGGGATGTATTCAGAGGTATGGTGGGTGCATGGATTCCTGGTTCAAATCCAGTTTATTCATCTCTTAGCTTCATTATCTTAAATCAGGAGATCTATCTTTCTGTGTCTCAGTTTGCCCATCTAGAAAATAGGCACATAGGTAGTATCTCCCGCATGAAGCTGGTGAAGATGAAGTGAGTCAGCTAATTTAGGGAGAATGTGTAGAAAGGTAAATGTCAGGCTGTTTGCTGTTGTCGTTGTTATTATTACCCACCAAGAAGTAAATTCTAACATTGAATATATTATTACAATGACTCTTCACTGCGGTCTCTGAGAAAGGGATTATCCCAATAGATGGAATCTATGATGCTCTATGAGGTTAAATAATTTGCTTAAGCTCACCCAGTTAGGAAGTGAGAGTGACATTACTCTCATTAACTGGAGAGCCCTTGCACATTCTGTGAATATTCTTTCACTTTGAACATTCATTGATTTCATACTCAGACTGGGTATTACAGTGCGAGTTAGGTTAATTATTTGAATAATTAATAAGGCAACACACCACCACTTGGATATTTTCATGTAAAATTTTTCCCTTCTATTCTTCTTACTAAAGAGTTAAAATATGAAGTCAAATAGCATCTGCTGTTTAAGATCAAGCTGCATGACTCTTTGGACTAGGTTTCAAGGGTGTTTTTTTTTTTTTCTGCTACCGAGCACTCAGTAGAAAAGCTATAGACATTTTTTCTCTTATCTCTCTCTTGTGAGTGCCAAGCGGGTAAACCTCATATGAGCTTGTAACTCAGAGTGTGTGGCCAGGTGGAACATGTGATTGTGTGTTGGTGGAGGTGGGAGTAGGAAAAGGGAAAAGTATAATTAATTGTTACCAGAGGGAAAAGTTGAACTGGGTGGAGATTTAGAATGATTCACCTGGATCTTTGACTCAAGTGGCTTAATGAGTTTCTGCAACGCCTTCTGATAAAAGTTTGGCCAAGGAGACTGTATTTTGCCCAGGGTGTAACCACCCCAAGCCTTGATTGTTGTTTAGAAGCAGTGACTGCCATTTTGCAAAATGATGATTCAAAGACTGAAAAGTAAAGGTGAAAGGCCCGGCTTACCTGGGTGGTTGGGTTCGGATTCCACACGGCACGGGCTTTAGCTGATTAACCTATCAAGAATACAAAAATAAGACTGAAAAATACCAGAGGATAAACTATGTTCTAGAAGTGGAACAAAACAGCCCAGAAGGGTAGAAAACCAGATCAAAGTTGAGGAGACAAGCCTTTGTCAGAAAATCATCCAAACCAAACAACACAACATGGGTGTTGGCAATATGGAGTTGCCTTTCTGGGAAAACAGTGGATTCGGCAAAGGTCTGTGCATTCTTAATGAGGTGTTTTAAATCACTCTGACTCTCCTGTGTTTGTTACCACCTACTTAGAATACTGAGTTTGGGAGATAACCCCTGCTCTTAATTCTTAGGCTGATTTTCTTTTCTACATCTAATTCCGTTTGGTAATTGTCCAAAAGAGGAAAACGGGATGCTTCTACCTACCGGAGGTTTCTTTCTAAAGTAAAACAAACAAACAAAAATATCTTTTCTTTTTTTTTTCCCCAAGCCCTAATGGTCTGTGATCACACACACACAAAAAGTCCAGATGTATTAGCATGATATACAGAACCTTTTACAACCTGGTGACAGTGAGTTTTTTCTCTTTATATATTATCGGTTCTTCCAGGGAACGTTATACTTGAACCACACTGGGACAGGTAACTTTCTGAGACCATCATAAGCATCTCAGGTCTTTGGTCTCTTTGCACAGAACCCTCCTCTGCCTGGAATGGAAGTCCCCATTTTCCTCGTCCAAGAAACTTGTGTTCTTTTTTCAGGAGACAGATTCCTATTCTTCCAAGAAGTTTTTGTTTTGGTGTCTATCTTCCTATGCCCACATAGTAATTTCCAAATATATATGTGTGTGTATATACACACATATATAGTTATATAACAATATGCATACTCATATATCAATATTTGTTTACCCTTTCCTCTAATATTCATGGAGTTGCCACTTTTTTCTCTTTTATAAATACATCACAGTAATTGTCCTTTCACATCTGAGTTTTGCTGATACTTTTTTAGGACTAATTTTTCAAAGAAAAATGACTGTATTAAATGATTTTAATACTCTCCTGCCCTTGGTACATATGCCAAGTTGCTTTCTATAAAGGTTTATCTGTTTCCATGTCTATCTGTAATACACAATAACCAGAGTACAGAGTGCAGAGTGCTTGTTAAGATAGATCTGTCAGCCGGGCTCGGTGGCTCAGCCTGTAATCCCGCGCCTTTGGGAGGCTGAGGTGAGTGGATTGCCTGACCCTGCGGGTTCGAGACCCGCCTGGGCAGCGAGACCTCATCTCTACAAAAAATCAAAAAATCAGCCGGGCGTGGTAGCGCGTGCCTGTAGTTCCCGGCTACTTAGAAGGCTGAGGCGGAAGGATCGCTAGGACCCAGCAGGTCGAGGCTGCGGTGGCCGGGAGTGGCCACTGCACTCCAGTCTGGGTGACAGAGTGAGACTCCAACTCAAAAAAAAAGAAGATCTGTCTCAGCCCCAGATATCCTCCTAAAAGAAAAGGGAAGGGAAAAGAAAAAACTGCTCTTACTTTGTAAACAAAAGTGCTGAAAATTGAATACATATATATTTATCTGATTAGTACTTAGGCCAAAGTTATCTTTCTATAGCTGATGGTTATTTTGTATTTCTTCCTGTACAAACTGGCTTTTCTGGCCATTTGAACATTTTTCTATTATGCTTTGTACACTACTCTAGCACTTGAATAAAAATAAACAGAAATGACTGAACTTTTATTGTATTCCAGATACTGGCATGGACTACATTTCCTAATAAGACCATGAAATAGGCACTATGACTTATGCCCATTTGAAAAACCAACATGTTGAGGCATAGAGAAGTTAAATAATTGCGTAGGGTCATGCAGTCAATGAGAAATCAATAAGGAATGTGGGAAAGATACATATTCCCACAGCCTAACCCCAAAACCTTTCCTCTCAACAAAAATCCTCAACTCTTGCACTTATTACTCTTTAAAGTCAGGTGTGTTGAGATCATTTATATTTAGTAGTGTTCACCCTGATTAGGCATGCAGTTCTATTGACATCATGCCATAATCAACTGACATCATTGACATCAGACCATAATCAAGCTAGAGAATACGTCCATCACCTGCCCCTTCTGTTAGCCTCTCTGTCCCTGGCAATCACTGATCTGTTTTCTGCTAATGTGGTTTTGTCTTTTCTAGAATGTTATAGAAGTGGCGTCCATGACATCACCATATATAAGATGGCTTTTGGGGTCTCCCTTCTTCTACCTAGCTTTGTGCTTCTGAAGTTCTTCTGTGATGTTGCATGTGTTTGCTGTTCCTTTCTATTGATGGGTAGTATCCCATTGCATGGATGTAACTCCTCAGTTTTTTTTTTGTTTGTTTTTTTGGGTTTTTTTGCTGTGGCTTTCTTTGTACGGTGGTATCCCTCATTACACCATGTGCTCTTTGGAGGTATTGATGTTTCCCTGGTCCTCGTTAGTATCTTCACACAACACTTGTGGTGCATAGATTTCCAATAATAGGAATAAAGTAGCAAAGAATCATGGCGAACAATACACAGTCTCATTAATAGTAAAATAAGTAAAATATTATTTAAATTTTAAGTATCTCCATAAGTCAATTAACTTAGCAGAGCAAAGAGAAAATAATTTCTAAAAGTCACTGAAGACTGGGATATATGGAAACATACATTCATATATGGTTGACATTGGTGAGAGTTGTACATTGGTTTAAATTTGCTGTTTACAAACCTGGGATGATGTAACAAGAGCTATACATTTTTCTAGACCTAAATCCATTCATTCCATCATTAGGCAAGTAAACAAAAACAAACGCAGAGTAAAGATGTCTCAGAGAAGTAGAACTATTTGTAAGAGCCTCACATTTTAAGCTTCAAACTCCCAATTTAGTAAATATGTCAGCTAACTATTATGGTACAGCATAAATGAGTACTGTGAATATTAAAAATAAGAATTATATGAGTGTTACACACACATATTAAATATAAGGAAGATCAAAGTGATATAGAATTAGTTTCTATTGATTTTTAAATTTGTAAATCAGCTTGTAACTTTAAAATGTCTCCTAAAAAGTTATCTACCCAAATTATACATACAGATAAATACACACGCACTTTTTTTTCTTTTTGAGTCAGAGTCTCACTCCATCACCCAGGCTGGAGTGCAGTGGAACACTCATGGCCACCCCAGCGTTGACCTGCTGGGCTCTGGAGATCATTCTGCCTCAGCCTGCCAAATAGCTGAAACTACAGATGTGCACTACCACACCCAGCTGATTTTTGATTTGTTGTAGAGACAAGATTTCGCCAAGTTGCCCAGGCTGTTCTTGAACCTGTGGGCTCAGGCAATCCCCTCACCTCAGCCTCCCAAAGTGCTGGGATTGAGCCACTGTACCAGGCCGCATTTTTACCAACTGCATTGCTATTGAAACATTGCTGCTAAAGTAAGGCAAGAAGAAATCTTTTGAGGCAGTTGTAGTTACTCAACTGAGTGATAATTTTGATGTTCTGTAAATAGTGATATGGGAACAAAAGCATGCTTGGAACACGAATCACTCTATCTGATATTACCGCTGAGGCCATGATTATCTGCACACAGTCGAAATAAAAAGGAATCAACTTTAGCGATTTTTCAGGTTAATCTCCTTGTCCCCTTGTCACCCACTCCCTCTTTTCTTATATGTAGGTTTCCTTCATAATGTACTTTCTTTGAAAGTTTCATGCTTGACCAAATATTTGTTTTCTATCTGATTTTAGCTCTGCTCCATTTTTGAAAGACTGCTAGCTTGATGACATTTGCCAGATCATTTTTTTTTTTAATGTAGGAGGCATCAGAATGACATTACCTAGGAAAATTCATGCTGAGGACACAGGCTATATGAGAGTGAAATTAAAATATTTAGTAACCTGGCTCTATTCTTTTTATCCCCTTTCTTATAAAACATGCTTCAAGCATGTTAAAGAGATTTTTCTCTATTATAGTAAGTCAGTTTTGACTCTTATGGATGGACAGATCCGTCATTTGTTTTGGTGATTATCACTTTGTATAGAGCTAGTAGAAATCTTACAGTCCTTCCCTTAACAGATGAAAATATTAAATGTTGAAAACAATTTGTCCAATATAAAAGGGGGAGTCCTAGACTGAGGAGAAGACACACCTTTGGTCTTAAAATCCTGACTGGCTCTTAGCAGGGCATATTCCATGTTGTCTTCCTGTGAATAAATACTCCGGTTCTTTGCTAGGTGGGAATACAATGAACAGTCTGTTAGTGTTATGTGAAAATGAAGAGAGAAAGGTGTGTGATGAGCTATGATTCATAGGGGTTTGGGACATGAGAATTGGAAGGGATGATGGCTCATTCTAAATAGCCCTTAATAAGCTTCATCTGTCTGCCAGCTATGGTGGGAAATCAGGGGTAATTGAAGAGTTAAAAAGTGTATTGCTCACCTGTGGAGTGTTATGTTGATGTCAGAAGACACGACATACACGTGCCTCAACCTCACAACATTTATTTACAACAATCAGAAGAGTCCTAAATGATTCACATTCATTCAATAAACACATTCAAACATGAAGCAGAGAAAAAACTGACCAGAGCAGACTTATTTGGGGAAGATTTCCTGAAATAAACATGATTCACGACAACTAGCAAAGCAGAAGAGGTAGAGTATTTTGGGATGTCAAAAGTATGCACAGAGGAAGGGAAAGTAAGTTGTCTTACTTACTTATGGAGAGTGTATTATGTGCTCGACACTGTGGATGGTGCTAAGGGAGCAAGAGTAACAGACAATTTGGTGAAAAAAACGGTCCTGTCGTGAAGGAGGTGTCACACTATGGGGTACAAGGCAATGACAAGAGAGTGGGGGACTGTTCATTTGGGTTAAGTGTAGAATGCTAATCAGTTGATTATTGGGAGTAAGTTAATTTGAAAATATTTTAGGAGACACTGACACCTAAGTTGAGGCTTGAAGGAAGAAGAAAGATGATCTGGGTTGGGAGGCTCTGACTGCCATGTGGAGGAGTTTGGATGTGGTTTCATCGTCCATTCCCCTTGCAGAGGGAGTGAAAGACTGTAAGCCAGGAATTGATAGGAATTAAGTTTGCATCTTGGAGGAGTTACTCTGGTTACAGAGGAGACAATGGGTTAAAGGGAACTACACTGAAAGAGGGGAGTAGGTCTCCAATGTGGAGATACAGGGATGTGTGTGAATTGATGAGATGGACAGGAGACAGCAGTAATGAGTAAGGCTTGAAGAGGAATGAAGCCAAGGATGAACCCCAGCTTTCTGGTTTTGGCCACTGGTTGGATGGTCCAGCACGTCCTAAGATGGGCAGCAGAGAAGGAATTACGGGTTTCCAGATGGGAGGGGTAAGAGAAAAAGAGTCAACCTGTTGAGTTCTGGTTTTCTCAAATTTGAGATTCTTGTTGGACATCCATCCACGTGGCAGTGTCTCAAAGAAAATTAGCAATGAAGAAATGACAAAGATCTGAGCTTATGACGAAGGGAAATGGATCTGTTGATGTCAAAAAAAGTAAGGGAAGGTTTTAAAGAGATATGGAGCCAAATTATGGATTCAGGAATGTGATTTATGCTAATGTAAGGTTCTTAAAATTATAGAGAGGAGAGATTGATATGGTCCAGTGTTTTGTTTTATATTAATACCTAAGAGTCAGAATTTAATGAGGCTTAGAGACAAGTTTGGGAAAGTTTACACAAGTTTAGTTGTACTCTAAAGGTCAAAACTATCAACTAGATCATTGAAGATATCTTATTTTGGTGCTATCAGTAATTTTGCTTCAAACATTTGCTTCTAGATAACGTCAAGCTTTCATCTGTAAGGCAAGTGTAACGATCTGGCCCATAGCACAGTTATAACTGATCATAATATACTGTAGAACTATCACCAATCATGATGACTTTAGGTGGTTTTTTTACTACATTTGATAGGAAATTTCTAAAAGTCATATTTCATTTACTCAACCGTGATCATTCACATTTGTAAGGCATTTTTTTTTACAAATGCCTTGAAAACATTAAATCATTGGGCTGTAATGGTAATCTAGTAAAACAGTTGAAATAATCATTGTTTTTTTTTAACTTTACAAATGAGAAAATGGAAGCTACAAGAGGTGAAATGACTTGTCAAGATAAGTCACTATCTAGTAAGTGGAGGATTTGGAAATCTATGTCTGCCATTTTTACAATGATTCCATAAAAGTCCATCACTATATCTTTGGATTCAGATTCAATGATCTTGCTAAATCAGTTAGATTATCCAGATTAGCTGATATATTAGACATAGACCCTGTGCAAGTCATTGTGTAAGACAATGGAGTGACAGAAAGACAAATTTAAGACCTTTTTGAGAACTGAAAATCTCCTTAAGGCATACAAAATATAAGTGCATAGTCAATTAAAAATAGTATTATAATATAAAATGATAAAATAATCAAAAGGATCTTACAGTGTGGAGAATGGATCATCAGTACTCTGGGAACTCAGAGATAAAGTCATTTGGAAAAATTTCATTGATGAACTATGAGCTAATAGGTAGGAGATAATAGAAAAATGAAAGCAGCTCAGGCCAGGACACACAGGGGACAATGGCAGAAAGTAGGAAAGGTCAAGAGATGTTTAGCAGTGAGTAGGCCAAGCTGGATGGAAGGGATGACTTATGCAATGATGTCAAAAATTCTGCAGAGTTAAAGTGGGCAGCTGTTGGGGAGTTTTGAAATATCAAACCAAGGGAATTCGTAAAATTTTGTTTTTTAACTTGAATTATTTTTATCAGATTAGTTTTAAACATCACATGGTTAATTCAGTGGGAGATTTCTGCAATTTCACTCTACTAATTGGTTAATTTGTTAAAAATCAACCATTTCTTCTGTTTATCTTCTTAACCACAGTTCGGGAAAATTTTCCAGCTCTTTTACAGATCAATTGCATTTAAGTAATAAGAGTTTAATAAAAAATGTATGTGCTAGTTTCTATTAAATTGCTAGGGTTTTCAAAGAGCAATCTGTTGAGGATCTTTAGAAAATGTCTTATCTGCTAATGAAGACACACCCTTGAGACTACTTTTGGGACTTTCTTGAAAATTTCCTCTATGTCAGCTCTCATTACTTTTAATGGATCAAGCACTAACACACTGAAAAAGGCAACTTTTCCCAACAAGGGAAAGCACATGTCAAAAACTGACAGAAAAGTCAGAAAATGTGGCAATTCTTTGGCATACAGTTACAGAAGATTATCGCATCCGGCACTTAAAGTCACTTGTTTAAAACACACAGACACACACCTTGGTGCTTAAGGAAGTTAATGCTGAGGCTACTTTAAATCTTATCAAAACCACTATCAGGAAAAGATGACAAAAATACTGCATGTTTACTGATAGCTCTAGTCTTTATTAATGTCTGACAAATTATATAGCCAGTAGACAACTTTGGGTTATCTCTTGGAGATATCAAAGATATTACAACATTGGGGATGGCTTAGCCTGTGCAATGACAAGAAGCTAAAAGCTTCTGTACTGACATACGATTATGTAATATTCAAGGTGTGCCAAAAACTTCTAATCAGGATGAATGGGTTCTGAGCAGCATAAAGGAAAATGCATCACCTGCATTAGCTTAGACTCTGCTAAGGAAACATACTTCCCGAGCTCATAAAAGCTCTGTGGTTCTTCTTTGAAAGGAGAACTTTTTTCAGCTAGATAAGAGTTTCACTATTACTTGGTGACACTGAGTCAGGTGCTGTTTTGCAAGTAATCTGAGTTCAGGAAGCATCTAGCTACACAAACAGCTAATTTTTCCGATTCCATGGAATAGTTCGTTTCCACTTTTAGAACGCGCCTGCACTCTTCAGGACGGACTTCATTCCATTCCCACATGAAGTCATGTTAGACCCTGCAGAGTCACTAGTTTGAGGGATTGTCCCTTTAATACATTACTCTGTTTTTCTCTTCTTCTAACAGAATTGGGTCCTCTGACATAGTGTCATAGAAAGCAATTTGACTTGAATTACATAAACCGTCTTTCAGCTGTAATTGACAAGCAGTCAGTCCGAGTGAAGACATTTATTTCTTGATAGCTTGATAATATAATGGACCTTGATTGGCTCCGGGATAAGGTCTAGGCCTATTTTTATTGTAAGTAACTCTGAACCTTTGGTAGCTGGGCTCTAGAGTTTGGTGGTTATTGGTTGTGTTTGCTCTCAGAAGTGTTGTTATGCTCTTTTTTTTTTTTTTTTTTTTTTTTCTTGAGTTGGAGTCTCACTCTGTCGCCCAGACTGGAGTGCAGTGGCCGCTCCCGGCCACCGCAGCCTCGACCTGCTGGGCTCCGGCGATCCTTCCCCCTCAGCCTTCCAAGTAGCTGGAACTTCAGGTGTGCGCTACCATGCCCGGCTAATTTTTTGATTTATTGTAGAGATGCGGTCTCACCAAGTTGTCCAGGCGGGTCTTGAACCCGCGGGCCCAGGCAATCCACTCACCTCAGCCTCCCAAAGGCGCGGGATTACAGGCTGAGCCACCGAGCCCGGCCTATGCTCTTTCAATAGCAGGGTTATCTCAGATACAGCTAGAACTTTGGTGCTAGCTGAAAACAAACAAAAATAAACAAGCAACTCATCTTGGGCCAGATTTAGCTTGTGGGGTGCCGACTTGCACCCCCGATTTAGTTCTCTTCCCAAGTGCGTTACCCATGAGCACAAATTTGTTAGTGGCAAAAGTGGGTCAAAACAGAGCCTCCCTTAGTCTTTAGCCTATGTTTTCTCATCGTATTATATCCTCTATTTTATTTTATAGGTTTCTTCTCCATCAAATGGCTCTGTCACATCAAATTTTCTTTTCCTTTTAGGAAAATCGGATCTGATTGTGTTCCAAATTTATTTCTTTTGATAAATTGGTTTCATAAGAAGGCTCATCACCTTTCTTATACCTCATATCAAATATTGAAAGGTCTTCATTGTTGATTTTAAGTTAAGATAATGAAGTCATGAAAAAAACTTGTGGGAAAATGTTTTGGTCTGCTGTCTTCAGGATTTTTATTTTAATAATCAGCTGAAATCGATATTTTTGGTTAAGGAGAAAGCAGGGAAGTTAAAAACGGAAATGCCATTTTCATAATTTGTAGTGAATTTTATTATTGTTCCACATAGTGAATACTGTTGGTGACCCACCCAACACCTGTTCTCCTGAATTCCTTCATAGGAAGCCTAATTACGCCCCTGTGTGGTGGCTCATGCCTGTAATCCCAGTTGCTTCGGGAAGCTAAAATGGGAGAATTGCTTGAGGCCAGAAGTTTGAGACCAGCCTGGCCACGAAGCAAGAACTCATCCCTGTTTTTTTTTTAAATTAAAAAATCAAAAGCAACAACAGTAACAACATGAAACCTCATGAGGGCAGGGCCTCAGGCTATTTATACCCACTGCCGTGTACATCATGCCTGACACTTGACTGGCATTTAATCAACTTTGGCTGTACAATATTGAATGAATGGAGCTTTGTAAAATGTCTATCCAGATTATTACGGTGATCCCAGACTTAGGTGAGAACTCCCTCGGCTCTCCCCACCCCCTTCCCACTTTGCTATATTTGATGTCATATTTTGTAATATCCGTATAGCAGAATGGCAATCATTGCTTTGATTTTTCAAAATTTTCACAGTTCTAGCACATTGTTATCTTCTCAATTCACAATGTTTTGTCAAGTCCCTGCCGACTGATTTTTAATGGAAATTAGGTTAAACTTAATTTGGAGTATTTGTTTCTTTGCAAAAGTAAGTCTTCCTGTCCACAAATCTCTCTCTCCAATTATTTAAGTCTGTTTTTAATGTTGAGGT
The DNA here is from genome assembly GCA_027257055.1 of Cephalopachus bancanus. Lineage (NCBI taxonomy): Eukaryota > Metazoa > Chordata > Mammalia > Primates > Tarsiidae > Cephalopachus > Cephalopachus bancanus. Next base: position 208,819 of record JAPVLO010000836.1, read on the forward strand.
TTTTTGATTTTCTTCATTGAGCTCCATCATGCTTTAGGTCTGGTCATTGCTGGGATATAACTAAGCAACTAATTCTGCGTATATAACTGCTGGCCCCTTTCCTACACTCGCTACTTGTGTACTCTGCTTCCATGATCTCATTTACTATCCTCAGAAGCCCTGGGAAGTAAGGCACTTTTATTCACATTTTATTAATTATTATTATTATTTTGGGATGGAATCCTACTTTGTTGCCCAGACTAGAGGTCAATGACATGATCATAGCTCACTGCAGTCTTTAACTACTGGGCTCAACTGACCCACCAGCCTTAGCCTCCTAAGTAGATAGGATTCCAGGTATGCACCACCATGCTCGGCTGATTTTTTTAAGTTGTTTTTTTTTTTTGGCAGCGATGGCATCTTGCTATATTGTCCAGGCTGATCTCAAACACTGGCCTCAAGTGATCCTCCCACCTTGGTCTCCCAAAACACTGAGATTACAGGCATGAGCCACCATGCCTGGCTATTATTCACATTTTATAAATTAGAAAAATGATGTACAGAGAAGTTCTAGTGTCTTGTCCAAAGTTGCGTTGCTGGCAAGTGGCTGAGGCAGAATTCAAACCTTAATCTAGGCCTGCTTAAGTTATAATTCCTGAAACTGTTATTTTTTTAGTTTGGAGACAGAGCAGGCGATGTAAAGGCCAAAGAAAGAGATCTTGACTATTGAGGTGTGTGTGAGTGGAGCTTGAAGCCAAGCTTGCATGGGATGGCTTTACCATAGTCTGTACTGGCCACCTGGATTGATACCCTCTAACCCCATGTCGACTTCCCTCTTGGAAGACAAGAACGGTCTGGAAAGCCTTACCCCTTTCAGCATGACACCAGGGAGGCCAAGGCAAGAGAAGTCTCGCAAGAGACCAAAATCGTCGCCAGTGACATTTTGCCTATAAGAAAAGCCACCAGCGGTCGATAATTTCCAAGCCTATAACATGCTAATAGTTTTTGATAAAAATAGTTTTAAAGTTGGTCACTGCCTTGAGCAGTTTACTAAATCTAATTAAAAAATTTTTGATGACTTGGAGTCGAGGTCATGCACACGTACATTATTCTGTGATAGTCACTGTTTATTCTCCCTTTTCCTAATGTCAGACTGTTTGCAATCGCTCTGGCTTGCAAGGTGTCTTACTTCCAAAATTCTTTCTTTATTCTCCTAGTTTGCTGTCATCTGAGAAATCAGATAAATGCAGTCATTAGAATGGCATGCAAACCAGGAATCAACAAGCCTGTGCACCCATTAGTGGGATGCATGAGCTTTGGTAAAAATTAAGTCTGATGAAGGTTCTGTGGCTGCGGTGATTTGAGGGAGTTGGGTTATTAACTGCATTCCATATGGTAGAGTTTTCCCAAAGACTAACCAAAAGAGTTCATTAGGTCTCCCACTCTGACCCTCTCATGCACTACACGAGGAAACTGACTCAGAGCTAATAACAATGGCTAATATTTACTGAGTGCTTATGAAATCTCAAACAATACTTTACAAAAATGATCTCATCTGTCCGTTCCCATAGGTCTGTGAACTGAAGGCAATTTTTATTATTATCCTGTCTTACAGATGAGAAAACTGAGGCGCAAGAAGGTTAAGTAACTTGCCCAAAGTTTCACAGATATTAAGTGGCTGAGAAAGCATTCACGTCCACACAGCATGGCCGAGTAGGGCCCTTGAGATCACCGTGAACAACTGGAAGTGACTTGCTTGAGGCCAGTCAGGAAATCAGAAATCAGTGAAGGGGAAAGATGCGAATTCAGATTCTGTGATTATCAGCCCAGGTATTGTAAACTGGGTCCTGATGTCTAAATCCAGTGTAACCACACACACACACACACACACACACACACACACACACACACACACACACTTACACTTTCCAATGTTATCTTTCAAATCACCTGCTTTTCCTCCTCCGCTCTCTCTTTATATTACTTTATAATACTTTTTAGACTGGATGTGGTGGCTCATGCCTGCAATTTCAGCACTTTGGGAGACCAAGATGGGAACACTGCTTGAGGCCGACAGTTTGAGGCCAGTCTGGGCAACATAGTGAGAACTTGTCTCTGCAAAAAAACAGAACAAATAAACAAACAAGAAACATGTTAATAATCGTGGGTGTAGGACTGGGATGGAGATTTGGGCTGTTGGGGATGTTGCTCCTTCATAGAATTATTCTGAGAAATAATGATAATTCAGACATTAAATATCTGCAGAAACCATTCTGAGTGTTAGATTCACAGCAAGAGACCAGAATCAGTGTGTGAAAGTTTTAACCAGGCTAGTAACTTCACGTATTTTTAAAAGGCTATTTCTAGTCTAAAGTTGACAATCAGCTGGTAAAGATATTCCAGTCTCTTCCAGAATGTTGGGATTGGAGGTCTCTCAATGTATCGCCTTGTTTCTTCTATCAGATTTCAACAAGTAAAGGCAGAGTTTGTGTCTGTCCGACTCCTTCTTCCAAGTTGTCTTAGATATCTGGTGGCTTACAGTGTCAAGTTGAATCTTATTTGTTAAGGTGAAAAAGATACCTGCACATGCATGTTTATTGCAGCGTTATTCATAATAGCAAAAACATGGAAGCAACCATGCACCCCATTGAAAGAGGACTGGATTTTAAAAATGTGGTACATATGCACAATGGAATATTACACAGCCATAAAGAAGGACAAAATTATGAACTTCATGGCAACTTGGATGGACTTAGACTTGGATGGACTTATAATACTCAGTGATCTATCACAGAAACAAAAAACTGAGTATCACATGTTCTCACTCATAAGCGAACCCTGAACAGTTATCATAATACTATAAGAAAGGGATTGGCAGTAGTGGGAAACTGCCAGGGGAAGACGGGGCACACCTCATTCACAAAGGTACCTGAATAACAAACATTTGTATATCTAACCCTGAATTGTACCCCATACCTTTAAAATTAAAAATTTTTTAGAAAGGATAAACTTAGTGGCTAAGGGCCAAAATTCTGAACAGACACCTCACCAAAGAAGATACATAGGTGGCAAACAAGCGTATGAAAAGATCATAAAGTAATATGTCATTGGAAATGCAAAGTATAGTGACAGTGAGAAACTACCACACACCTAGGCTAAAATCCAGAACACGGAACCCTCATATATTGTTGATGGGAATGCAAAATTGTTCAACCACTTTGGAAAGTATTTTGGTGGTTTCTTACAAAACTGAACATTATCTTATTATAGGATCCAGCACTAGTGCACTTTGGTAAGCAAAAGAGTTGAGATAAACTTATGTTCTCACAAAAACCTGCACATGGATGCTTACAGCAGCTTTATTTATAATTGTCAACACTTAGAATCCATCAAGAAGCCCTCCAGTAGATAAAGTGATACATCCAGACAATGAGATATTATTCAGTGCTAAAAAGAAATGAACATCAAGTTACGAGGAGACATGGAGGAAATTTTAATGCATATTGCTAAGTGAGGGAAGCCAATCTGGAAAGGCTACATACAGTATAATTCGAATTATATGACATTTTGGGAAAGACAAAATTGTGGAGACAGTAAAAAGATTAAAGGCTACCAGGGCTTAGAGAAGACTAAAGGATGAGTAGGTGGAGCATAGAAGATTTCTAAGGCAGTGAATATGTTCTATGTTGAAGTGTCCAACCTTTTGGCTTCCCTGGGCCTCATCAAGTATAGAATAATTGTCTTGGCCTGCACATAAATTATATAATATATTTAGTGTCTATATATCATAAGACATGTTTTTTTTAAAAAAATTATTATAAAGTTTAGAAAAATGGGAACAACATAAAACTAGTGAGAAATTTGACCTTGTTTTTGTAAAACGAACTTGGCAGTGTCTGGTTCAATGGAAGCGGTCACAAGGTGCTTTTCAGAAACGTTCGTTTGAATCTTGCCCTGTGTGCTTTATCATTAAAAACAGCTGCTCACGAATGTATGGGCTGCCAAAAAGCGATGACATGAAGAAGGTGTGATGGTGAACTTCAAAAATGGAAGCACGCATAAGGTCATGAAGAAAATAAACACTAAAAAACGCATGATGTTAAAGGATTTTGTGGGGCCGCATGACTAGATGTCCTGGGCTGCATATGACCTGTGGGCCACGGGCTGGACATGCCTGCTCTATATGATACTGTAATGGTGGCCATTACATGCCATTATAAATTTGTCCAGACCCAAAGAATGTACAACAGCAAGAATGAATTCTAAAGTAAACTTTGGACTTTGGATGACGCTGATGGGTCAATGTAGGTTCATGAAAGTACTACTCTCTTGGAGATGAGGCTCCGTTAATGATTTGTAAGAGGTTGTGCATGTGTGTGGGGGTGGAGGTGTATGGGAAGTCTCTGTACCCTCTGCTCACTTTTGCTACAAACCTAAAACTGTCCTAAAAAATAAAATCTATTTAGGAAAAAGTAAGTGGCAGTTAACCACTGTTCGTATTTCTTCGCTAGCTTTTTTTAAGAGCTCAGAAGAAGGTCTCTACTACACAGGATAATTATTGCTTTTGACACAAATAAGTTTTTTTTTGAGTTGAAGTCTCACTCTGTCACCCAGGCTGGAGTGCAGTGGTCACTGCTGCCTTGAACTGCTGGGCTTAGGCGATCCTTCCACCTCAGCCTTCCAAGTAGCTGAACTACGGGCACACGCTACCACGCCCGGGTTATTTTTTGATTTATTGTAGAGATGAGGTCTCACCAAGTTGCCCAGACTGGACAAGTTACTTTTAAATTTGCAACTCTGCAAGGATTCATTTTGCCAAATCAATATTTTGCGTTAGTCTTGTGTGGATTTCTTTACCCTTCATTTTCTAGTGTTATAATTTTGCAAAGATTTCCTGTAAGGTATGTACGGTGGTGAAATGTAGAATGTGTACAGGATTCATGGAGCTGGTATTTTTTACCTCAAGTATTATTGTTTATATTAGAAAATATATGCTTTATTAAAGAAACAATGCTTTGGAAAAGAAAAGGTGAGTGAAACCTCTCATTAAATCACCTCATAAATTAATGAATACAGTTCTTCTTTTAGACTTATGGGCGTTCATATGCTGTTTATGAGGGAGGACTGCCAGAAATGAAATTTTCTTTTGGAAGGTGAATCCCTTGTAGTACAGGATTTCCTTGCTAAGTGTTCTAGGAACCCATAGACATCAGTGTACCGGCTAGTGTTGCTGTGAGAAGCTGTGTTTGACTTCAGTTGATTTTTTTTCTTTTCTTTTTTTTTAGATTCTTTCAGTGTGTTTGCCCATTTCATGATGGGTGATTTACGAGTGCACCTCCCCACAGCATGCTGAATGTTCAGCAGTTTTTGACAAAAAAATGCCATGACTCCCATGGCCCAACCTCCCTATTCACCCGACCTCACCCCAAGCGACTTTTTTTTGTTTCCTGCATGTAAAAAGGTCTCAAAGGGAAACATTTTGCCAACATGGAAGAGGTGAAACAGCAAAGGGCAGAAGCACTAAAAGGCACCAAAAGTGACAAGTTCAAAAACTGTTTTGAGCAGTGGAAAAAAGATGTATTGCATCAAACGAAAAGTACCTTGAAGACGACAGAGGTTTATACATGCAAGAATAAAAACACAATCTTTCATACATAAATTCCATTTCTAGGAATGTCCCCTCTCTCATGATGGGAGGGAGATGGAAGATTTTCTTCTGTCTTCTTTTTTTTTTTTTTTTTGAGTTGGAGTCTCACTCTGTCGCCCAGACTGGAGTGCAGTGGCCGCTTCCGGCCACCGCAGCCTCGACCTGCTGGACTCCGGCGATCCTTCCGCCTCAGCCTTCCGAGTAGCCGGAATTACAGGCATGCGCTACCATGCCCGGCTGGTTTTTTTGATTTATTGTAGAGATGAGGTCTCGCTGCCCAGGCGGGTCTCGAACCCGCGGGCTCAGGCAATCCGCTCACCTCAGCCTCCCAAAGGCGCGGGATTACAGGCTGAGCCACCGAGCCCGGCCTTTCTTCTGTCTTCTTTGCGTGTTGTCTTTCTCAGGTGGGAGCTCCACGACTCCCAGAACGTGCTCTCATTCATCAGTTCTAGAGTGTGCAAGAAAGTGCACATTTTCAGTGTAGCTGGGAGTGGCGCACATCAGGCACAGCAACAAAATCAACAGAGGACACATCCTTGGTTGTTTCAGTCACTGCTCATCCATTCCTCCTTCCCCATCTCTCTCCTTTCTGCCTTGTTCAGGTCACGTTGACATCCACATGCAGTTCAGGTGTGCATTCTGGGCTGGCCCTTGAGACAGAAACATTGTGCTCTAGAATGAGTGCGTATTAACTTCTGCATAACACTTCCATGAGTGCACACAGACATGCATGCACATATAGACACACACCAATAAGCACAAGCATGCAAACATACAGTCACTTATACAGATCCATATAGTGCAGACACTCACAGACGCAACTTCAAGAGAGGTACAGATAGATACAAACAGAAATATACTCCCCTTGCACACAGATCCACCCAGACGGACATACATATTTGGACTCAGACATGTTCAACATAAACAGAAATATATCCCTCCCCCCGCACAGACCCATGCAAATGGACATGCGTATTTGGACACAAACATATACAGTCATGTTCAAATTCACACACACACAAGGGAACACATAAAGACAAAGACACACATATGTGTTTGCTCTTATATCTGTGTTGGTCACTGACTATTTAAATGAAAAATTTTGGTTGGGTTTGATGGCTCATGCCTGTAATTCCAGCACTTTGGGAGGCCAAGGTGGGAATCACCTGAGGTCAGGAGTTCAAAACCAGCCTGGGCAACATAGCCAAGACCCCATGTCTTAAAAAATAAAATAAAATAAGCCCGGCATGGTAGCACATGCCTGTAGTCCCAGTTACTCAGGAAGTGGAGGTGGGAGGATCCCTTGAACCTGAGAGTTCGAGGTTACAGTGAACTGTGGTCATGCCCCTGCATTCCGGCTTGGGTGACAGGGTGAGATCCTATCTGAAGAAATAGATGGATAAATAGATAGATGTTAGATAGATAGATAGATAGATAGATAGATGATAGATAATTGATAACTGAAAATTTTCTCTGTCTCAGTTGTGGGAAATGGTAGTGGTAGACAGTGGTAGTGGTCATAGAAGACAGAAATCAGGCTTTATGCATCAGGTTATGTGTAACCATTTGTCTTTTGCTCTGTAATTACTTTTATATTTTATACTTCAGTGGTATGTGAAACACCCTCTCTGACTGTTCCTGGACCCCAACGCCTCTGCTCCGGGACCGCGGACAGTAAGGCTACAAATCCATTTCAGATGCAGAACAGAGAAGTCCTGGCCAGGGCAAAGGGACAAACATCCGGACACATGGGCAGCTGGCCCAGCCTTGGCCTCTTCCTGTGCAGATCTGGGGACCACATTCATTTCCATGTTTTGACTACCTACTCTACTTCTTTTAAGAAGGCAGAGAGAAGGAGGTAGAATCAGGCTGTCGGAGAAGAATCTTCATTAGAAATGTGTTTCGATGGGTTCCCAAACACATGGAGTTCAGTTACTGATTCATCAATGCACTTGGATGCGCTTTATCTAATTATAACTACATGGCTGTAACATTCTTCTTTCAGTCAGTGTGTCTATCCAAGTTTCCATCTCTGTATTGCTTGAACAGATCTTTCTAAAATAACTTTCACCATCTTATACAAGTACTTCCTTTGAAATCTGATTATTAAGTTCAAGGAATCCTGGCTTATGTACTTGCTAGTTCCCAGCTGGCGTTCTGTTCAAGATATTATTTCATAGCATTGCGGTTTGTTGTGATGGGAGAGTGGGGACATTTGTTTGCTTTCTGAAATGAGAGGAGACACCTAAATCAAGATAGATCAGATAGTGAAGAACACAGGGGAAAAGTCCAATCACGGTTATAAATAGTAGCTACATTAATTGATCATCTCCCATACATCGAACTCCATGCTGTGGGCTTATGCATGTATTATCTTAATCCTTCCCGTGGCTCCATAAGGCAAGGCTGTGTCATTTCCATCCATCATACGGGTGAGGAACTTGGGACACAATCCTTGGCTAGGGAATATGTTTTTTCCAAATGAGACTTTAGTCATAGATAATTTGATATGTGGATTCAGATTCTCAGAATTTAGAGTGGATTTTGGAAAATCATTCCTCAACCCCATTTCCCCCTCCACAAGTCTTTTGTGTTTAGAGTTTTTACTGGATCAGATTTTGCACGGGCTGACTGCAACATAACTTCACTAAACACTTTTTATTGTTTTCAGTGGCTCACAGGAGTTAAAAATAAAGGTCTGGACTCCAACTGCCTGGATTTCAGTTCTGACTATGGCACTTACCGGCTCTTGTGACTTTGGGCATAGCAATGAACTTTCCTGTGTTTTAATGTTCTGGTCTGTAAAATAGACAGTGATGGATAGCACCCACCTCACTGAACTGTGATAGGGATTAAGAGGAGTCAGCCTGGGCAACAGTCTCAGAGCTGTGCTTGGTATATGGTAAGCCACATATTAGTTTGGTTATTATTTTTTTAAATTTTTATTCAGAGTTTCAGTTCCTCATTTTCTTACAAGTTACTACAATGTCCCTCTTCTGAATGTAAATGTGAAGAAGGAAAAAAATGTTCTTTAATACATGCCTCCTTGATGGAATTGCTCAGCTGGTGTTGAGGACAGATCTCCTCATTATAAGAATGAGCCTGTGGTCCTAAAGAACCCCTCAATCTCAAACACAGCTGATGAGCTGCATTATCCGGCGGAGGCTGCAAAAGTAGTGGGAACAACAGGAGTGTCCAGGCTCATTTCATTGCTTTTGTTAAGTAGGATGAATGTTGACCAACTAGGAGCCCATGGCAATAGGTTAGTCAAACTGAGCCTTGACTAAGAGGCTGATCATAATAAGGTAACAAGAAAAACGAGCAAGCCATTTGAATGGCAAGGTTGTGTGGGTGGTAGACTTGTTGTTGAGGTAACTGTGTTATAACTTTATTGCACTATTATTTCAGTCAAGTGAAATATCTCTGTGACAAGCCAAGACAGAGCTCTGAAACAATGCACACTCACTGTTCTTTTCTTTCTTTCTTCTTTCTTTCCTTCTCTCTGTCTCTTTTCTTATTTTTCCCTCCTCCCTTTCCCACCATCCTTCCCTTCTCCCTCTCTCTTGTTCCCCCTTTTTTCCTCTCCTCTTCCTTCCCCCATCCCCCTCTCTTTAAAAACACTTTTTAGGGGGAAATCAGCTTTTCTACTTTTGTAATCGCCATTGCAATGACCTTGGTAACCCAACATTGTAGGCGGCTACAAAAGTGTAGCTTTCCATCTGCCACAAGAGTTTAAAGAGACATTCTTGTCAGCTTGGAATTGTGAAAAATATATGAGGATAAATGTTCCGAACACAGTAAATCAGTGTAAGTAATGAGTAGAGAATTGTAGAGAAAGTTTGGGCTAAAATGGACTACCCATAAAATAGGAACTTTGAAAAATATGGCAAGTTGAGTGTAGTCTTTGCTTCTTTATTAACTGTGTTTTTTTGAATCTGCACAGACTTGTTAGAGCTACCATTACTGTAAAATCAGAATGGTGCACAAAGAAAAACAGAGCATAATTATTCAGTGTGCTCAGAGATTTCGGAGACACCCTGCCTCATTTTTTCCCACAGAAGTCAGCAAATTCAGTACCAAACGTTCTGACAGGGAAGAAATAAATCAAATTAACCAGAATAATAATTTTTAAAAACCTAACAAAATGAAACATCTTGTAATGTTTATTTCTACTGTCCCTTCCTGTACGAAGATGAGCTCACCTCCCAGTTCTTCCTTGGTCAGAAAGTATTTTAAATGAATTCGGGAGAGTCAAGAGCGACAAGATATAGGGACAAATTCTCACATCAGAAATAATTATTGACTGGCCCATCCCCAAACTCCTTCAGATCTTGAACTGCTCAGAATCTGATTTATCTCTATCCCAGCCATCTCTGGAGCCTGAGAACTTACTTTTCTCAGAAATTCTGTAGGATGTATTTATTGCCATTATTATCACTTAAGTTGTACACACTTCCTGTGTCAGGGCTTTTTTTTTTTTTTTTTTGGACAAAGATTTTCTCATGTTTAAATCTCATATACTCATGGAGATTATAAAGTCCTTGAAGGCTGGTCTGCACCATATACTGATATTTATCCTTGTGGCAATCTTCTACGTGTAATAGCAGGTTCTTGACAGGTATCTATTGCCTGATGGATGTTTTGTTTGATTCTCTTTCTCATGTGGGTTTGTGTTCATTCACAGCAGGATGGTTTCTCTTTTACAGGGCTGTGTGGTTGCCAGGAACTGGACTTTTCTTTTGCCAAAAAAATGAGGAGGAGATGCTGCCCCCCACCCCGTATCTGATCTAACCATTCTCTTGCACTAGTGATGTGACATGCTGTAAACCGAGCTCGTCACATTTGGAGTCATCCCGGGTTTGTTTTACTTGTGAGCCCAGGAGAAATTATGCTCTTGTCTGCATGTTCTCATTCTGCATATTTGGTTCTCATTGGATTTACAACCTTGGCTTGTTTACATTGGGGCATAGGAGGGGTAAGGATAGGAAGATGATAATAGATGAAGAAAACGCTTCTTGGTTCATTGTCTGGTCTCATTCATCCTTTCCTGCAGCCTAAATCCAGTGAAATGAGAGAAAGGGGGACATAGCTTGAAGGTGAAGCTTTATTTCCACAATAGATGAGACTCTCTGGAGGTCAAAAAATATTCTTCCTCTCTAGAGAGAAAGAAAAAAAAATAGAGAGGCAGCTATGACTCCTTTTATTCTTCATTTGGAAATAGAGTTAAGATGTGACCATTGACTTCAATCCATGAATATTATGTGTACAATTTTTCAGACTCTCGTCTCTAATTTTATGTCAGTCTTTGAGTGGAAATGTTCAGTCATGACATACAGGTGACAAATGAGCAAACAACTAAGGTGAAATTTGTCACTGAGTTTTGATGTCATCTGCTAACCATTCCATGCATCTGATTCCAAAACAAATATACCTGATTCTGAAGTAAAAACCAAAAACCAAAAACCAAAAAAAGCAAAACAAATATATATGTATATTTGGCTATTAGGATTCTTGCAGGTACTTCAGCTAAGTAAGGGAGCAAGCAATGATGTATTGTACAGATTGCCAGTTGTAGTCAAAGTCACACAAATTTCTAAAGGTGAAAATTTCTTTTTGTTACTTATGCCTTAAGTTATTCATAATGGTGTTTCCCTTGTGAAGTTTCATGAAAATGACAACTAATTAATAGGATGTACAGATAAGACTAATAATCACAGTAATTCCAGTTTGCTCCATAATTGTTATTGGATCTTTATGGGATATTGGTCACTTTTACTCATTTGAAAAAAAAAACTATGGCTTTTGTGTCCATGGTCAGCTTTCTAAGCCTCAGTTTCTTCATTTGTAATGAGGTGATATGGAACTGTGGATTTATTAAATATGACTAGCTTTTTGATTTATAGAAACAGAGCATTACTGTGATGAGTGCTAGTAATAACTTATTCAAAACATCTCTGGACAAAAGATCTAGAATATTAATTTCATGTTGAGATAAAAATATGGTTCACCTATACCTCACTACATCAACTTTATGCATATTTGGTGGAGATAGGGAGTGGGAAGGGTCATTTGACCTATAAGATTTACTAGGTTACAGTTTTTTTACATCGAGTTTTTATAAACTGACCTACCTGAATCGATGCTTTTGCTTTTTTTACCTGTTTGTTAAGCAAACTAGTGCTTAGGAGGCCTGGATGACTTTATTTCCCCTATTAAAAAATCAGAGTTGCTGGGCTCGGTGGCTCCTGCGCCTTTGGGAGGCTGAGGTGAGTGGATTGCCTGAGCCCGTGGGTTCGAGACCCACCTGGGCAACTTGGCGAGACCTCATCTCTACAATAAATCAAAAAATCAGCCGGGCGTGGTAGCACATGCCTGTAATTCCGGCTACTTGGAAGGTTGAGGTGGAAGGATCGCCGGAGCCCAGCAAGTCGAGGCTGCGGTGGCCGGAAGTGGCCACTGCACTCCAGTCTGGGTGACAGAGTGAGACTCCAACTCAAAAAAAGAAGAAAAAAAATCAGAGTTATTAATCACTGTGGTGTGTAATACAGTTGGGTACGGTTTTCTAAATCCAAAGGTAAAACAAAAATAAAATAATTCTTATATGCTATTTGTATTGGCATTTCTTAGCTTTACAATGAATATTATTTTCAATATAGGACTAATAGGTCAGAAAACAAAGCACTGCATTTTGGTAACTGCACTATTTCATCGCCCTCAAAGCCATATACTATGTTGCAAACTCTTATCTTTAGAAGTTGCATTCTGGTAAGGCTCTTCTACAAGCATGCACACTTTGCTTAGGCTCAAATCTATACGACATAGTAAATTCACTACATTGGGATTCATTCTGTCGAAATGCCAGGTAGCTATTGGGTAATTAGATATATCATAGGTTGATTAAATAATTTTTCTCTTTAACGTTATTTAACAATTTTTGACTGTTGTGTTTGAGGCTTCTGTAGTTATAATTTTTGACCTACATACCTTCCCAAAGCTTTTGAGACAACTTTTAAAAATGTTTGTATATATGTGCTTGTGTGTATTCAAATTGGACACCAAATTAGTTACTGTGCCATCTCTAAAGCTATATAACAGATTTCAGAAAGTCTCAAGGGAAAAAGCTTACCATGCTTCTTGGGGTTATATATAATCAAGATCCCTCTTTCTGCTCTTCTTGGGCGTTTTGTTTTTTCAGTATAGAATTTGCTCAAGTTAAGCTGGAATTCCTAAACTTAAGTCAAATTTCCCAAACTTGCCTGATCATAAGTATCACCTGGGGTGCCTACAAAAATGGGGTGCTTAAATTATGCCTATGTTCAGGATCTTGTTTAGAGGTTTTGGTTCCTTAGGTTTAGGGAAGTACTCAGGAGATGCTTAGGACCAAGAAGATTTGAAAACAGCGGTAGAAGATTCTTAGGATCAAGCAGATTTCAAAACTGCTACTGGATGAAGACCAGAGTCAATACATTCATGGAAATGAGCTAGTCATGCAGAATCACTAATTTATTGAGTTAGCCTAAAATAATTTTAAAAATAAGATAAAAATGCTATACCTATGCCTTAAAATTGGAAAAAAACATTCATCTCTCCTTTTTATCTTTTCAGAACTACACCTTTTAGAGGCTACAGCATCGGAGACCATTAGATTACATAACTTTGGACTCTTCTTGTAGCTGCTATCAATGAAACAGTCCCAGATTGGTTGCAAAAATGACCAAATCCATTCATTCACTTGTCTCACGGTCCAGATGTCTGGCAGAAATAGACTCAATAACCATTTTGAATTTTATTTAATAGTACTACACATCCTTCATTTTTAAAAATTTTTTTTATTGAGAATATGGCCACTGTCTGGGAGATTTGTTTGTAGCATTTTCAATCACTTGTGAAATTCTGGATTATACCAGCTAAGAGTAAAAATGACTATGTCTGCATGGATGACTTGGTGACTGTGAAACTTCTGTTCCTGACTCTTCTCAGCACTTCATTATGAAATAATGGACAAGCTTGTTTTTCTTGCCCGAGCTTACCACAGCCAAGCCCACGTGGCTAGAAACTAAACCAACTTCCTTAAAGCACACACACAAAAAGTTTACTGCATGTTTTCTCCTCAATTTTCACAATTTTATGAGTCTTTAATAAGCATTTTCTCAGAGTCTGGCAGTTTCCAAATGTTTTAAAATCATTTTTACTAGCGGCTTCCACAACACACCTGTGGAGTAGGTCTGGGCTTTCAGTCATGTTTTTACAGGACATGTATGAGCAAAATTGCTAAGAGGGGAGACAGAATTTCACTTTTAAGTTCAGTACCTTGCTCTAACCCACAGGGAGAGAAAGGGAGGACTTGCTCACTTGTTTATGTTTTATGTTATATAAGCAGTTTAAGTGATGTGATTCCAACATGCTGGTGCTTCTATTTTATGTTGTTTCGATAAAGAAAGCCTCCTCAGAAGTGTAATTCATGGTAAGTTCGAGAAAACGAATGTTCCAACTTACAAGAATGAATATATAAAAATAAATCTAAACAACTGCAAATTTTTGAAAGCGACGATGCAATTCTAATTGATGGGAGTGAGTTCCACAGTGGGATTCTTCAGTTCAGGCGTATGACAGTTTAGTGTAGTGATATAAATGACTTGTGCACACCTTTTCTTTACATGGAAGGTGTTTAATTTACTGAAATACAAGCTTATGGTTAAGATTTAAAAGTCTTCATCATTGATAACCTTCTGAATCTTCAACCCACTTCTAGAACAACGCTTTATATTTGGACTATCTGAGCTCTCACAACATCTGATGATCACAAGTCCACGTGGGCTCTGAATATTTCCTTATTTAACTCTTCTCTAACTCAGTAACCTTCTTGGGTCATTAATCGTGTCACTAACTGGACGTTTGAAAGCTTGAGTTTAAAACTCTAACTCCCTCCCTTCATTTCCTTCTTTCTTTTACAGTATTTGAGATATATAGCTGTTAGCAAATGGAACTATTAACACTAAGTTAATAATAAAAACCAAGTAAAGTAGCTCTTCTAATAAAAATTATAAGCTTAGTAGAAAGCACAGATGGTCTCTCCCTTCCAATCAATATTTAAATTAATTGGTAGCAGTTCTTTGCTCCTTAAAAATGTTTTCAATAAGAAGCAATGTTTTGATAAATGGAGGACAAAACCCAAGTTGCATAAAGATCTGTTATTTTAATTATCATATATTTATTTTTAGGTATATGATTTTTTACAAAATCATGTTATTGTTTTGTGATATTGAAAGTCCAATTTATTTCTGCCTCAGTTGAACTAAATTTTACATTGCTTCTTATACTTTATTTTTAGCCTATAAGGCTAAAAAACCCATAGTCAGCAAATGGAAGCCCAAAGTCAGTGAAAAACCTCCAATATATGAAATTAATGAAAATGGAAAATATTTATTTGTAGTTAATAACATATTAAAATTGATTTTCTTTATCAAAGTAAAACTTAAAATTCTTTAAAATTAAAACTTAAAATTTGAAAAATTCAGTTTCTCTTTTCCTATCCACCTAGTCCACAGAACAAAAGCAAGCAAAACGTGTATTTTTAGGAAATATAAATTCAGCTGCATGTATTTATATTTTTATATAAAGGTAAAATATATGACAAAACAGGTTAAAGGAACATTTGAATTTTTTAATGCGACTATGCATACTATTTATACATGTATTAGTATAGCTTTATTTACTTTGTGCTATGATATTTTTACTTTACACATTATAAAAATGCGTTACATTTATCTCAAATTATACATTGCAGAAAGATGCAAGAAAAAGTCATTATATATTTTATTAATTATTCTACTGAACAACTTTTGATGGTGATATGATTTGATGAGATAATTCTAAAACGACACCAATACATTCAACCTTCCTAAGGGGAATTTGATGATACTTTTATAAGTTAAGTAGAGAAAGCAAATTCATTCGATGATAACTTTTAGATTAAGTATACGGCACGGAGATTAATTGTTCTTTTACTGCACTGAGATTAATTGTTCTTTTTTGTCTCTCTTTTAATTAATAATAATCATCACCACCATCATTCAAAAATTGACATTTCTAATAAATTGTATTTTCACAGAACTTTCCTTGCACATCGATGGATGGGTCTCAGGTGCTGGTGACCTATTCCGTTGCTCTGATCTCTTTATACACAGAGTGGTCCCGGGCTCTGGAAGTTTTAACTCATGGGCAAGGACCCGCTACTTTGCATTTTTTAATATGGCAGAGCTTTTGAACTTATATTTTACTAGCGAACACTTAAATAAGGGACAACATTTCTTTCTGTCCAATTGAATGAGGAAATAATGAGAGAAAGGAAAATGGAGGTCAAAATTGGTGAGTTCACTGGAGCTAAGATTGGTTTTTACAGTGTATCCTTCTGAGATCTTTATTGTATAGTGAAGGTAAGAATTTTAGCTTTAAGGTAAAGGTTTCCCCCACTATCACAGGATCTAATCATTCAATACATCACTCAAGAATGACAACAATAAAACTGTAATTAGGTGTCATTGTAGTCAAGTTTACTGCACTTCCTAGTAGAAAGCGTATTTTTGTTTTTTTAGGATCTTGGAAACTCAGGTCCAGTCTGTGAGAGTGAATTGCAGGCAGCACTTTAGAAAGAGCAATCCTTTTCTAAGGCCAAGGGAACTTGGAAAGTTAGTTTACCTGCAGTTATAAGCCTGATGGGAGAAATCCCAAATGCTGACTCTGTACCCGGAATGGAAAGTGTAACCGAGACCGATCTGGTAGCAGTGATTCAAAACACACCTCGACAGCACTACCCCAGAAAGAAACACACTGAACCCTTCCAGAAATACACTCTCAAGGCACGCACATGCAAGCAAAGAGAACCCCAAGACTCACAGTTCATTTGAATTCACAAGGGAAAGTTTTCGGGATGGTTGTTGCTTTGACGTTGTCTCACTGTGCAGAGGGAAGTCAAACCTGTTTGTAATTGCAAAACCCAATGGTTTATGCATGGGCTCTGCCATGCTTGTGCGAACATGTTACTTTTATAGCCCCCTCCCCCTCCATGAACACGAGACCAGGCTTGCCAACATTGTGTTTGAGCGTGGTCACATTCAAAACGAGAAGCCTTGCAGGGATTTTTTGAAGGTGGGTGGGGCGGGGGATGTCAATCTGTCAGAGATGTCACCATAAGTGGATCTCCCTGCCTATATGTTACCACTTGCTAATTACGGATTTGGGTGATAATTGTCCTAAGCTTTGCCACAAAATGTGCAATAAAATGCACTTTCTAGAGGCAGAGGGTGATGAGTGGAGAGGGAAGAAGCTAGACTCTGGGGGCTTGGGATTAACAGATTGAAAGCCGGTGCTGTAGAATCGTCTCCCGTTTTAATGTCCTCATGAATACACATATTGTTGTGAGTTGGGTTGCTTCAGGCGACATTGCTGGCATTCCTTTAGAGCAATGATGAGTGTACACGGAACCAAGTCTGTAGAGAAGTTTCTCTTGATATGGCCAAAAAGGGCCTTCAGGAATACTCTGTCCATAGGAGAGCTGTGCCAGAGAAGGCGGCGATACAAAATTGGGTAGAAGACTGATAAAATGAAGAGTTTCCTTTTGTGTGTAGGGGGCCGACCTAGTCATGGCAAAGTTCAATTCTGGAAAAATTTTGAGATGGGTTTTAAATGCCTGTTGAGATGGGTTTTAAATACCTGCTGATAAGAAAGATAAAAAAAAAATGCCCACGATTTATGAAGAAAATTCATGGCTCATTTGCAAAGCATCGGCTATAGAAGGTGTAACCTAAAAATGGTTTCTGCTTCTGTGTTCATTCCTTGAAGCCATTGCCACTACCAGCCACTGACTTAGTAACCACCACTGTCACCTCATCTCTGCCCAGTCTCTATTATGCTTCCCTAACAGGCTCTGCACACACGGGCATGTGCGCGCACACACACACACACACACACACACACACACACACACACACACATCCTATGGCTTTAAGTATTAATTTCACACACTTTGACAACATGAGTTGAAATGTGGAACTTAAGAAGCCCACTCTCTCCTTGGTGAATATAATTGGCATCTTGTTCCAATGTCACATCAAAGACGGGGTTTTCTTATGGACAGTGACGTTGACTTTTTTGTCCTTATGTCTTCAAAGTTGGTGCTCACTAAACACTGAGGAAGAAAGTATCCCTCCTAACAATGCCGTCCTCTGAGAGCTAGAATTTTCAACCAAGAGAAGTTGAGTGTCTGGCATGAGGAGATCAGGCATCTCATGGGGCATTGATACTTACTAGTTCTTGATGTCATCAAGCAAGTAGCTCTTGGCTTGCTCCACAAAGGAAAACATCTCATAAAGGAAGTAAAACCTCTACCGACAAGAAACTGATGTTCAGATTCGGAACACAGAGTCTAAGCAAATATATGCAGTGTTTTCTGTTGACACATACACACATTTAGATGGATTCATTGACCAAAGCTTAGTAATGACTGGTTCATTCAACTCCAAAGAATAAGAACCTTGAGCTTTCCAAATCATCACTCAGTACAACATGCTTCTGGGCTACTCATCCTTTTGCCTAATGGTCACTCTTGTATGTAGATTGGCATAACCACATGCACGCTTGCTTATGTTTTCTTCCTAATCTGAAATGCTTGCCCCTGACTTTTCATCACAGAGAGTACTGTTTATTCATTTCAGAGTCTAGCTCACCCACAGAATCTTCTCTATCAGAGAAGAGTGTGCAGTGATGGTGTTTGTACCTGCTGACCTCCTTGGGTCACACTCGGGTAAAGGGGCTCGGCAGCCTTCACTGGTCTTTATTTCCTCTAAACTACACATTCAGAGGAATGGAAAGCCAATGTAGAACCTAAAATATGAACTCCTTGAAGGCAGGGATAACAATACTAAGATCACATCAATAACTCAAAAAACAAGAGATGCTAGAGAGGATGAAAAAAATAATAATAAGATCAGTTAGGTATCATGAATCAGAAAATTGTATGGCAGATATGTACAAATGACTTGTATCTTGTGTGCATTATTGAAAGCACTATTACCACACCCGTTCAATAAAATGAAGAAGTTGAGGCTCAGACAACTCGAGTAATTTGACTAGAGGCATTTGCTAGACATTAAAGTGGGAATCACATTCAGGTCTGTAAAACTCTATACTTTCATTGATGTCTTGCATTCCCTTGATCTAGGTGGCTTCATAGATCAAGAATGCCGTGAGGAGGACGAGGGGCTGGTTTTTGGTTGCTAGGGCACTTTTCTTGGGTAAGAAGAAGATTATTCGCCCTTGTATTTCGTTCAATGGGATAACAAAAAGACAACACAGCAGTTCTCTCCTTGATGACTAGGAATTAGAGGAGGAAGGACTTTATTTTACATGTGTGAGGATGTCTATGCGAGGCAGGAGGACAGGAGATCACTGGGAAGGTAAGATGTCATTTAGTTTGTGAGTGACTGCCACCTGCAAAGTCCTGTGTTCAGGGTCTGGACATAGCAAGATGAATTGTTTTCATCTTCCAGGAGCTACTTAATAGTCCAGTGAGGACGAGAAAGTGTAGGAATACACAAGCAAGTGGAATAAAGAGGACTCTGGGAGCACAAAGGAAGAGGATTTATTCCAGCCGAGATGAGGGAGGGACAGGGAAGGAGGTAACAGGTGTGACAGATCCACTGGCTTTAAAGCAGTGGGGTACAAGTGATCTTACCTCTGGAAATGCACCAGAAGTTCCCTGAGCTAAGTAGTAACTCAGGACACATAGGAATAAACTCCAACAAAAAAGGAGCACTCTGGCTCATAGGCACACAGAACCTGGCAACCAGGGCCGGCCACATCATTTGAAGACTTGATACAAAATAAAAATGCAGGGCCTCTTGTTCAAAAAAGCAGGAAAAAAGTGCTGTTAAAGACACTAAAATGTTAAGCTTTTCCCCTTCTTCCAAGGACTCATTCCCTCTCTGCTGGTCATGGCACTTTCAATTTGCTATTTAATGTCATTTTGGGTAAAGAAAACTGAAATCTTTCAACAGTTAGCATGAATGTTACTGTCCATCTTTATGTTGTGCAATGGCAGTTTTCAGGGCAATTAAAAGAGCATTTAGCTAGTATGCAACCATCACTGAAATTACACCATGCATGTTTCCTAGCTTGTACTTGCGTATGTAGTTTGTTCTTTGTTTTATTCCCCTAAACACAGCTATCTATCCCAACAAATGATGTGACTGGGCTGCATGGTAGCCACCATAGAACTATCACAGCAGAAAGGTTTTTAAAATTACTTTTATGTGTTTTAGAGTCGTGCAGTACAAGTGAGGATGTGCTACATAAGTAGGCCACATGCAGGTGAAGTTTGGGCTTCTAGCTGGCCCTCTCTCCCCTTAGTGGTGGACCAAGTACCCTTTATTCTTCCACATGCCCCCTCTCTGTCCTAGCAGTGCCAAACGTCTGCCAATCCCACAGTTGGGTTAGTGTGACTAGTGTTCAGGGCCTGCTTATGAGTGGAAACATGTGGTCTTCAGTTGTTTGTTCTTACCAGAACAGTGGAAACACAGCATGACACGGACCCAACTGTTTTTATTTCTCTTCTCAACACACGCACATTCTACCACCATAACACATTTATCTCTGCCGTCCTTGAGTCCCTCTGAGCTACCATGCACCCTGGGTCATGGGGCATCGCAAATGGTCTGCATGCATGGGCTACAAGGAACAGAGGAAGCACATATTGTGTGTTTTCTTGACTCTACTATTCTTCATCGTCTCTTCGAATGCCATTTATAAAACATCCGTTGAAAGATAAAATTAATAAGATTTTCAGTCTATAATACTGAACGATCTACCGCAGCAACAAAGATCTGAGTATCATATGTTCTCACTCATCAGCGGACCTTGAACAATTATCGTAATACTATAAGAAAAGGATTGACAGTAGTGGGAGACTGCCGGGGAGGGGCGCACACCACATCAACAGGGGTACCCGCATAATGAACCCTGAACTGTACCCCGCATCTTTAAAATAAAAAAAATCAAAAGTAAAAAAGAAAAACAACGAAAAGACAAGCTAAAGGTATGTCATAAATATGTGCAAAAGTATATGTAATAAAATTGTCCTACATATTTAAGGTCTTGTTAAATAAACTCTTATTATTGATCTACTAAATTCAGACATTGTAATTCTTAGTAGACATGGAAATTTGATAGCAAACACAGCATTGTTTACCACTGAAGCTCTTACTGATAATTCCCTTCCATCAATTTTAATAAAAATGTCAATGCAGAAAAATAGCATAAATTTACTTAGTGCATTGTAGGTCTAACAGTCTAATATAAATAGGCAATGTTTCTTTCAATAAAGAGAAGTGGCTATCCTCTGTTAAGTCTTACTTTATATGTCCACTTTTACAAGATCTTCCTTGCAACAGCAGTATGGAGTGCTCTTTTGAACTTCTTGGGAATTTTCATTCTCAAAAAAAAAAAAAACAAAAAAGAATTTCAAGACAGCCACAGCAGGGTACTAAAGCAGGCGCATTGCCCTTCGGAACCTGGGGTCTGCTGTGATTACACAGGTAGCAAGCCCACAAGTCTGGCCTTGCTATCGACACATCTCCATCTTAGACAACAAAGCAAGGAAAAATTATCAAACAGGAGTTCTCTGCGCTGTGACGCTTAGGAATACAAACCAGGAATACAAAAACTGATTATTCACAGGGAAGAATACCTCAACGCCCAGCTATTTGCTAGAAGGGAGGCTGCGGCCCTCAGTTTCCCCATTGTGGCTTCATCATAGGACTGTTTGAGCACTTTGTGATGGACTGCATGTCAAGTGCTTAGGACAACACTTGGCACATGGTGGCATTTAATACACGTTAGTTAATGGCATTATTATTTTTTTACTCCTTTTCTTCTAGGGAGGGCTTTCGTTTAGCAGCTGTGTGCCTTGGGGTTGGCTAGTTGATCTCTCTGGGGTCTTTTTTCCTTCATCACCAGAGCTGTGAAAATATGGGATTCTGCTGGAGATTAAACGAAGCAATTCACAGAAAGTGTTTGGCACAGTGCTGGGCACGGAGGCGTTTCATTCAGGAATTCTTGCCTGCTTCTCACAATTTCATTGATACATGATGAAATGCCATGCTTATCCTACTTTCTTTTTTAAAATATAAGCAGCATCCTGTGGGTAGTCTCATGCTCATAAAAAAATGGGAATTTTTTTTATTCCTTTCTAACCAGTGCCTGACTTCTGTTTAGTCTTTCTGTCACTGAGGTCGCCCACTCCCCTTCTCTTCAGCGAATTCCAATGTGTTTATAGCACTTTTTTTTTTCTGGCATCTCCCATCACTCCCATGCTCTGTATCACTGTTACTGTTTTCTGTTTAGGCCCCCCAAATGACCCAAGTTTATTACCAATGGGTGCCTTTGCACTTCCATTGTGGCCAGCACTCCAAGAAGCACTGGGAGACCTCAAAGATATCAAAGATAGACACTAGAGAAAAATTGACAAATTTTGAAGTACATTCATATATGGTAGGTTTTTTTTTTTTTAGTTGAAGTCTCACTCTGTTGCCCCGGCTGGAGTGCAGTGGCACTCTCACGGCTATGGCAGCCTCGACCTGCTAGGTTCTGGCAATCCCTCCATCTCAACCTTCCAAGTAGCCAGAACTACAGGTGCACGCTACCATGCCTGGCTGGTTTTTGATTTATTGCAGAGATGAGGTCTCACCAAGTTGCCCGGGCTGGTCTCAAGTCCGTGGATTTAGGCAATCCACTCGCCTCGGCCTCCCAAAGTGCTGGGATTACAGGCTGAGCCACCGAGCTCAACCCCTGCTCACTTTTAAATGTATAACATACAGTGGAGACAGCTGGTTTATCACTGTCCCCTTCGCCTTATCTGCTTTTTTCTTTTCTTCTCCAAGTTAAGTTCCCCTTCTTCTTGTATAAAGTGAAGAGAAGGAAACCTCAATAGGTAGTTGAATACTGCCACTCATCCATAACTCACAGTTAACCAGTTTTAAAAGGTAACCTTTTCTATTCTACTGTAGGCAACTCTCCTTTTTCTTTTCTTTTTTCTTTGAGTTGGAGTCTCACTCTGTTGCCCAGGCTGGAGGGCAGTGGCATGCTCACAGCCAACGCAGCCTCCGCCTGCTGGGCTCGGGCAATCCTTTTGCCTCAGCCTTCCAAGTAACTGGAACTACAGATGCGCACTACCACGCCCGGCTAATTTTTTAAAGAATCATTTATTGTAGAGATGAGGTCTTGCCAAATTGCCCTGGCTGGTCTTGAACCTGTGGACTCAGGCAATCCTCTCACCTCGGCCTCCCAAAGTGCTGGGATTATAGATAGGCGTGAGCCACCATGCCTGGCCAATTCACGTTTTTCAAACTCAGTTTCCTTTGGAGTAAAATGACACAACAGCACTTTCTTATGAATATGATTGAAGTGAATTAATTCAGGTCAAAATCTACTTGGAATAAAACCATCACTATATTGACAACTTGAAACGTAAGTCTTTGTTTGAAGCAGGTTAATTCCTGGCAAATATTCAGGTCATAGACTTTGTTTATTCACTTCCTTGGCCTCGATCCTTGCCTCATCTCTTGACTATTTCAACACCTCATTTGCTCAGACTTCACTAACAGCGGGCTTGTTGAGTCATCTAATTGAATGAAAGAAAACCACTTTTTTCCACACCCTCAAATTTATATTATTAGGTGCATCTAGAACATCAAATTCATTACCAATGACCTTTTAGCATGGACAGGCAACCTCATGGGAGTGACATTGACAACCTTGACTGAGAAGGGGTATCCACAATGTATCAACAGCTGTACAAAATATTATAATATAGTGTAAATTAAACGGCTTGGTCTAGATACAATATTCAGTTACGTAACCTTGTATGCATTATCCCCGTTTTCTCACCTGTCTAATGAGAAAAATAATATTACCTCTCTTGACTTTTCACAGAGTATAAGTCCAAGAAGATAAACTATGTGAGAGAAGCTTTGCAACCTACAAATCAGTAAGCCTATGATTGTTATAATCTACATATGCAAAGCAACTTGAAGACATAGGGGTATTAGTCTCATTTTTCTGCTGCTCTTTCATCTGAAATTTTGACCAGCTATCTACAACAAAGTGTTGCAAAATAATTTTGGTTCTGGGGCTGTGGTTTATGCCTGTGATCCCAATGTTTTGGGAGGCTGAGGAAGGAGGGTTAAAAAAAAAATAGCTGCATATGACAAGTAGTCCCTGCTACTTGGAAGGCTGAGGTGGGAAGATGGTTTGAACCCTGGAGTTTGAGGCTGCACTTAGTCATGATTGCACCCCTGCACCCCAGCCTGGGTTATAGAGAGACACCCTGTTTGTAAGGAAATGCATGTATATTAGTTCAAGCTTATACTTCCTTGATAAAAACCACACTTCTCTCTCTTTACCTCAAGTCTCTATTTTACCCCCAATAGTTTATCATCTGGTATATTTATATATTTACTGATAGAGTTTTAGCTTAACTGTTTCTACAAAGAAAAAAGGCCTAGAAATGAATTCTGAGGTTATCTTAAAATCTAACTTGCTCTTCTTTACAAATACCAATTCCATTTAGTTGTTAGTTTGTTCTTTCCAGAAGGGACATTTAATCTAATTGGCCTTTTTAGAGCTAAAAGACTTTCCCCAGAGAGCAGAGCAGACCTTGCTTTATCTTTAGTCCACGGGTTTGCATAAAATCACATCAGTACAGATGCTGTGAGGCCTTTTATGGGCCTCTAACAAACAGTTATCTCGAATTATAATAATAACAATGTCATTTAGCGGCTGTACATTGCTTTGTAGTTTACTGTGTACTACAGTTTGGATGTGGTTGTCCCCACCATCACACATGTGGAAATTTGCTTCTCCATGTGGTAGTCTTTGGGAGGTGGGCCTGGTAGGAGGTATCTGGGTGGTGTCTCACCCTTCAGGGTGACTGAGTTCTCCTCCTGGGAATGGATTGGTTCTCAGAGAATGGGTTGTTGAAGAGGCTGACTGCCTCAGTTTCTCCCTCTTTCACATGATCTCTTCATACTTTCCCACTCCTCTTGTGTTTTTCTACCATGAGTGGAAGCAGCTTGAGGCCTTCACCAGAAGCTGAACAGATGCCGGCGGGTGCCATGCCTGGCAGCCAAATAAACCTCTTTTCTTTATCAATTACCCAACTCAGATATTCTGTTATAGTAACACAAAATGGGCTAAGACACCGTGCTTCCTTATATATTATTTCAAATGATTTTAATGAGTTGTAAAATCAACCTATTTTACAGTTGACAAACCAGACTCAAATTTTAAGTGCCTTTTTTAGAGTCAAAGAACCAATAAGTGGCAGATCTTGGGATTTCTGATTAAGAACCTTTGCTACCACCCAGCTGGTCTGACCTCTTGTATCTTATTTTTGGGCCATTGTCTTGATAAACAATCCTTGTCTGATCCCCTAAAACCTGATCCTAACATTTTTCCATCACTTTCTGGGCCCCATTCCCAAACCGACTGAACTTATCCTTTCAAAAAAATTTCAAGTAACCCTGATGGTCACTGGTCTATCTCGTCTCTACATTTTATTAACTTTTTTTAATCGAGTTTCTATTCACTCTATCACATCTACCTGCACCTTCAGGATATTGAGCAGGGAAAAAAACCACGAATGAGAACAGGTGGTCAGATGTTATGAGCAAAGGCAGATGCAATGAGACAGAACAGGAAGAGAGATGGTAGGGCCAAAATGATCATTTGGAGGGTGGAGAAATCTGTAAAGGGGATCTCAGAAGATGGGATGGCAATCCACGTGACATGGGACAAACAGATGCTAGAAGCAGATGTCAGAGTATTGATTAGCAGAGATTTCACTCAGGAAAAGAGTACAGGCAGTGGTGGTGCTAATGTTATAACACTTCCAGGGGTAGAGGTAAGACTGCAATTTTTTAAGAATGTACTTTTGTTAAGAACACGATTTTGTTAAGACTGAAATTTTTTGGGTAGACCAATCTCTTCGGTATGAAAATAGGTTCTTCTCAGAGCATGTAAGTTATTTTCTGATCTATGTGTTTTGTGCCAAGTAAATATAGGCAGAAATACTCCTCTGAATTCTAATATATTTACAGCTGTTGCTGTGTAAACATATCCTTATATTTAAATGTTCACTTTTCATCTGACTGTAAAGCAGTCACAGGATCCCAAGCTCCACGCCAGGCTGCTGTCAGTAATGCCCTTCTGGGCCAGTGCTGAGCCGTTGGCAAGAACTCGCCGGATGCCTCTGTCCAGTGGGCTGTGCGTCCTCTGAATGGTTGTGTGGTTTAGATTAGATCTCCCCAGTTTGTTGATGAGAATGTCAGGTAGGACAGAATTAAAGGCTTACAGAAGTCTAGTGAGATTCCATCTATTGCATCCTTTTTATCTACAAGGCCTGTCACTCTATCATAGAAGGAAATTAAATTGGTCTGGCATGATTTGTTCCTCTAAAAGCCATGTTGGTTGCTACCCAGTCTGTTATGCTCTTCTGGGTGATTGCAAATTGATCATTTTGATGATTTATCTCTGTAACTTCCCTGGCATGGTGTTTTAGGCTGGCCGATATTTTTTTTTCTTTCTTTTAAAAATGGACATTGCATTTACCTCTTTTTCTTTTCTTAAGGATGGTTTCTGCTGGGCATGACTTATATTTCTTTATTATAACTGAATGAAGTCTGACAATATGTTCTCAAACATTCATTTTCATATTCTTACAACCGATCACTCGATTAATTTTCAAAAATTCACTGTTGTTTTAGCCTACGTTCATTAATTCCCTCTATCTCCCTATTTAGTCACTTATTCAACATTTATTGACAACCTGGAACCTGGGAAAATGACAACCAGACAACCAATGAATTAATAAGCCTCTTGAGAAGCTACTAGTTGAGTGTAGGAGACATACAAATGAAGAAATGACTGTGATACGATGTTGAAAGCACTGTAGTGGGGTGAGAAAGATGGCACACCTAGAAGAGGTATTTGCCCCCATCTTGGGTGCATCAGGGAGGGGTTCCCAGAGGAGGTGATGTCTAAACTGAGTTCTCGTGACTGAGTACTAGTTAACAAGAGTTGGGTATGGAAAGTGATGTGGACAGGGAGAGTAGAACAGAGAGAAAGGCATGCCAGGCAGAGGACAGGCAGAGGAAATTGAACTTAAAAAGGTACCGTGAAAGTGTAGCAGGCTGGGCGACAAGAGAGCAGTGCAGTGTCTGACACTGGGAAGGCAGGATTGTAACTGAGTGGGAGAACATGGCGGTGGAGACCACGAAGGCCTTGAAGGCCAACAAAAATAAGCTTGGGCTTCTTCTTGAGTCCATTGGAGGCATTCAAACTTTATTCAGCAGGTTTTTTATTGAATGCCTGTCATTTTAATAACATAGGTGACGTTCAGTATCAGAAGAATATAGGGAAAAATATTAGGAGATAATCTTACCCCCAAAGTACCTTGTAAACTACTCAAGGAGTGAGAACTTTCAGACATAAAACAATTCACTTGCAATATAAGTCGTTTAGGGAAAGGCCAAATAAGTCTTTCGGAGAAGAGTTCTGGGAATTTTAGAGAGAGAAAACTTACAGGTTTGGTTTATTCTATTCAAATTAAGGATGAAGTAAGAGGCATCTCGGTTTCAATTATTTGAGAAGGTTAAAAGACAACATATACTCACACTGCACATCCTCTTTATAGTTCAAAAATTATTCACTGCCACCAGCCAGACTTAGTCTGCTGGTGCTCTTAGTTCTTACTACCATAGCAAGGAATTTTAAACATGAAGGCAAGTAAAAAAGGGTTACTTCCTCACCTTGAAGTGACAAATGAAATAGCTCAAACCAATCCTCTGGCTGAAAAAAATTAGACTAGCTATGGAAAATATTTTCAAAAGTCTGTTTGAATTGACTGGAGACATAAGTTAGCAATGAATTACTGGCTCAGAATCTGGGAAAAGATGGATATTTAAGGCAATATTTAAAAATTTGGGACTTCTTGACCTCTGCTGTTTTCTAGTCTTTGCTCCTAAATATGGAGATATTGAGTGATACTTTCAACAATCTTGCAGGGCTAAGACAACAAGTACTGATGAGTAGGAGTTGTTCAAGCCATGGACACCTGTGTACCACACTTATTCTATTTGAGGTTTTGAAGACTGAATCCCAGGAATATGGAAATACCAGGAGTAGGCCCTACAACTAGACAAGCTTAGCCTTGAACCCTCTCAATCTCTAATTTAGAGTGAGCGTTTCCTAGAGTATTAGGGCTTCCAGGAGCCTTGAAAACTCAAAAATATATAGATCCTTTATGAAGGAAGACAATATCAACCTTGGTCTTAAGTTATTTCTGTAATAATTTGAACATGAGGAGGCAAGACAGCATAAAGGAAAACCTGCAGAAATATCAGATAACAGAAAAAGATTCATAGGAGTACTTGGAGTATTCAAATATAGACTCCAAAGGAGATTCTCTTTCTCTGTTCAAGGAGATAAAAGATAATTGATAACTTTATTCAAGAACTGGAAAATATAACAATAATTCAAACGAAAATTCTAAAATTGAAATAAAGCAACTGAAAATGTATGTACATGGTTTTGATAACAAATTAGATATAGATAAATAATGGATAAGATGCAGCTAAAAAAAAAGTGTGGAAAACTATACTTAGGTACCATTAAAAGAATCTTATATCCAGAAGCCAGAGGGGGCAAAAAAGACACATTGCCTTTAAGGGAATTAATATAACCAGATGTCAATAGAAGACAAAAATCCAGAAGACAATAAAATAACTTAAAGTGCTGGAAAAAAAATGACAACCCAGACTTTTATAACTAGTGAAAATATCCTTCAGAAATGAAACATATTTTCAGACACAAATGGAGATAGTTCATTATCAGTAGACCCTCAGTAATGGAAATACTAAAAATTTTCCTCCAAGTAGATGGAAAATTATCCTAGAATGAGGGCTAGAAATTAAAAAAAAAAAGGGAACAAATGTGAGTATACATCCAATATTAGCTGATTAAAATCATAGTAATGTCTTGCGAGTGTTTAAAAGTATGTAGAAATAAAAAAAACCTGTTAGCAATATCATATAAGTTGGATAAATGATTGAGTTCAAATGTTTTAAGGTCACTGCATTATCTAGAAAGAATAATAAAAATGTTAGTTATATTACACTTTGATAAGTCAACCATACATAATAAAATCACTTGTGTAACCAACAGAAAATATAACTAGGTGAATTTGAAAATGTAAGAATAAAACTATTAAAAAACACACAGAGAAAGCTGAAAAAAACAAAACTAAAGACCAATAATCAACAAGATAGTTAAAAAAGCCTGGTATACATGTAATCAGAGCCTCATGTAAAGGATAAGAGAAAGAGGATAAAGAAAACTTGTTTTATTTTTTTATTTTTTTGAGTTAGAGTCTCACTGTGTCGCCCAGACTGAAGTGCAGTGGCCGCTCCCGGCCACAACAGCCTCTACCTGCTGGGCTCCGGCGGTCCTTCCGCCTCAGCCTTGCAAGTAGCAGGAACTACAGGCACGCGCTACCACGCTTGGCTAAGTTTTTGATTTATTGTAGAGATGAGGTCTCGCCAATTTGCCCAGGTGGGTCTTGAACCCTCGGGCTCAGGCAATCCACTCACCTCAGCCTCCCAAAGCGCGGGATTACAGGCTGAGCCACAGAGCCCGGCTGAAGTTTTATTTTTAAAAATAATGCTTATATACATTCCTAATTTGATAAAAACCGTAAACCCAGAAATCTAAGAAGTGTAAGAAACCCTAATTATAAGAAACAAGAGGCCGGGCATGGAGGCTCTTGCCTGTAATTCCAGCACTGTAGTAGACTAGGGCAGCAGGATTGCTTGAGACCAGGAGTTCAAGACCAGCCTGGACAACATAGCAAAATCCTATCTCTACAAAAATAAAAACAAAAATAGCCAAGTATTGTTGTGCACACCTGTAGTCTTACCTATTCAGGAGGCTGATATGGGAGGATTGCTTTTTAAGACATTTTTAAAGACACAGTAGTTAAGATAGTCTAGTATTGTCACAAAGATGTGTGAATAGAATAGAAAATAGAGAGCTTAGAAACAGATATGTATCATCTGAACACTTGTCCTCAACAATGTTGAATGGTAGAGCACTGAGCACAAGAGGTTCTTTTTTTTTTTGGTAAATGGTACTATATCAATAAAAATATCACTATAGACCTCAGTCTTTCACCATATGCAAAAATCTACTGCAGTGAGTTTTACTGGGCTACAAATTCTGAAAGATGATATGTCCAAAAATATTTTCATGACCTATGAAGGTTTTTTAAACTATACAAAAGTTGTTAACCACAAAATAAAATATTAAGAACTTAGAGTACATTAAATATAAGAACTTCTACTCACCAAAAACAAAACGAAAGTAAAAACGTAAGTCACAGAGCAGAGAAAGATCTTGTAGCTCATATAACTGACAAATACATAATACATAATGCGTTCCTCCAAATCAAGAAATGAAAAGACAGAACTCCATAGCTAAATGGTCAGGAAAAAAAAAAACTTTAATAGGCATTTAAAAAAAATTTTATGATCGTGGGGTACACGTGAAGATTTCCTGTACAAGTGTTTTGCCTGAAGACAGGGTTTGGGCTTCTGGTGAACTCCCCTCCCCTACTAGTGGGCATGGTACCCAGTGAGTGGTTTTGTATCCCTTATCTCCTCTCCCTCCCACTTTCATGTAGCAGTAACTGGCACTTTTTAAATGAGGCTGTTCAACTGGGCAGTAAACATACAATGTGTTCAACCTCATTAGTAATCAGGGCAGTGCTAATTAAAAGCACAATGATAATACACTACTCACTCACCAGAATTACTAAAATGAAAATACCAACTAACAAGTATTTCCAATGGTAGAAATACTGGATCCCTAATACTTTGCTTGTGGGAGTAAAAATTGGTACTGCCGCAGTGGAAAGCATTTTGGCATCATCTAATAAAATGAAGCATTTACACTAACTGTGATCTGCAATTCCGTTTCTTGGTGTATATCCCATGCAAGTGTGTGAATTTCATCAACAAAAATGTCCATTTCAGAATAAATTTTTCTTATGAAAAACCAAAAACAGAATGAATGTGGTGGCTCACACCTGTAAACCCAGGATTTTTGGAGGCCGAGGTAGGAGGATTGCTTGAGCCTAGGAGTTTGAGACCAGCCTAGGCAACATAATAAGACCTCATCTCTACAAAAATAAAAATTAGCCATGCATGGAGGTGTGTGTCTGAAGTCCCAGTTACTCTGGAAGTTGAGACAGAAGGATCGCTGAGGCCAGTAGGTAGGCGCCACGGTGAGCCGTGGTGGCACCACTGCACTCCAGCCTGGGTGACAGAGTGAGGTTCAAATAAACAAAAACTGAAGACAGTCTCCAAACCATTAACACTATAATAGATAAACTTTTCCCAGTGGAATGGATGTTGTAATGAAAATAAAAGAATCCATCTCTGCTCAAAAACATGGTTGAATATCACAAACATGATGCTGAACGAAATCAGCTAAACTTTAAAAAGTGCTTATTTTGTGATCTATTTATATAAAATTTAACAAATAGACAAAACTTTATTAAAGTATTTAGGGATGTATGCACAGGGTGTAAGCTTAAAAAGAAAGGCAAGGAAATAATTACTATAAAAATGGACAGAAATAGTTTCCACCAGGCGCCAGCAGGGGTTTGAAATGAGAGGCAGTGGAAAGATAATGCTTTAGAATGCTTGGCAATGGCTTGTTTCTTGTATATTGAAGTATTTACGCTAGATTTCAAGATGGATTTGGAGTCTATCATATTGGAGTCTATCATATTCTGTGATCTATTACAGAAACAAAGAACTGAGTACCACATGTTCTTACTCATAAGTGAACCCTGAACATTTATTATAACATTACAAAAAATCTGAGTATCTCATGTTCTCACTCATAAGTGGACCTTGAACAACTACTGTAATACGATAAGAAAAGGATTGTCAGTGGCTGAAAACTATGGGGGGGCAGGGAAGGGAAGGGAGGTGGGATTAATGGTAGCAATTTCTGTCTGGGGACGGAGTGGGGGCACACCTCATCAACAAGGGTACCTGCACAATGCATATTTGCATACCTAACTCTTAACTGTACCCCACAATTTCAAAATAAAAAAATATGTGTTAAAAAAATACTACAAGAAAGAGATTGGCAGTAGTGGGACACTGCCCGGGAAGGGGGCGGCACATAACATCCATAAGGGAGCCTGACCTAATCCAGGTGAAGTGAGGTCCAATGGGAGGCCCAAAGCTTCCCCTGTACCTAAACAACTTATGTACACAATCCTGACGTGTACCCCACAACTTTAAAATCAAATTAAATTTAATTTAAGACAGTAATAATAAATAAATGAAATCATTCAGGGCTAGGCCCGGTGGCTGATGCCTATAATTCCAACAACTTGGGAGGCGTAGACAAAAGGATGGCTTGAGCCCAGGGGTTCGAGATTAGCCCGGGCAACTTGGCAAGACCTCATCTCTACAATAAATAAATAACATCAGCCAGGCATGGTGGCATGGGCCTGTGGTTCCAGCTACTTGGAAGGCTGACGTGGAAGGATTGCCTGCGCCCAGGAGGCTGAGGGTGCAGTGGCTGTGATCATGCCACTACATTCCAGCCTGGGTGACAGAGTGGGACTCCGACTCAAACAAACCAACGAAAAAGGAGTAGTTCACTGAATTGTGTACTGATGTGTTGTGTACTCTACTATATGTGTATTCCGTGTTTTTCTTTTAAGTGGAGGATGAAAAGAAGCCATGAAATCAGGAGTATCTTCAATTGGAGTGACCTCAGTGGTAGATTTTTTGAGGTAAACCTCTGACTTGCCTTAAATGATTTTCTTCCGATGCTGGCTGTTTGTTTTCCACTTATTTCTGAAATATTATGTGCAGTTTCACCAATTACAGCTTTGTTTTGCACACTAAGCCCCTTTTGCAAAAAATGCAAACTTCTCTGATCGTTTGAGGGGTTGTCATCACATCTCTTGTTTCCAGATTCCAGAATTCTAACAATTCTTCAGTGATACATTTATATGATGGGTTAGGTTGTCTTTTCTGAACTAGACAGGAACTTAACTGCCATTTACAGGATCGCTTCTATAGGGATTACACTCCGATTTTAAAACAAAGTATAGAAATCTGATCTATTTGTCATTTGGGGCGTGCTTCTGCGGGCATGATGTGAAGGGGGGCTGGTTGGATTCAAGTTTTGGTTCTACTAACTATTAGCCACTTTATTGTGAGAAAAATATTAAACCACTCCTCAAATTTGTAAAATCTGGGTAAAAGATACCTAGCCCCAAAAGAGGATATGGGGTGCAAATGCGATAAAGCACTAAATATATGTGTGAAATAAAGAATTCAAATCCACAACAGTAGAGATAAAATTGGATGCAAGAGATAAAATGACAAATGAGAATGTCATATAGGACTAAATCACTGTTCTGGTTAGCGGGCGTTTTGTCTTTCACAATGTCAATATTGTCAGCAATCACCTTATAATCAAATTTTTTCTTATTACTCCTAAAGGCTCAGAAAAAAACCACGGAGTCCCTCTAACTTCCTTTTTGTCAACCTGTGTGAACTGGCATCTGAATTGTCATCTTAACTACTCTCTTCTAATTTCTGCAAGGACAGAGATAGGTGTCTGGTATTTAATCTAGAATAAAATATTTGTTGAATTTGTTAAAACTTTTTGAATCTTTATATCTACAATCTGAACCATATCTTGTGATGGAATGATCTGTATATAGCTTCCCTGTCTGTTAGCTAAAGTATGTACTTTTATTTGTCTTATGACTGCCTTGTGTAGATTTAGACTAGCTTCCATGAATTTTGGATATAGGGAAGATGATTGACATAATTTGAAGCCATTCTTTGAGAATTTTTTCCTTGAGAAATTTTCCTTTGAAGCTCTCAACCATGAATCAATGTATATCTATAGAATTATTTATAGATGGTATTTGGTGTTTTTTTTAAAGAAGGATTATATTATTGACCTATCATGGACTCGATAGCTTAAGCCTTTACAAAATGATAAAAAAAAATGTCAGTTTTCAATTCTATTTTCCCAGGTTCATTTACATCGAGAGATGCTTAGCCATGATTTAGGGGGTGAGTGCCATGGTGACATTTCACAGGAGTCAAAGCTGTCCGGCTCACGTGGCAGTTCCATAACCTTATTCTTGTTAGCTCCATGCCAGCCAAGCCAATTGGTTTTGCCAAGGATATTTATTAAGGGAAGCAGAGGAAGCCACATGTATATACTATTTGTCACAATAAAATTTATCCTTCCTAGCAAGAGCAGCAATTATACAACTATGTGTCACAAAATGAAAATACTTAGCTTTTCTAGTCCTTTAAAATTTCGATTTCAAAGTTTCTGGTGCAAATCATCGTAAACTATCCGTACGTAGGTCGCTGAGATGGCTTAAGGTGCTCTTCTTGTTGCCACTGTGAGGAAGAATGGTAATAGCAAATTGCGAATCCTCAGAATCTCTGCAGGAGAGATAATATCAGGGATTGAATTAGCTACCTACGCTATTGGGTTTGGGTCTGGTGAACCATTTGGACAAATAATCAATAGGACATTCCAAGAGGCCCATTCTCCCGGGAATTTTGCAACTGTCTTCATGGAGCTGTTTCCAGAGTCTCCACTGAATTATTTAACTTATTATTCAAATTTAAATCAGAGAGCTAATTAATGTTTGATTCCTGGTTGTCAGTACTAAACTAATCAAAAGCAAAAAAAAAAAAAGTTACATTATCTTGATCTCTTAAATACACAAATTTTTAACTTACACATCTATTTATTACCCTCTCTCCTACGAATGACTTACCTTTTAGCTAAGGAATGAGGAGAGGAGAGAAGACAGAAAGCTGCTTCTTGGGGGTTATGGTTTCCATATATTTCCTGGAGATTCTCATTTTCTGTTGTTGTTCACACTGCCGAAACAACCTGGTTGTGGTTCTATTGTTTGGGGTCCAAAGGGGTCAGGGATCCTGCAGATAGAAGCACGACTGGTTTCGTGGTGACCCAAAATTAGCCTGGACTTCAAAGAACTTCCTTTTTTCTCTGCATGAAGAACTCTTTAAAGAAGTCCTCTTTCCTTTTACAAGGTGAATGCTTCAAAGCACGTGGGAGGACTATTTCCTTCTGAGTGTTTACCTTTCAAAGGTGAGGAGTTCACAGACGTTTCTATGTTTGTACAGTAGAATCTAATCGTTGACTGGGAGGTGGGGGCTCACCTCGGTCTCTCTTCTACTGTCAGGAGTTTCCCGTGCTCATCTGTCACTTACTGATGCACTAAAGAAACTGCTCCTGGAACCAAAAAAAAAAAAAAGCTGCATTAAATCCTCTGGAGTATGTTTCTGTCAACATCTTATGTCCCTAAAGAAAGGACTCGGTTCCGTCTTCAAAGCCTTCCTTTCTCCCACAGGTTACAAGATGTTCACCGAGTGGCCAGAAATGACAGGCAAAGTGGATGAGTGGGAAAGTGCTCATATATTCTCGCCCTCACGAAGGAAAAATGACTGTAAAATAATGTCACAGGTTTCTAACATATCCACTTGGATTTCTGTGGATGAGCCCCTCGGTTACGATAACTTGCTGCAAGATATTCAACAATGTGCAATACGGTGCAGGAACAGCTTTGAAAACACCCTGAAATTGTATTCAGGTCCCATGTGGGACATCGTTTTACACCGTATGTAACCCTTTAAAAAATCATTTTATTTTAAAGATGTGGGGTACAGTTCAGGATTAGGTACACAAGTGGGCATTGTACAGGTCAAGTTTGGGTCTCCCTCTGGGCCCCATGTTGCCTGGTTTGAGATCAGGTACCCTTATTGGTGTTGTGTTTTCCCCAACCCCAGCAGTATCTTGCTACTGCCAATCCCTTTCTTATGGTATTATGGTAAATGTTCAGTGTCTGCTTATGAGTGAGAACACGTTGTACTCTGTTCTTTGTTTCTGTGGTAGATCACTGAGTATGATAGATTCTAAATCTATCCAGGTTGCTGTGAAGTCCATATGTTTGTCCTTCTTTATGGCTGCATAATATTCCCTTGTGTATATGTACCACATTTTTTTTTTGAGTTGGAGTCTCACTCTGTCACCCAGACTGGAGTGCAGTTGCCTCTGTAGCCACCGCAGCCTCGACCTGCTGGGCTCCAGCGATCCTTTTGCCTCAGCCTTCCAAGTAGCTGGAACTACAGGCGCATGTTGCCACGCCTGGCTAATTTTTTATTTATTGTAGCGATGAGGTCTTGCCAAGTTGCCTGGGCGGGTTTCGAACCAGCGGGCTCAGGCAGTCCACTCACCTCAGCCTCCCAAAGCGAGGGATTACAGGCTGAGCCACCGAGCCTGGCTATGTACCACATTTTAAAAATCCAGTCCCATCTGTAACCTTATTTTATCTGCCCTAGGAAGTATGAGAGTGAAGGCAGCAAACTGGACCTTATTAGGCTAGACACTCCCTTTGAGAAATAGAATAGTGACTTGAATTTTATAAGAATTTTAAAAAATGTTTTTAAAATGTGCTGAATTTTTTGCATTCATAGGAAAAAAATCTTTATTTTTGAGTGAAATTTGATATTTGAAAACAACTAAAAATCATTTGGAATTAAATCTGGTAAAGTACATTATCAATTTCTGTAATATTATTTGCTAAAATCAACTGTTAAATAAAAAATTTCACGGCAAGAATGATATATGTCCTATGACCATGGACAAAAAAAAACATTCTACCCACTGAAAACCACACAAAAGAAAAACACACCAAACGCTAATGTCAAAGTGCTCCAGTTATGAGTTCTTTTTTCACATTTAGAGTTGAAAAAAGTCAGTTCATGTGTAGAAAAACTAACAAAGCAGATTTTCTTTTGCAATGAACACACAATATCTGCCTGAGGGAAATGATCAGTGAGAAAATAAAATATATTTTAAACAATGGGATCGTCATTGTGACAAATGCATTAAAATGAAGATAAAGAGAGCTGCCGTTTATTGACGAGCTACTATGTGCCAAGCCCAATATTATATGCTGCATGTGAATGACCTCTAATCCGCAGAATATTTTGCACGGTGAATATTTTCATTTTAATTTTACAGAAATCGAAGTATAGAGAGATGAAGTCACTTGCTTGAGGTCGCACCTGGCTCATGGGATTGAATCTAGGCCTTTTTAACTGTAAAACCCAAGGTCTTTCAGAGACATGAGAAACCCTCTTCCTATGCCCATTTGGTATTATTATTGGCTGAAGGCAAATGCCCTGGTATTAGAGACCTTTTGCAAACTGACCTGGACCTCATGTCTTTCCTCCCCACCCTCATCACAGCCAAATTGGCTGACTCATTCTCCCTACATTCTTCACAGACACTCCCACGTCCACACCTTCCTCCTCCCATTGCTACAGGGTCCTCCATATTGCTCTCCCCTTGAAGAGCCAATTCAAGGTATCCAAAGTCACAAAGATTCCTGAGTCTCTCCAGTTTGTGGAATCGTACCTACCTCTGAATTTTTATTGACCCTACTATTCATCAGGTACCTGCTTTTTGGAACCCCTTGTATATGTTTTTTATACCATGATTCAGTATATTAAGCATGTATAAGTTTCTTGCTACAGCCTTTCTTGAGGTCAGGTATATACATTTCATGTATTTTATGCACCTATGATGGCAGAGCATATGGTTATGCAGACAGAATGAGGAGTTGGTGAGTCAGTGGCTTGATCACTTTTGAATTGTGTGATCACAACACAAGGACAAGTTACTTAATTTCTTTATGTTGTCATTTCCTCATCCATAAACTGAGGCTAATAATACTAAGCACTTCATGGATTTGTTGGGAATATTAAACAACATAATATGTGTAAATCACTGGTACGTTTATGGAATGTTGAAAACAATAAATATTTTTATTATCATTATTAGTATTAGTACGCTTATTAACAAAAAATAAACATAGGAAACAATATCATAATTAACAGGGCAAGCAAAACAAAACATAAAACACCTGCAAGTCTTTTTGCAACTCTTTTGGAACTTTTCAGCATTGCAGAGTTATCTTTTTACATTCAAAAAATAGTTTATATTTGCAACATCTATAATTCTATCACATCGTAAATATTTTAAAAGTACCGGATACATATTTGCAGAATGCTTATGAGTAAAAGTGGCCACTCTTAAATAGGAACCAAAGTAAGAAAAAAAGGAAAACAAAAACAAAAACTGAAAAACGAGAACGTTCAAAGTAACATTATAATTAGTATTAAGGCATGATAGGTTAAAATAATTAGGCAGATCTCTGCAAATAAAGTTCACAATATAGCTGGAAGATTTTTTGAGTGTTGTGGTCTTTTCACACTAGTAGTTACTTGACCATGGAGTGACTCACAAGAAAACGGGGGTGGTGGGGGATAGGGGGCAGGACTCATGGTTGACTTTCTTGCTTTGTCTATTATGTATGATCAGTGACTCACCTATGTATCAGAGTACATGTCTCTCTTGGGGTGATTATTAGTAAAATATGACTAATTTTTCAAAGCTAATTGGTGGTCAAGATGCTCAATGACACAAGCCCATGTCTCATGAACTTTATCAGAAAAAAAATCAATGACCTTACCACACTTCTCTCTCCCGTGTGTGCACTGCTGGCAGTGCACCGGTAGATGGAATTAAGTTTCGGCCTCAAAAATTTAGAGTGACAACCAAAAGCGTTTCCGTTTTATCAACACTAAAGCAAAGCTGCATAGCATCACAAGTGTTTCTGAAGACTTTCAGCTTCCACTTGGAGTTGAGTCTGTTTGGCTTGGGGCTTGTGCCTCAGGGTTGACTCCTTTGGTGACCAGCAGAAGGAAGGTGACAAGTTTATGTCACAATCATGAGTAATGAGGGTGATCAATCAACTGTCCTCCCTATTTCTGAAAACAGTCAAGTATTTAAAACACCAATCTAAATTGCAAGGAGTGCTTGTCATGATAGACTTCCCAAGGAACCAGAAGCCACTGCAAATGTGTTTGGAGCGCATTTGGTAGTCACGATCTGTCTCTTATATGTTAAATTCTTACCTTATTCAGAAGTACTTCCACTGTTCTGTTGAAAAGTAGAACACCAGTAACAACATCTACAACACATTACACAACATACACAGTCCCCTGGTTAAAAATAAACAACAAGAACAAAACAACAACAAAAAACTTACTTGAAAAGCACCTCCTAAGGAAAAAAAGTGTGTTACTCCAATCAATAGGCGGCAAAAGATTTAATAAACCTGTTGAAACCTACTAAGTGCCAGGTACTGTACCCGACAGCTAATCTTTGCTTTTGCTAGAATGGTCTCCCTAAACTGAAAATCAGAGAGTGTCGTTCATCGATGTCATTCAATGACTTCCCACATCTTCAGAACATGAGCCTTACTCAACCCGGCACAGGAGATGCCTTTCTGGATCTGACGAATTCCCACCTCTCCACCATCTGGATTTGAATCCCTTCTTCCCTACACACTCCTCGCCTCACACTCTCACCCCACTGCTCTTACCCAGTGTGACTGACTACTTGCAAATCGTCCGTGGACCGTGCACTTGCTCTTGATGTAACCTCTGCACTGACAAGCCCTCCCCAATCCATCTCTCTTTGCTAACATCACCTTCTGTCACCTTCAGCAAAGCCTTCCCTGAACATCTCTTCTTCCCAAGAACAACATTGGTTTTGCACCCAGATGTTTCTCCAGCTCTTTATTCACCAACCCCTACCACCAGCCCTTCCAGAGCACTTAGCACAGGGTGATACAATTACTTGTTTGCTTGTGGGTCTTCGCCAACAGACTTCACACTGCTTAAAGGGATGCTCTGTGTATCACTAATGCCTGATACATAGACATGTTCAATAAATATGTGTTAATTAGATCCTCACAAGAATCCATTCCAGATAGATATTATCATCCTCACTTTATGGATGTGGAAACTTGGGCTTAGTGTGGCTAAATAACTTGTTCCAAGATATACAGTGAGTAGGTGGAAAGAGCTTGAATTAAATGAAGATTTATTTGAATGCAAAGCTCATTGGTTTTCAGCAATGCCACCATTGACCTCTAAGTTTAAGAGGCAGCTGAACGCATCAAATTGATAATGATAAAACAGTGTAATTATTTTAAAAAGGATCTAAATTTTATAAATATAGTCTGAGTGAATAAATGATAGTTATGTTTCAGGTTGACTAGTGAAAGATCTTTAAATTCATATTGCATTTGACCTGTGACACTCTACACATGGAATTTTAGAGTCAAAGTGGAGTCTTTATAGGAAAATGTTTCTCCTGTGTTTCTCTTGTGGTGACAGAATATATCTGCCATGGCAGAAGGCTTCTGTCTACTCCTAACTTGTTACTCCCCGTTGAGCAGTGAGTTGAATGGCTTCCAAATTCTTCCAAGTCAACCTGCCAGCTGTAGTCTGGAGTCTGGTGACAGTGTGATGTGATGAGCAAGAATCGAAGGCCGAGACTATGAAGCAAGGAATCTGTGGTCAAGGTGAAGGTGAGGAACCTCTACCAAGAGAAGCCTTGAATGGTCATTTTTGGTCCAACTTGGATTCTCTGGCCACCTCTTTTTTTCTGAGTGGTACAAGAATTGGACTTCTTGTTTTTCCTTGATTTTGTTGTGTCCTTTGCTTTTGGGTTCTTTCCTTTGGTTTGAAATTTGATGATAGCCTTAATCATAAAGAAACATAAAGGAATTTTTTTAAAAGATGCATTTCTGCAACCCTGCTTTTTCCTTTTTAATTTTTCCACTTAGATGCAGCAGATAAAAGACAGATCTGTGGAGGAGAGACGGGTGGGTCTTTGGACATTAAGAAAGGTGGAAGCAAAAGTCCTTTTATTCGGTGTCATCAAGCCAAGCATTTTGACAGTGGGGATGGGATAGGGTTCTGCAGTGGGAATGTGGGGGCTGGGATAGAGTGGACAGGAAGGGAATATCTCAAGTGGAGGCAACAAAGGTCAGATAAGGATGTAGAGGGGATGAAGAGTCCTACAGAAGCCATTCTGGACTGCCAGTTGGGTGAAGAATAAGACATGGGTGAAAGCTGCCAAGTAGGAAAGGAGTTCTTAGTGGTGGGGAGGAAGAAG
Source organism: Cephalopachus bancanus (assembly GCA_027257055.1). Classification (NCBI taxonomy): domain Eukaryota; kingdom Metazoa; phylum Chordata; class Mammalia; order Primates; family Tarsiidae; genus Cephalopachus; species Cephalopachus bancanus. The sequence continues at coordinate 249,680 of JAPVLO010000836.1, forward strand.
AGTGAACAAAGGAGAAAAATCCCTGTCTGTAGTAATGGAGGAAAAAAGGGGTGTTTCTGTGAAGAGTTGCTTTCTTATGCTGGTGTTTTCATTAGCTTTCCAGGTGAGGGTATGAATGAATGGTCCTCACATTTTAGCACATTTATTATCTGGGAGGTTGTTACAATGGAGATTCCCAGACTTCACCCTTAAAGGTTTGATTCAACACATCAGTGAGGCCCAATAATCTGAATTTAAAAAAAAAATCCCTGATAATTCAAAGTAGGTGATTTATATTCCATACTTTGAAACACATTGGCTATCACTGTTTTTGAGATTCTGAAGTAACTTTGTGGCCTGAAATAGTCATATGACCTTATACTTTTCTTTAATGCATAAAGTTACAGTCTATTAATTAAACAATAGCATTTAATTTAAAACGTATACCTGAGAACAAAAAACCTATTTTTGTACATCTAAGGCAGATATCATTTATCTTATTGTTGAAGGTTCTATGGTAGTGTTGTGCTTTTTCTCCAAATAATTGGCATTGTGACATTCTTCTATCTCTATTTCTTAATGGTTTAATATGATTTTTCTCCCTATTTCAGCTTCCCATTTAATCTGCTACTGCCTGTTAAATCAGCTTCCCTTCACAGCAAAGACTGAGGCTGCTTTTGTTAGATTAAACATTCTTTTTTTATCTGACCCAGCTTTCAGCTTCATCTACTTAGTTATATCATTGGTTGGGTAACAGAAATTGCCAGGATGTCACCCAGTGGGAAAATCAATTCATAAAAGAAGGCCCAGTGCCGTGGGTTTGACTACAGAGCATCTCTTTTCTTTCCCCAAGCATATCTGTCTCAGCACACCTGGGTATTCTTCCCGAGGGCTAAGGGGAAGTTTGAATTGCCCTTCTCTTAATTAGCAGCTTCCTTTTCCCCTTATATTGCAGGTGAACACGATTCATTCTCTCGTATGTATTCCTAAGAGAGAGACTCACTGTAAAAGGACACATCACTATAAAATAAAGAAAAGGCCAGTGGTGAAGTGCTTGAGAGATAATGCCCCTCTATTGTTCTAGGAGGTTTCTAAAATAAGTGTTTCTTATGATATAATCCAACATCCAAGTCGGAGCTAGGCACGCTCTCATTCCATGAATTTAGATGTTTCAAAGGTACATCCCCCATCCAACTCCTGAGGTCTTTAGTTCAGCCTTTGGGTTGTACTTGATTGCTCTTAATCTGAGTCTATGATCTCTTTCCAAGGGCAAAATGTGTATAGGTTTCATTGTGTCTATCAATGTCCTCAAGTTGTATACAGTTTTTTATATGTGTATATGTACATTTTTATAAGGAGATCTGTTTTAGATTGTATGAGTTTTTCTACCCAGTGTATGATCCCAAAAGATTAAGAACCATTTAAATAATGGCCCAATATAGTAATATAAAAAAATTAATCCTACATTGCAATAGTAGTATTTATTTTTCCAGAGGACCCTGAGTTAATTTCCATGGAAAGCTATAGTTAAAAGGGAAGGTTCTCCCTCCTAAGAAAAGAGCTTTTATTTTCAGAAGGAACTGCAAGGTGATCCTGTCCCCTCAGAGCCTAAGGGGCCATTTTTCTCTGAGTGAGGTTGTATGATCACACGAACCAATTTTGGGGTGTTTAGTTGTAATTAACTCTCACACTCGATTTCCATGTATAAAATTTCAAATGCATGTGACTATCAATCACTGTCTAAGGTGAAGAATGAAAAGGTGAATAATAAAATGCTACAACATGTAAACATTTTTTCCCACCTTTCTCCTATGCTATAAAGCTTCCTGATTCATGGGTTCTTTGCTTTTAAAGCAATGCTATAGTCAAAAAGGCAGGTTAATGGCTTGTCTGTAAAGGGATAAAATTTCAGACAGATATTGAAAAGAGTTGGAGAATCCTAATGATCCCTTACATTTTTTCACTATTATTCACTCACTGAGTCTATGACATTTCACCTTAAGAAAATCATCCTATATACTCCATGGAATATTTTTTCACCTCCAGATTTTTGAGTACCCATAGAATTTTGGTTATGATAGAATCTAGTGCTTTAGTATTCTTATCTTTAGGATAACAATAGTAATACTATCTCTGTACAGGATTATGTGAACATTTAACAAAATAATGCTGTCCTGGATTTAGAAAAGAGCCTAGTCCATATATGTGTAGAATATATTTGCTATGGTTATTATTACAATATCCGCTGAATAAATAATTTAGAAATGTATAACTAAGGTGCTTAGATTAACAGTTATCTTTCCATTTTTGCTTAATCTTCACTGAGTCTGATTTTTAAATGCTTTTTGGACAGTGTTCACTTTGGCTGAATATATAGACAACAAGATCATATCTTATTTTTTGCTTACCTGCTTTGTTTCTTACAATCTTTTTCTTTTCAGGTATCCTATATTTTTCTGGATCCCTTCTCTTGATCCCCACATCTTACTGTCCTGTATTCAATTGATTTCGTGATTCCTTAGCCTTATAGCTAAGGAATGTTAAAAAAGAATTGTCATCAACATGGCAAAACATTTTATGCTACTGTATAAGCTGGAATAGGATTTATATCTGTCTGATGCTATTTGCATTTAATTAGGGTCTCTTTGGAAATTGTTTATTGGAAGCAGGACTTTGCTAAAATAAATTTGGGGCACATGAAGAAAGATATTTTTAAATGCAATATGACTTTCACTCCAAGGACTTTGTACAACTACTATTCTGCTCACTCAGGGCATACAACCACACATTAGAGAGGTAGTGGAAGGTCAACCTCTAGTGCCAATCTGAATTTTGAACCCCTTCTTCAACTTAAAAGCTGGGTGACCTTGAACAAATTATTTAACTTCTCTGTGCCATCATCTTCTCATCTGTAAAAGAAGAAGAAAAAAGACAGTACCTACATCAGAGGGCTTTATCTTACCTTTAATGTAAGAATTAAAGATAATATAATATAAAGCATCTAGAATAATAATAAATGCCAGATGCATGTGCTTATATAAGTGTTTTCTATTATTATTCCTTGAGCAATCTTAATTTCAGCTCTGTTATCATAAAGTATATTTCTAATCGGAACCTAATGCTTTGTCAAACCAAGTGTCCTTATTCTGAGTTCAGACTCATGAAGACATCTTTCTATAAGAAAGTTGGTTTTTGTTTTTATCTCTTGTATTAAGATGAAAAAGACCAAAGACAGACATAATTAAAGTCACCTAATATTTCATTTAAACATGTATTGCATGTGTTGTTCAAGAAAGTATGGGTGCATTACGATGACTGTTGAATACTTAAAAAAAAAATTCTAGACCATACTTTCCCATTTCATCAGAATAGGCAACAAACATTGCCACTTAAGGAAACTGACATTAGCAGAGTAACCAGTGGGTTCATATATAAGCAACACAAGTACAAGCAGTAACAAGATCAAAACAAATTCCATTGTGTCTTTCAATTATTTCTTAACATGGTACAGCTGATTTCTTTACTCACAAATTTTTCTCCCTGTTTATTTTTCTGTATGCCTCTTTCTCTTATTTTCTGATATGTTTAGAGAGATGAGTGAAGAAAAATTACTTACCTAACACTAACTTAAATCAGATAAAACCATCCACTATATGAAAATCATACTACATCCCACATGTCTGATCACAACCTCCCAAACATCTCTTCTTCCTAAATTTTCCATTATTTTCTTACTTAGGAGTATAGAAAACCATTTTTTCTAGAAATCATTTTCCCTGTATCTATGACCTAATGAACTAGGCTGATGTGGTTATGCTTCTTTTAGCAATTTGTAATTAACCTGCAAAACCCATGATGGTAAGTTACTGCTCTGGTTTGTAGCATAGCATGTTTCTTATAGGGATTAAATGTCTATATATGAAAAAGAAGAGTAGCTGTGGTTGCTCGACTTTGGGTAAAATTACGGGCCTGTCAATCTTAGTGCCGTGAAGCATGAAATCAGGAAGTATTCTTCCCTCCACAGAATATTGTATTGCACAGTGAGGTGTATTTTGGGAGCGATGATTCTGAATGGGACGAAAGGATAGAAAGTAGAACATACCTAACCACTGAATCCACCTTCCAGTTGTGATCTCTGTGTTAGTTCATATCAGGGTTTTCAATCTCTGCCCAAGGCACTGAGCTTGATGAATCACACTCGAAGCTTTCCCACTTCTCCTGTGTGGCTCTCATTCAAGTTGTTGACGTGTGTCTCTATGACAATATGGAGATAGCCAGGTGGTTACAAGACAACACAAAGAGGTTTTTCCTGCTGTTGTTGTTTGCTTGTTTGAGAGGGGAGAAAGGATGAAACTCGTAATCTGTGACTGTCCTTTGGGCCAAGTATTTTGGATAGCATAGAGGAATTAAATGTTATTACTACAACCAAACTGAGAGACTAGATATTATTTTTCTTTTTGGTTTGTTGAAGTTGTCAGCTGGTTGATGTATAGCTAGTCATCTCTTTGTAATGAGAACTGTGGGCAAATTACATACATTACCCATCCCGCCTATGGGAATGCTTTTGGTAACTGCTACACAGAAGAGCTGTAAAAAGAAGCTCTCTACTAGTCTCATTCCATACAGTAGTCGCTAGCCACGGGTGACCACTGAGCACTTGAAATGTGGTTTGTCTGGGTTATTACATGTTGCAAGTGTAAACTATATACAAGATTTCATAGGAAAGATAACTAAATAATTTTTATGCTTATTGGGTGTTGAAATGATAATATTTCAAATATATTGTGTTTAAAAACATATTATCGAAACCAATCTCACCTATTAGATAATGTAAAATTATACCAGTTGCTCACATCTGTGGCTGGCATTCTATTTCTGTTGAATGGCACTGCTCTAGATCAAAATCATCAGCTCAAAGTTCTAAGTTAATAATCTTAGCTGGAGCAACTATAAAAGCACTCTCCTTATCATAAGCACATGTCAAAACATTCTTTGTATTCTGGTAGCTGAAAAGGAACAACACTATATACTCCAATGGGCTTCTTATTTTCCAAATGTCACCTGTTGAACATGTACCTAATCACAATGACTACTTTTTAAAAATAAAATTAGCCTGGGTTCGGTGGCTCAGTCTGTAATCTCGGCACTTTGAGAGGCTGAGGTGAGTGAGTGGATTGCCTGAGCTCGCGGGTTTTGAGACCAGCCTGGGCAACTTGGTGAGACCTTGTCTCTCTACAATAAATAAAAAAATTAGCTGGGCATGGTAGTGCCCACCTGTAGTTCCTGCTGCTTGGAAGGCTGAGGCGGAAGGATTCCTGGAGCCCAGTAGATCAATACTGGGGTGGCCGTGAATGTGCCACTGTACTCCAGCCTGGGCGACGGAGTAAGACTCCAACTAAAAAAAAAAAATTAAATTGGTAAAGGCCATACAGTTTTATTTCCTGAAGATATAGGTTCTATCCAGCACAACTGCCACTAGTTCAGGAGTAAGAGGATTACTTGGAGGCATTATGAGACAATGATGAATTGAGTGTGTGTGTGTGTGTATACACGTGTGTTTCTGAGAATTTCCTGTAAATCTTCCACAGATTAAAAAAAATGAGGGGAGTTCTTTATTAGGTCTTGGCGCTGAAAGGAGTTTTTCAAAATGATACAAACAGGGTTGATTAAGGATACATTAGAAAGTTAAGGTGCGACGATCAGGCAACTGAAACTAGCTATCCCTATGCGCCATAGATTTCATTATTTTAGCATAATTTTGGAATTAACACTTTGTTGTCAATATTGAAAGTATATTAACGCTTTGCTGTTAATATTCAAAGAGTGGCTAAAACATCCTCTTAACATTGATATAATTACTGTGTATTACCAATATTTTATATGCTAATCAATCAAATGATAGTTGACTCATATAATTAGAATGTGTCAGATATATCAATTTTAGGCAAGTACAGACTTCATTGTTCAAGACTGTTTGCATGTTTTAAAGCAGAATCAACTAGTCAAGACCTTATGCTCTGTGTCACTTGAGATGCCTGTGAATAAATTCTGCTACAGTTCAATTAAATAATTCCAATATAACTTTTTAGTTTGTAATTAAAGATTTAATAGTGACCTTTTAAAATAAACTTTCCTACCTTTCTTTTTTTCAGTCTTTCATATGGTTTTTATCAGGGTCGAGGTTCTTGTCTCATGTCCAGGAAGAATGAGGTACACGGATGGCCAGAAAGTGAGAAAGCAGGATTTATTGAGAGGACAGAGAAGCTCCCACAGTGGGAGGGGACCCGAAGGGGTTGCCACCTTACCTATCTTAAATAGAAGTTCTAATAACTGTTTAGGAGTAGATTAAAACCTTAAAATACACTGTTATCCAGAAAGATAATAAAAAAGGAGTAAACACATATAACACAATTTAGACTGAACAATGAACAGACTTTAGGGGCTATGGGTTCTAAACCTGACTCTGCATTAATCTGCAGTATGATTGTAGATTTATAGTTTATTTTATTTTATTAAACTATACAAGATTGATAAACTTTGTTGTCTGTTACATGGAGCTTTGGTGAAAGAGAACTAACAAAGCCTCAAACCTCAAAGTATTTGACATAAATAAAAGTCCTATATAAACTAATAGAAATGTAGTAAATGATGAAATGAGATGTTTTAATCTCTGATTTACACCCCAGTGAGATATAAGATGCTGTCAGAGGATGCCAAGCACAGAAGTATATTAAAGAAAGTCAAGAACATTTTGTAGTTGGCAAAATGGTGCACGAACTCAAAGTGAGTCCACTTTAATCGTCACTATAACAGTTGACAGAAAGCCATCCTTTAAAAACACACATTAAAGACCAAAAATATTTCTTCATTTCCATATATATAGGTAAATAATAATTAGAAGCACGTATCAAGGCCCCAAACCTCAAAATATTCAGTACAAGGTACTGACATGTTGTAATGTACTAAGAACAAACTAAAAATGTTCTGATAAAAGATGACATACAACTTTGGGCTTTATATGGATCCTTTGTGGTCAAAGGCCAAAAGACTGCCTGGAGAAGAACGCAGCAGTCAAGCAATAGTAATTGAGTTCCAACCATGGCCCATCATTGCACACACATTGAAGGCAGTCCTAGCTGGGGATCTTGGCATGAGACTGCTAAAAAGTCCAAGATAACATATAATTAAAAATACACTTTCATGGTAAAGTCAGATGAATCATAGTCAAGGAGAAGGAGAAAGTGCACAGATGAGGGAATGAGAAGAGCATATTAAAGGTAAGAGAGACTATAACGAGACTCGGGAACTGAAAACAGCCCAGTGACTGCTCTGTGCTTTGTATGGGGGACTCTAAGTGTCTTAGACTCAGAAAACCTGGGTACAAAGGGCAGGCTTCTTCCTTTGACATTCGTATAACTTTGAACAGCTCTCTTCACCAAGTCTCAGTTTCATCACTGGTAAAAATAAGAACAAAAATGGATTCTATCTACTTCAGACCTTGTGATTGAATTAGATAATAAGCATATATACACTGAGAACTGTGGTTTGAGGCAGTAGAGCTAGCTTAGGGCATGTAAGAGAGCTGGACGTTGGAGGAGCAGAGATTATGTGATGGGAAATGGGGAAGCTGGACTATCCGGAAGGTAGGAGTAGATCAGATCTTGAAGCACTCAGATGATCTGCTGTGGAGTTTGCATATTGTCTTGTAAGATACAAGGAACTGTCAAAAAAGATTAAGCAAGGAAAGAATATGATTAGATTTTTTTTGCAGTCTATAATGGCCACATGCACACAGTAGGTTGGTTGGATGAGGCCAGTAGGTGAGGACACAGGGAGACACCTTCACTGGCCAAGGCGATGTCTTAAATGAGAAAAATAATGGAAGCAATGACACTGTAGAGGACAACTTTGTGAACTTTTTTAAAAAGGAAAAAAAGTCAGACCTTGTTGACTGGTTAAAAGTGGAGGCATCAATGAGACTGGGGCATCTGGAATCATTCCCAGGTTTCTGTATTGAGCTAGATAATGAGTACAAGGTGAACACAATGAGAGGAAGGGAGAGGTGAAAATTTCTATCTGGAGTTTGGACTGGAGATGTTTATAAAACATCAAAGGAAAATGATGCAGTAGGGAATGGTTGTAAGGGTCAGAGCACTTGGTAACCTACAACTCAAGACTCTACAGGATGCCCTGCACTTAAGCATAAAAGAAAGCCCTGGGAGCTCCATATATGCCAGGTGGCAATGCAAAATGGTGCAGCCCTCTTGGGGAAAAGTTCGTTTCTCAAAAAGTTAAACATAAAGTTATCTTATGACAGAGAAATCCCATTCCTGTGTATATCCCCAAGATAAATAAAAACATGTATTCACACAAAGTCCGGCACACAACTGTTCTTAGCAGCATTATTCATAATATGTAAAGAGTGACCACAGCTCAAATGTCTATCAGTGTGGTTAAACAAAATATGGTATATCTATACCCTGGAATCTTATTCAATAATAAAAATCCATGTCGTGCAGATATATGCTACAGCCTAGATGATCTTGGAGACATTATGCTACATCAAAGAAGCCAGTCGTAAGGGACAATTGTATATGAGTTCATTTATATGAAATGTCCAAAAAAGGCAAATCCATACAGACAGAATGTAACTCAGTGAGTGTCTAAGGCTGGGAGTGGAAAATGGGAAGGAAATATTAATGGGTATGGTTTTGTATGTGTGTGTGGTGATAAAAATATTCTGAAATTGACTGTGGTCATAGTTGCTCAACTCTAAGTGTGTTAAAGCTCATTAAATCGTATACTTTAAATGACGAATTTTAATGGCATGCAAACTATTTTTCAATAGAACTGTTAAAGGCACAAGACCACTGGAATACAGGTAGGTGGATGCTTTCATTCCCACCTGATTTTGCCTGTGCAGTAACAATGCGTCATGATTCAGACTAGAGGACTTTGCTGCTGCAACATGATAGTTTAAACAAACAACACATACATTTCAGCAACCTATCTAGAAAGACTGAATAAAATAGAGGTAAACATTCTTTTTTTTTGAGTTGGAGTCTCACTGTGTCGCCCAGGCTGGAGTGCAGTGACATGCTCATGGTCACCCCAGTGTCGACCTGCTGGGCTTAGGTGATCCTTCCACCTCAGTCTTCCAAGTAGCTCAAACTAGAGGTGCACTCAACCATGCCAGGCTAATTTTTTTATTTATTGTAGAAATAAAGTCTCCTCAAGTTGTCCAGGCTGGTCTCGACCCTGCGGGCTTAAGCAATTCACTCGCTTCGGCCTCCCAAAGTGCTGGAATGACAGGCTGAGCCACTGAGTCTGGCCAGCTAAAGCATTCTTAAGATGTCACCTGAGCCTACAGGAAAGACAGGGGATTTTTAGGTGGCAGATGTGGCAATGACAAGCACTCTTTAAGTAGGTAAGCAACCTGGAGAGAAAGGGGTTGGTCGCAATACTAGCTAAGAGTGGATTTTACCGCACATGCACAAATGGCAGGTAAGACCTTGTGAAGACGGAGCTGTAATGAAACCCCAGCTTAAAGCCAGATTTCTGAAGAGCTACACACTCAGCAAAAGGAGAATTGGACAAAATCTGTTCACCATCACAAGAAAACAAAAAAAATCAAACAAAAAACCTTATTCCTTGCTGGTTTCTAGGCAGAACAAAGTTTTATCACAAGAAATCCAATTGCCAGTCATGTTTCTAAGTAGGTTTGGAGTTTGAATTTTTAGCTGAGAAGTTAACATAAATTTGGTTCAAACCCAGTACTACTCTTGGGACTTCTAGAAGAATCAAACCTAAAACAGCTCCAGAGGGACTTTCCCCCAATCCAGGTAGTTGGGACTTACCACAGAAGAAAATTCCATTGAGGATGACCTCATCATCAAACACTTAAAAAATTGCAAAGGACAAATCTATCACATCAAAAGTCTATTCATTCAACAAACAAGAGGATTTCCCCTTTATCCCAAAACTTGACATAGCAAAGTCAAATCTGAAAGAGACTATAAAATAAAAAAAATACATAAGAGATGAGTTATTAGGCAGTCTGAAACCATAAAGAAGAGGCATGCATATTTACATGAAAATTTCTTTAAAAGAATGTTGAATTAAAAGGAAATAAGGAGAATGTGATCTCTCCAGCACAACACCATTTATGCACAGAAGAAGAAAATAGGAGTGGGAATCAGGACAAAACACAAATAAAATAAAATAAAATAAAATAAAAACAAGTTCCTGTATGGAGGCCATGATGAAAGACACTATCACATAGTAAGGATGTGCAAAGACTTCAGAGTCAGGTGGCTTCCATTTAAGCCCTGAAACTGCCACCCTGTTGATTGGGTGGTTTTTTGGTTAGGCATATTATTTAATTGTTCTATGCCTCAATTTCCCCACTTTGAAACTACAATTTAGTGCAATGCCCATGTCACAGGATTATTGACGAGCAATACCAAGCTTGGCATATTATTTTAGCATCTGCTGTGGCTCCTATGATGTGCTGCTCAGATTTTCTTTAGGATAGAAGGATTTCCTTCTCCAGGGGCTAGTAGTGCTGTAGGCAGAAAGTTCTCAGCTGTCCACTGCTCCAGGGACAAATCACAGCTGTGAAGATGGCTGTTTCACCCAAAGTTATCTCCCCTTCTGGAGTGGCCTGCATCCAGTAGATGAGATGACAGAGTTCTTATCTCTTTGCACTGTCCCTTAATGAGGCGGGCATCACAGCTCAACTTCTCTTTCCTCCCTGTCTTGCTTCTTTCTCTTTGCTTCTGTAGATACTGAACCCAAGAACAATGCTAACAAAATCCCAACTGTCCAATCTCTCACACTCTGCTTTCCAGGGAACCCAGTGTGTGACAGCTGTGATTATTATCATCTGAGACACATGGTCAATTAAATTCCCTGTGCCCAAGAGTCAAAATCTAATATATACGTATGTATTAAAAATATATATGTATTACTGTATATAATATGATATATTATATATCACATATATGTATACTAATATAGTTATATTATGTATTTATGTATACTAAATATATATGTTTATACACGCATATAAAGTGAGGGATGAGAGATAAAAGAAAAGAAAGAAAGAGGAAAAAACAAGACACTAAGAAGAGAAACATTTGAAAACTATTCAAACAAATTTTACAAGGGACAATATATAATCATAAAAGTTAAGACCCAATTGAGAAAACACACAGTGGTTTAGATGCAGTTGAAGAAAGAAATATCTAGGAGAAAGACATGAATAAATCGCCCAGAATTAGAAACGCGCGCGCACACACACACACAAACACACACACACACACACACACAGAATTAGAATATCTTAAAAAATTTAGAGACACAAGAATAAAAAAAAAATATAGCTATAGGAAAAGGAAATTTTTTAGAATTGGAGTCTCATTCTGTCACCCAGGCTAGAGTGCAGTGGCACAAGGAAAAGGAATTTAAGAGAAAAGAATAGAGAATAAGAAAGTAGAAATATTAAAAAAGTTAAAAATGGCTGTTAATGTTTCAAAAGTGGTCCGGGCGTGGTGGCTCACACCTATAATCCCAGTACTTTGGGAGGCTGAGGTGCGAGGATTGCCTGAACCCACGGGTTCAAGAACAGTCTGGGCAACTTGGTGAGACCTCATCTCTAAAATAAATCAAAAAATTAACCGGGTGTGGTGGCGCATGCCTATAATTCTGGCTACTTGGAAGACTGATGCCGAAGGATCACCTAAACCTGGCAGGTCGAGGCTGTGGTGGCTGTGAGCATGCTACTGCACTCCAGCCTGGGTGACAGGGTGAGAACTCTAACTTACAAAAAAAAGTAGCCGGGCTCGGTGGCTCAGCCTGTAATCCCGCGCCTTTGGGAGGCTGAGGTGAGTGGATTGCCTGAGCCCGCGGGTTTGAGACCCGCCTGGGCAGCGAGACCCCATCTCTACAATAAATCAAAAAATCAGCTGGGCGTGGTAGCACATGCCTGTAATTCCGGCTACTCGGAAGGCTGAGATGGAAGGATCGCCGGAGCCCAGCAGGTCGAGGCTGTGGTGGCCGGGAGCGGCCACTGCACTCCAGTCTGGGCGACAGAGTGAGACTCCAACTTAAAAAAAAAAAAAAAAATGATGAGAAGTACAAATCTTTACAACGGACATACATCAAGTCCCAGGAAGAAACATAAAATCTCCCTCACTAGCAAGTGAATAAGCTGCAGACACCAAATACAAACAAACAAATATAAGCAAACCAACAAGTAAATAAATAAAAAAGATAAATTAAAAAAAATAAGAAAGATCTTAAAAACAGAGGGAAAAGGTTTATCTAATAAAGGAATGATTATGCTGAGCAGACATCTCAAAAGTGCTTGAAAAACCTAGTAAGAATGATTTTAGGAAGACATTTAATTCAGAAGATAGTTGTGGACTGGCATGCAATAAACAATCTTGGCCAAATACATCAGTAGTCATGGAGGTAAGCTTAAATAAGCATTGATTATAAAACCAATAATAATGATATCATAAGATAACGCCAACGGCAACAGCAGTAGAAACAACAATGACTGATGTCAGAAGTTAAAAGTAAGAAATAGATAAATAGGTCAATGTAAAAAGAAGAGCGATTATGGAAGTATACATAATGTAACAGATTCGAACATATATAAAAAGTGTGTGTATATGAACATATTTATGAATGAGTGTTAGGTATAGAACCCAGAAATGAATACCAATCAGTGAGACATGGATAGACTATTTAATAAGTGGTGCCAGAATTATCGACTCTCCAAACAGAGAAAAACATCTACTTCTTATATGAAAACCTAAACATGAAAAATGAAGCTTTCAAGAAAACTTAGGTAAGAATGTGGTTATGATATTAGGTAAGAGAACAGTTTCCCAAACAAGGCTCAAAAGGAAAAAATATAAAACAAAATATTGAAACATTTGAATTATTCTGCAGACTAGACACTTGAAAACATAAGCAACAATTTAAAGGAGATGGAAGTTGAATGACCAATACACACTGAAAAGATTTTCAACCTCTGTATTCGTGAAGAAGATTTAAAGTAAAACAAGAGGATGCTGGTGTGCACACAACACTTTGGCAACCACATAGAAGTCTGGTAACTCCCAGTTTTGTTGGAAATGTGGAGAAACAGGCTTTCCTATTACGTTGGATGGGGTTGTATGTGAAGAAAACTATGTTGGAGAACATTCCTGCAGTATCCAGCTAAGTGCCAGATGTGCGTATTTTTTTAACCCCAAATTCTACTGCTAGTTATATTTTTAAGAGAAATTCTCAAAACTATGGAGAAGATATGCAAAATCTTACACATGGCGAAATCATAAGCAATGGCAAAAAACAAAAAAAAGGAGAAATGTTCAATTGTTCATCCAGGGTGGAAGTTTTGTTTCACAACACTATATGTGGCAAAACAAATGAATCCACTAAATCTACATTAATTAATGTGGATAAATGTCAAAAATGTGACATTAAGAAAAAAATAATACTGTGAAAAAATATGTATGACATGATGCTTTTATATATATATTTCAAATGGTCAATGATTTAGTTAGTCATTTATAAATATATACCTTGATTAAAATAAAAAAATAAATGAGAAAGCACCCTGCTATGTTTATGTCTATCTAGAGAGAAAAAAAATGTACAAGATCTGGGCATGAGTCTTTTGCTATTATCTACAGCTTTTTTCATCCAAGGAAGGAAGAAAGGAAAATGAAAGGAAGGAATGAGGGAGGGAAGAAACAAGGAAGAAAGTGAGAAAGAAAAAGGAGAAGGAGAGAAGAGGGGGAGAGAGGAAGAAGAGAAGGAAGAAAAAGAGAAAAAGAAAGAGGGAAAGAGGAAGGGAGGGAGGAAGAAGGAAAGGAAGGAAGGGAAGAAGAAAAGCAAGGAAGAAAGAAGGAGAGGGAAGAAGAAAAAAAGAGAGAGGGAAAAGAGGGAGGAATGGAGGGAAGGAAGGAAGAAAAGTACAAAAATAAGAGAAAAGAGCTGAAGCACACATGGTGAAATGATAATACTTGGATGACAGGTAAAAAGGATTTCTTGTGTTTATATGCTTGAATATGTTTCAAGTACACTATATTTAAAAATGAAATAAATTAAAACAGCAGGATGCATGGCCTCTATAAGTCCCAACTGCCTGTATTCTCCCACAGGGATAGTGTTTCATAATTTTTAGTCCTAATCTCAGGGTGTTTTCACTTTCAAGATGGCACATTTCCTCACGCGTATACGTCTTTGTCATGTGCATACCTGCGTGCTTTGCTTTCTAGCAGATCTTTTTCTTTTAAACCAACAGTAGCACTTAGTTCCCGTTTAAAATTCTCAATCCCACATTTACCTTGTTTCCCATGGTCCACAAGCAATGTGCTTACTTAGATTGTTCCTGGCAAGTTCCTGAAACAATCACCTCTTTGGAAGCTGCCCGGTTACTTTTTAACCATATCAAGCATATTGTCCATAAAAATCTGTCGTTAATTTTATTTATTCCTGGATTCACTCTCCTTGAACTCAGCATCGATTCTTTTTGAAGGCATCTCTGGGTCTCTGGCAAAGCACTTTCGACCCGTTCTTCGCAAAATAAATTCCTTTTGACAGTCAGTATGCTTGTTGTTAAACCATAATTTTAACATGAGAAAGAATTACCTTACTGCATATACTGAATTTTTTATTTTCTTAAATTTATTTTTATGTATTTTAAAGATGTGAGGTACAATTCAGGATTAGGTAGATAAATGGTCATCGTACAGGTAAAATTTGGTCCCCCTTTGGTCCTCACTTTACTTGATTTGAGATTGGGTACTCTTATTAATGTTATTTGCCCTGAATTTTTTAATATAAGGATTTAATTTAGAAAAGAAAATGTTGGCTGTTACTCTCCTGTTGACTTAACTAATTGTTCAATGCTCCATCTTCTTTTCTAAAATGAGTTTCGATGATGAAAGAGAAATTCAGATACTACCTTGTGCCCTCAGGTCTCTGTTTCCCGACCTGAACATCAAAGTCTCCAGAGGAACCTGTCAATTTTTAATGACTGCATCATTTGTTCCTACATTAATCAGCAGAAATGGGTGGTGATCATTGCCCGATTATTCTTGGCAGGGTGTTAGTCCGAGCTTGCATACGTGCTGCAGGAAGATGGCATTGATGCCAATGCTCTTCACCAGAATCATACATATTCATCACCATCTCCTCTCAGTAGGGTGTTACCACCTACAGATTCTCTTTTTCTCCCTAGATTCTAACAACCACTTTCATAATTGCTCGCACCTATGGAATAAAGTGTTTATAGGAACAAGAATGACATTTGTTCAGAATGTCATAGTTATTCATAAGAAGAGGCAGTGTGAGAAATTAAATTTAAAAAATTTTGGGCAAAGAATCACACAACCAGAATTCAGTTCCATTCTTTTAGGATAGAGGACTTTTTAAAAAATCAATGTTATTTTAAGATAAAATCTCAAGAATGAGAAGAAATGTCAAACTTTCTGGGGTCTAATATAGGCTATGCCCATTCCACCTTTTTTTTCGGTGTGTCCGGACACATACAAGGACAAACATAGTTTCTTATCTTTGCCCTTCAGAGCACTTTAATGGGGGGGGGGAGGGACACTGATCTATGTAAAAGAAAAATTGGTAAAATTGTACACATATAAATTAAGACGAGTGTTTTCATCAAAAGTATTCCAAGTAAGATATCATTTTTCTCTTTCTTTCTGCTGTATTATTTTTTCCACACTCCCACTGATTGGATCTCTTTTGTCATTTCCTGGAATCCTTTTTCTTTCTGACTTTCTTTGTAGAATATTTGCCCCCTTATCGCCTAAGGATCCTTCATTGCAGTTAACAATTATGAGTGGTGAAAAGCATTATTAAAGGTCCTTTAACGGATCTTTGGCCGGAAGATGAGTTTGCACTTGTATGGAGTAGAATTGGTCACCAGCTTAGGCGGAGGACACAGGACAGTCCCTGTCTTACAGGCAAATGCATTAGTTTCTTGTGTCTTTTAAATAGTTAATTATTTGATTTGTTTGTTTGTTTTTAGAGATAGGATATTGCTCTGTCGCCCCGGCCGGAGTACAGTGGCACAACCTTAGTTCACTGAAGTCTTGAACTGCTGGGCTCATATGATCCTTCCATCTCAGCCTTCCAAGTAGATGGGACTACAAGCACATGCCACCACACCCATCTAGTTTTTTTTGAATGTTTTGTGGAGACAAGTCTCACAATATTACCCAGGCTGGTCTTAAACTCCTGACCTTAAATAATCCTCTTATATTGGCCTCCCAAAGTACTGGAATTACAGACACAAGTCAATGTACTCAGGTCCTAGTATCTCTTTGAGTCCCTAGCTGAACTCACAGTTTTTAAGGTTTCCCCATGAGCTCTCTTGAAAACAGATTTGTCATCATATGCAGAACAAGTTCTCATCTCATAGGAATTAAGCTTTGGGGAGAAATTTCAGGTTGCTGGGAGAAAACATTGTGTGAAGCCCGGAGGCCTCAGAATATTTCCACAAACACCAGATGGGTGATGCTTGTTGCACTGATTCATGAAGCCAAACCTGCTTTCATGATAATCATTTGAACAAGGACATGGCAGACTTTTACTTTGGTCTATGATCAAATGATTAGTGTCTGTAAGACAGCAGCTTACGCATTCATTAGTGATTAGTGCCGTATTTAAAACAAACAAAAAGTGTGGGTTTTTTTTTCTGTTTTAAAAGTAATTTCTATGCATTGTAGAAAATTTGGAACATACAGAAAAGTATAAAGATACAAATAAAAACCTGCAAATCCACCCAGGGGCAACTATATGTTTAAGGCAAAGAGACCAATAAACAGATGACGGGTATTATTAACTTATGGCTAGACGCTGCACAGCCAACTCAGGGGCGGAGACAAATGCCGACTCTGGTAGTCTGTTCATGCAACTGTGTTCCTAATTCTTTGCCACACTGACAATGCTCTCTGATATGTGTGCTTCTAGGGTCCTGGAACAACAAAGGTGCCATGTACCCTAAATGCGTGATCTTGGTTAA
Source organism: Cephalopachus bancanus (assembly GCA_027257055.1). NCBI lineage: Eukaryota > Metazoa > Chordata > Mammalia > Primates > Tarsiidae > Cephalopachus > Cephalopachus bancanus. Next base: position 266,721 of record JAPVLO010000836.1, read on the forward strand.
TAACCCTTTGAGGAAAATGCTGCTTTTATCCCTATTATTTTTAGAAGGCAACTGTGACTAGAGAGGTGCTAAACTTGTCCAAGGCCAAGTTTACACAACTAGTGAATAGGGGAGCTGGGATTTAAAATACTTCTTTTTCCAAATTGCTTATTTTATAGAAGGGGGCAACTGAGAATCAGAGACATGAAGTGATCTGTCAGAGGAAACAGAATCAGTCAGGGGCCATGGGTAGTATCCAGACCTCCTGGCTGGTAGCACAGTGTTCATTCCATCGGGCAGGGCTCCAGTTGGGGCAATGGAAAGGTCTTCCTGATCACTGGGCAGATTCTTTCAGAGGAACACTTTTACACCAGTCTCTAGATGTTATTTCCTACGTAGTTTTCTGGGTTCGTCTGCTATGACACACTGAAAACTTCTCAGTTCATGGTAGGAATTCACCTAGGAAAAGTGCAGGTTAGCCTGGAGGGTGTTTAACTCCGATTCTAAGAAACTCAACTCAGTGTCTGAGAGCCAAGATTCCGATCCCATATTAGCCATTAGATGGATTTTTGACTCTCTGGTTCCAAATGCGAAGACACAGCTCATGTGCAGTGAGAGATCAAACACAAGATAAAAGAGCCTGAACACCATGTCCCTGGCGATGGGAGGAAATCTTTCTTTGTGCTAAATAGATGAAAGGTCATGGACACGTTAACCTTTGCTCTGGTGACAGAGAGCCAGGTGGAGTGTCGTTATTCTCTGAATGACCGCAGAACCCTTTTTTATTCCCTATACATTTTTCAATCAACAGAAGCTCCATGTATGGAAGAGGGGAGAAAAATACAAAAACAAAGGAATGAGGCAGTAAGTGAAGTATTTAAGGTCACAAGGTGAATGAGTCCCAAGAAACCAAGACAGGAATTCCAAAGGAATCCTCTGTGAGGAACAACGGACGATGTCTTCTCCAAACAATGTTCTGAACGAGCAAGCTCACGTTGGGCAATCTCGCCACTTTTTTCTTAAACTCCTTGTTCTCTGTCTCTGTCTCTTACCCTTTTACCTCTTACACAATGTATTTTCTTAACCTCATCTTTGCTTGGAAGAGTAGGGGAAAGGCTCACAAAATCTGTGGTTTACCAGAATTCTTGCCCAAGGAGGACCAGCATCACAGCCAAATAGTCTCATTGACTGTGCTGCCAATCCAGTCCGTGGGACCCGAAATGGCTATCGTATTTCCTGGGTGCACCTTAAGTATACCCTAGGGGGAAAAAAACAGTCTCCCCAGGCATTTTTGTGTTCTGGAATGTCTTGTTTCATTTCCTCCAGTAAGTGACGTGTGGTCATTCATGTAAGTTCCCATTTAGAGAACAAATGATTATGCTGCCTGTGCATGGTTGGCATACCACAGCCGTGAAACACATGTCGCTGGGCAGGCAGTGCCTCTGATACAGGAAAGGCAATGAGGGCTAAGGATGATATCAGTGGAGGCTTATTTCATGAGTGTGAGTGGCAGGGTGGAAATGCTTGTGTAAAGATTAAATGTGATAAATAGGGCAATTGTTAAGATGGCATCGATGAGAGGGTTTAATGTTATAATGGAGGGATTCTATATTAGGATCGCGATGATTCAACCTGTATGGCAGTTGATGAGCAGGTTAAGATTTTTCTTAATTGTGTTTGATTAAATCTTCCTCACCCACCTACTGTAACTGACAGTAATGCAATGAATAGTAATAATGTTGGGTTTATGATTATCTTTATTTGGTATAAAATAGAGATTGATGCTAGTTTTTGTCATGTTAGGAGAATGATACCAACATAAGTAAGATTCCTTGTGTGGCTTCCATAGCACCTGCCCTTTGACTGGCTGTCTGTGTGTTTTTTATTAGACATGTATTTATTGGAGGGACTTCAGGAGCTGTTACACTTTTTGTTTTCTGAATGTAGAAAAAATAATCCCCAATTTCTTCACTTCCTCTTTCAGACGTTATTCTTAACTGTTAGAAATGCTTTTTAGGTGGAAGAGACTATGGCAGCCAAACATGTGTCCTGTTTCAAGTTAGGTCAGTTTCATGATTTTTAACAAAGAAAAATCATCTGGTGGTTGATAATGCTTACCAATAATTAAAATAATGCTTACTTGATAGATCAATTTATTCGACTTACTGGAAAATTGGATAAGTGAAAAGAAAACCTCTAATATTACCAACTTCAGCATTCCTTAAGGGAAGAGCCCGAAGATTCACATTAAAAGTCCTGGTTTATGGTTTATTGATATCTCTTCTAGCATTCCGGTCACTCTCACATGCTTGGCTCGAAGTAATACATTAAACCTTTAGTGCCCGTAGGGTCCTAAGTGATACCTCCTCATTTCAAATATCTGATGGTTTTTAGATTTTAAGAAATCTACCAGACCTGCCCCCCACCTCCAGTGATAGTTTATCAATCCCATTATCATGCAGTTAAGTAGAGTGGCCTAGAATTGCCTAAGCTTCTTGGGGAATTAAAGATAATCATCATCAATAAATATTTATTGAGCACCCAATTTCTGGTTAAGAGACTATGCCAGGCACTGTACAAAATCTGATTACAACCCCACAGCTACTGCCCAAAGGGGCTTGCAATCTAATTACAGACAACCCAGATGAGATAAACACAGATGACAAGCTCTGACCAGGCAATCCCATATTGTTCATTTAAGGGGGGGAGATAGTGTACATTATTGAGTTTTTTAAAAAATAGCTTTCTCTCTCCCCATCCTTTGTGCTTATTTCAATCTGGGTGTAGGAAAATGAGTTTGATTTTGGGTAAATGTTGCCATCCATGAAGTCTTATCCAAGAAGGATTAAGTCTGAGGCTCACATTGCAATTTTTCTTCTCCTCTCCCGTGTTTTCTTTCTTTTCACCTCCAGGGCTCAGGATGCATTTAACGCCACTTAAAGCAGGAACGAGTTGTCCCTAAGTAGCTTCTTTCATAGCAACAAGGTTTATGACCCGCCTTCCTTATGTTCTGAAGCACCAATACAGCAGAGAGGGTCAGGAGAGAAACTGCAAAATGAAAAAGGATTAGCAGATGCCCCTGTGCTGTAGATCCGTAGTTCTCAAACTTCTCAAACAGCGGTTCCTGAACCAAAGCACAGTCTTGGGCCCCAACTCTGATCTACTGAACCAGGAGCTGCAGTGATGCTGAACTACCTGGCTTCCACGTGCCCCACAGTTCAGTGGTCCACTGTTCAGATCACTCTCACAAGTCTGGCGTGAAGTAATGCATTACACCATGAGTGTCCTTAGAGTACTAAATGATACCTCTGCGTTTGGAAGATCTGACGGTGGGTTGGTTTTAAGACATCTACCAGACCTGCTTCCCATCCCCAATGATAGTTTATTAATTTAATTACCGTTCAACTACGATGCACTCCAGCTGAGAATTGCTGCTTAATATGTTCAATGATCACAATTGTTTCAAGACAACTCGGAAACTGCTCCTGTTGGGTGCCGATTGGTATAAAAACCCCAAAGCAGAGATGTCCTGGATTGCTGTTTGAGGAGAGTTGAAAAGACATCTTCGTGATTTCAAGATAAGCAGACTTAGGATATTGACAAGGAATGACTGAATGCATTTACGGGATGGGGGAGAGGTCAGAGGCTTTCTAAAGAGACTTGTCCCCTAGGTGCACTCCAATTTATCATGGAAGAATCTGAAGGTAGACACAGGAGGAGAAGCCTCTGCGATCTGTTACAGTGTCTTTGTGCTCTATCAAGGACCAAAGTGTAGGGCAAGTGAGTTATCCTGACCTATTGATTCATCAGTGAAGATCTCGTGAGTGAAATTGTCTAGGACATGGGAGAGGATTGTCTGCCCGTACCTGATGCCAGGATGTGGAGAAAGAGGAGAGGGCCAAGGCAGCACACAGAAAGATCAATCTGAGAAAGAGGAAGACATGATATTTCTCTGGAGAAATGGAAACACAACTACATGACTCTGGGTGGTCCTCACACAATATATGAGGGGGACCCCCCCAAAGAAACCCCATAACTTATTTATTAGAAATTGTGTGTCTATTTTTACATGTTTAAACTTCAGTCACCTTCAAACTACTCTCTGCTTGATGCAACACACCTAACAAGATGCTTTTTTCACTGCTCAAAACAGTTCTTGAACTCATCTATTTTGATTCCTTTTAGTGCTTCTGACATTTTTTTGTTTCACCTTTTTCACATCAGCCAAACGCTTCTTTCTGAGGACTTATTTCATCTGAGGAAACAAAATCATTAGGAGTGAGATCGGGTGAAATAGGGAGAGTGGGGCACGGTTTTCATGCCATTTGGGGACAAAAACTGCTGAGCACTCAGTGTGGTGTGGGCAGGTATGCTCATAAATCGCCCACCATGAAATGGGCAAACGTGTAGAAAGAATTTCCCCCCAAAATTTACTGAAGCTGAATGCAGCTTCTCCCAACAATAGCTGGTACACTAATGCCAGTGGGTTCCTAGAACACTTACCTAGCGGTAGAAGCCTATACTACAAGGGGCCTGCCTTAAAAAAGATAATTCCTTTTTGGGGGAGTCTCCCCCATATAGGTCTGTGGCTTGATTATCCAAAGAAAGAATGAAGGGATGAGGGAAGAAAGAGAAGAGACAAGACCAATGGGAGGTGTTTGGAGAACAGGTCAAGGGAGTACTAACAACCTTGTATACACTATCTCATGTAATACTCACACTTAAAGTAGTTAGGTGACTGGCTCAAAGTTCCTACAGTTTGTCAATATTAGAGTCAAGAGTTGAGCTCAGATCTGTTTAACTCCAAACGCTATAGGATCCTAACATGTAGAAAATTCCCATTCTAGGGAATTTTTGCCTTATAATTTTGGGCCCCATCTCTGATCTACTGAACCAGAGCTTCCAGTAATGCTCAAAAACCTGGACTTCAGAGAGCCCCATGGTTCCAGTGTCAAGGTTACCTGCACGAGAAAAGCACTGAGCTAAGAATTGTAAATGTTTACTTCGCTATATTTCACAATGACTCTCTTTTTTGGTGTGGCTAATACCCCCAGTTTAAGAAACTGGCTGAACGAAAGGAAGCAGTTTCATTAGCAGTAATGGAATTATGGCCACAGAGCCCTTAGCTTCCAATTTCGCCTCTTGTTTGGTTAGGGAATGAGACCTCCAGTAGATGTAAAAGCAGTGATCAATCTCAGTTAAGGGAGAGCCATAAGGACCCAAGTAAAGGTGCTCTGTAGTAAACATATGAGGCCATGTGTCTCTGTTGGGGAGATAACTTATCTCATCCTGGAGAATTTTCTAGAGTCCAGAGAAGAAACTTGCCTTTAATGTCTCATGGACATGATAGAGAAAGGAAAGAATGGAGACTAAAACCTCCCTCTCAAGACAGCAGGGTATATACAGAGCCTGGTCTTTTTCTCTCCAGCCATGTACATGGCTACTTTAAATACAGATAAGACTGACTGAGAAACTGACGGTGACATGAGGACTGAGGATGGAGAAACTTTTGACTTAAGGTCTCAAGAATTCCTATTCCTGGAAGGTTCTTCCAGAGACTTCTCAGAGACCTCTGTGAAGACCCATGGATTACTGAAACAGTGGGGAGGTCTGACAATTTTGTTGTAGTTCTCAAATTTCTTTTCAAAAATAATTCCTGAGAAGTAGGTAAGCACTTCTGGAAATATAGAACTTGAAAGTAAATAAAGGCATTCTATTAAGAACTAACTAAAATTTTAAAAAGAATATATGTAGTTAATTTCAATTTAAATTAATAGGGGCATATTATAACATATCGGTATTCCTAGGAGGCTCAACAAGAACCACATTTAATTTTAAAATGAATGTAAAAGCTTCCCTCTCTTAATGTTTTATATAATGCAATTAAAAAAACAATTCATTTAGCTATAATGTGCACATATATATTCTTCAGTATAATTATATGTGTATGCCATGGCTGTCCATTTATGGAATTAACTATCTATAATTTTACAGTGTTAAGCATATACAAATATAACATGTATAAAGACTTATATTAAATACAAACATCTATGTATATTATTTCTATAAAATGACTGCAAAGGAAAACACTGGATATGTTGTTTTTAAATTGTTTTGTTATATTTTGAGGAGTCACATTTTAAAGATGTGTTGGCTTTAAAATACTTCAGTAAAGTTATCTATTAATAAAGTGCATTGGTTTGTTTCACAAAGAATGATGCCATTTAAAGAAATACTGGGCCATTATGTCCTAATGACAAGCATAATAAGGAATGTCTGTCTCCAAATTTCACAAGAATAGAGAAAAAGTTGTTGTTTAGCTGAACCAAACCATGCTCTCCACTCCATCTGAGTAATTTAAGCCCCGGCTGAATTGGGACAGGGACAGGTGTAATTGGCCTAGTCTCTGCTATTTCCAGCCATGCAATTACCATAATAAGGTCATCTATAGAGAGGTCAGATGCTAACGGCCAGCTTGGCTGTCGCCTTCTAAGACTGCCACCGGCAGGAGAACAAGGAGTCCATTTGGTCAGATGGAAAAGCTAAATAGATGGTGGTAATTGGTCTAGTGACAGGAAGTTCTACCAGAAGACAACAGAAACAGACAGCAGAGCAGTGTTGAAAGATGAGTTTGGCTACAATGAAGGAATGTAGGATGAATGACGTCAGTAGATTTCTGATTATAGCATAAATGAGGCTGGGGGATGGGCCATAGGATGGTGATTACCTAGATGAAAAATATTGTGTGTCAACTGTGAAGTCAGTAAGAAACAGAAACACCTATGACCAGTTCTCTTGATTTATCCAGGCACGCCTCCAAGGTAGAGAAAGCTGTGCCAGTTGATTTGCAAAGGGTCAGGGAGCAATGGAGTTCCATAATGGACCCCCTCTGAGGGAGAGCAATTTAGAATGAAATTCAGAAAGGGAGATCTCTTTAAGTACAAACTCTTTCCTTAAGAAATAACATTGGTAATACTGGGGTCCAGAAGTGACTGATTTTCATGCTGTATATATGATGCTTAAGGATGAGGATCTTGAAAACTTGATCCATTCTATCTGCTTTGGGTGCAGGGATCTTTCTATAGTCTGGACCAAGAGTCCACAAATAACTCTTGCTGTCTCCAGCCTTTTCATTGCAGGCATGTCTACATCTGTGATCTTAGGCTCAGTCCTCTTTGTGAACTAGAGTTTGAAGACTTCTTCACCGATGCTTTGCGACCATGCTTGGTCTTGGTCTTGGTCTCCCTTTCCCACTGCATCTGAATTTCAACTCAACAAGCATGTTCTTCATGGTGCTCCTTTTTGAAAACTTTGTCAAAAGTAAAATCTTATACCGACAAAAGACACTATTAGAAGAATGAAAAGACAAATGACACACTGGATGAAAATATTTGCAAGCCACATATCTGACAACAGATTCATGTCTAGAGTATATAAGGAACTCTCAAAACTCAACTGGAAAAACAAACAAGCAATCTAGTTAGAAAACAAGCAACTGGCACAAGGAAATATTTTACCAAAGAGCATTACAGATGGCAAATAAGCACATGAGCATTACTAGCAATTAGGGAAATGAAAATGAAGAGTATGGTAAGATATCACTATGTACTTGTTAGGTTTAAAAAATGTGGCAACACCAAATGCTGGCAAAGATGCAGATAAATGGATCTTTTATATATTGCTGACAGTAATGTAAAATGGTACAACCTCTATGAAAAATAGTTTGGCAGATTTCTAAGAATCTAAAAATATGCTTACCATATAACTGAGCAATTGTAATTTGGGGCACCTTTTCCAGGAAAATAAAACTTATGTACACACACACACACAACACACACACACACACACACACACACACACGAAAACTCTCTCATGATGAATAATCATTGCTATGATAAAATTCCATTCAATGACGCTCTCCAAGTGTACTGCTGTACCTTTCCAGCTTTTGTCCTTCCAAAGTACCTTGTGAACTAGGAAATTCAAAAGTTGGATAGATGAGGAAAAAGGCTGTGGCTCCTATGAATTTTAGCCCTGTTGAATATGGAAACTGCCTAATCTCTGCTGTGGTATTCGTATTCTCTCTACCTATGAACTTTATATGATGCATTACTTTAATATCTACTAAATAAATGCTTCTTGAATGGATGAATGAATCACATAAAGAGATCTCTAAATGCAGAAGGACTCTTGTATAGTAATATAGGACACCATTTATCGAATGATGCTAAAATATTTTCTGAAAATTCTCTATTATGGTTATCGAAATGCATGAAATTAATTCACAACCTGTTTGAAAGAAGCCGCTTCTTTGTTTTTAGGGTAAGGCATGACCCCACCAAAAGTACCAGAATGATTAAGAGCCATACCATGAGTCCAGTTCGGTTCCACGAATATGAATTAAATGCCAGCTATTGTTTTAGGAGTTGGAGCTACGAAGTTTTAAAAAAATCGCTCTGAAAGAGTGCACTTTAGAATGAAATTCAAAAAGGGGTTCTCTTTAAGCACAAACTGTTCTTAAGATGTATTTTTCCAAAAAGATGTATACTTTCCGTTCTCAAAAACATATTCTCTGTTCTCAGAAAGATGTATATTTTTGTGGAGGAGCTATGTGGCTAAATATATTTAAATTCAACCTAGGAGTATAAAGGGGAAATATTTAGTCCAAACAGGTATATGAATTGGTGAGAGTGAGAGAGAGAAAACATATATACTTAATATGAGTCTGAGATGAGTAAGAAACAAATTAATTAGGTAAGGATTTTCAGATGAACTGAAAACTTAAATACACAGTCATGCAAATATAGAAATGGGAAGGTAGAAAGAGGTGGAATATGGTGTCAGAGAGACAGAAATGTTTGTATCATGAACAAATTTGTGCAACAAATTTAAATAGACTAAAACTGGAACCTGACATGTATAGGATGCTGTTTGGCGATTTAAAGATGGGAATTCCGACCAGGTACGGTGGCTCACACATGTAATCCCAGCATTTTGGGAAGCCGAGGTGGGCAGATTGCTTGAGCCCAGGGGTTCGAGACCAGTCTGGGCAACATAGCAAAAACTCATCTCTATAAAAAATTAAAAATTGATCAGACGTAGTGGCTCATTCCTGTAATCCCAGCAGTTTGGGAGGTGGAGACAAGAGGATTGCCTGAGTCTAGGGGTTCAACACCAGCCTGGGCAACTTGGTGAGACCTTGTCTCTACAATTAATCAAAAAATTAGCTGGGCATGGTGGCACATGCTTGTAGTTCCAGCTACTTGGAAGGCTGAGGTGGAAGGATCGCCTGAACCCAGAAGGTTGAGGCTGCAGAGGTTGCACTCCAGCCTGTTAGACAGAGTGAGACCCCGACTCAAACAAAACAAAACAAAACAAACACAAAAAGCAATGAAAATACTAAATACTATGACCAGATTTATATTTTCTTTATGTAACTCTGGTGTACAGTTACAAGACTGAGAAAAAAACAACAAGAATGGGATGCTTAGTTAGGCTTGAATTTCAGATAAATAAGGAATTTTGATTTAGTGTGGCACATATCTCTATAGTACTAAAGCATTATATGTTGTTTGCCAGACAGTCAAATTTAACTGGGCTTCCTGTATTTTATCTGGCAACTCTGTTCTGGTGGCAGAGAGAATGATGGGTTTAGGGGGCCTTAGGCAATAGGCATAAACCCAGTTAAGCAGGCAGTGAACTGCTTGAACGAGGACAGGGGACGTGAGAACGAGAAATAACACCGAGGCTCAGCTGGAAGAGGGAATTCTTCATCCCAAAAGACCCCAGCGGGGCATAACTTAATTTGATTCCAAGTGTGTTTGACACAAAACCCCCAGTTTTTATCCCCAGTGATCTACTGCTCCACTAACTGGTGTATTCGCTCATTAAAACTGCAGAGCCCAACTGGTCAAAAGATTATGATCATTCTTATTATGCAAAACCACTTCTGTAGGCATCAACCAACCTCAAGGATTGGCTGCTTCCGCATGATCACTTCTCTGGATCAGTTGAGGACCACTCCTTGCTCAAGGTCAACTTGGGGTTCCTCTTCTCTGCAGAAAAACAGAGGAGGTTGGAAGGACGCAAATAATTTCCTGTGGTTGGCTCTTTTCTCCATTGCTAATCCTTATCAACTTACTATGTTCTTGACATATGTAAACCTTTTAATTTTCACATTAACCATAGGAAGTAGATTTTATTATTATTTTCAGTTTACAGAGGAGGCATCTGAAACACAAGTATGGTAAATACTTTCCCCCAAGTAAGCAAGTTAATGAAGCCTCTAATGACGACCCATCCACAAGGTGTTTGGGCATGTAAGGATGGAAATGAGAAATGTTTAGAACCACTAAACATTATCCCATAACTTAAAAGTATTTATGAGCCAAGCACAGTGGCTCATGCCTGTTATCCCAGCACTTTGGGAGGCCAAGCAGGAGGATCACTCGAGCCCAGGAGTTTGACACCAGCCTGGGCAACACAGCGAGATCTTATCTCTATTAAAAAAAAACTTCAAAATAATTAGCTGGGCATGGTGGCAGGTGCCTGTAGTCTTAGCCACTCTGGAGGCTGAGGTGAGCCATGATCGTGTCACTGTACTCCAGCCTGGGAGACAGGATAAAACTTAGACTCAAAACAAACAAACAAAAAAAGTAATTATGAGAGCAAATCTCAAAAAGACACACAGATACAGCTTCAGAAAACTTTCTTGTTAGCTGTGTAAGCTTGAGCAGTTTCCTTAAGTGCAGGATTTGTAAAGTAGGAAAAAATCTTGGCTTCACAGGCTTTTTATGAAGAGAGCATGCTCATTATAAACCAAAAAACATTTCCTTAATGTTGTCATAAAATAGTTTTTGGTGATATTTTTACCTCAGTGGTAATTTCCTACCTATGTGCCAAATAACAACACAATTTAAAATACTTAGTTGTATTAAGTATTCAGTTATTACAAGACAATTAAGATAATTTGTGATTATTAAGTGATTTGGTAAAAAGATGTTATTACATAGCATCTATTAATAGCATTCTTAGTCTTATTTTTTTCCTAATATACTCTTTATTATACCTTTTATGAAGTGAGACTTGTTTTATGGCTCATCTCCCTTGATCCCTGTCTAAAGGGATTTAGTTCTTGAGTACAAAAGTGATGTCATTAAACATACTTCACACTGTGTAAGGGGTCCCATGCAATGCACTCCTAGGATAGAATAATAGAAAGACTCCGGTGTTAGGTGGCTTTGATCTCATTCTCCTTCTAATAAGAGATATTTACTAGGTCAATGTAATAACAGAAAATAAACAGATTAAAGATATATTTACATAAAATGACCAAATTGGTCAAACTGTGTACATTTTTTATGATGATTAACTGAATGATCCAATTCAGTTAGACTACTGAAATAGCCCAGTCATGCTTGAGGCAGTAATGGAGACAGAGACCAAAGCTACTTAGGGATAAAGGAAAGAAACCTAAAATTATATCAAATCTCTTCACTTTTCTACATTTATGTTGTATTTTAAATCCTAATGCCTCAAAATTTCCTGAATAAATACATGCTTAATTTTTGTTTTTTTCTTAAGTAACTAAAAATTCTTTTGTATGTTACTAGAAATGGTTCAAATGCTGCTTCTTGAAAGAACAACTTTATTTTTTCTTCTGGGAAGTGTACGTTTGCTTTAAAACAGGATTTTAAAGCAAATTAGGAAAGAGAATAGGGCGTTTCATCCATTTGTTTGGAAGTGCATGAAGAGCCAAAGGAATAAAACAAGTAAGGCTGAGAAGACCGCATTGTTTTATTATTTCTGAGAATGAGCTTCAGATCTTCGAATTGAAGGCTGGCAGGTCTGTGTTATTTTAAGCTGGGTTACAAATATGGGTAATTTAATAAGACAGTTTGTTTCTAGCTTTTCTGGACTCTACAGACCCCGTCCTTCCCTTCCCTGTACCAATCCAGAGGCCGTCCCCAGGTCAATTTTGGAGGGCAAGTGCTGGTAACACAAATATGCGCTGCTGGGCGATGTTAAGAATGAAGTCTGAGGGCCACAATCCACCCTCTGACATTTTATTTCTTCGTTTGGGCAGAGAACGTTGACTGAAGTCTTTAGAAACAATATGCTAAGCCTTTAAAAGCAATAAGCCTAATAATATAGGCTGGCACACTTTCAGTGTCTCAGCCCAAGCGGCAATTATCTGGAGAGAAAAGTAGTTGATCGCGTTGACATGAGAGTTTTTGTCTGGGTTTGCCAAGGAGTTTTTATTAATATGAATTAATTAACTTTACTAAAGTTAGGGATAAGGTGACATTTTTTTTAATGCTTAATGAAAGGATTAAGCCCGGCAACTGGAAGGCTGGATAGTACAAGACAAGGTGTGGTTGTAGGGCTCATTGGCAGTGACATTTCTAGAGCCAGACGGATGTTCCAGCCAATGGTCTGAAGGCTTGAAGACCAGATATAAAGTCAGACTGAAATAAGCCACAAAAATAATTGGTTTATCATCATGTCCTCTCTCCTCATTTCTAAGCCTCAAACCTATGGTGGAAACCTGCCTATCTGTAAATGTAGACGTGGAATTCCACGAGAAATCTATATTGGCTTCCACCCTCCATGTTTTCCAAAACTGCTGTAATTTGCAATGTGTTCAATGAGTTTATTCTGAATATTCTGATGTTTCAATCCATTTTTCTTCCTTTTGAGATAGGATCTCGTTCTGTCACCCAGGTTGGAGTGCAGTGGCAGGATCACAGCTCACTATAACCTCAAACTCCTGGGTTCAAGTGATCTTCCTGCCTCAGTCTCCTGAGTAGCTGGAACTACAGCCATGTGTCGCCATGCCTGAATAATTGAAGAAAAAATGTATGTGTATAGTCTGGGTCTCCCTATGACTGGTCTTGAACTCCTGACTTCAAGTGATCTTCCTGCCTTGGCTTCCCAAAGTGCTGGGATTACAGGTGTGAACCACTGTGACTGGCACCCTCAATAAATTTTTTCAATAGCCATTGCTATCAATGATATGTCTGTGGAAAATTAAAAGAACTTTCTACTTAGATTTTAGTGCATTATGATGATTTAAGTACCTTTCGAAATAGGTGCATATCAGAGTGAGTTTGCATTTCTGAATAAACTGATGTATGGAAAGTTGACATGTTAGCAGACAAAGCTACGGTTAAAAAACCTGCTCTTAGATCACTGGTAAATTATTTAAACCATTGTGGCAAAGTGAGTGTTGATTCTATTTTCCTTGCCATGTACACCAGGATATTAAAGGGTGATAATATATTTCAGCTGACTGTTCTGTAGGTTGATATAAATTGCAGAACTTCTACCACTGATTATTAATGTTTCTTAACTTGAATTTCCAAAATTGGGGAAAAAATGAGATAATAATGCTAAATTTTGAAAACATGAGGGAAACATGATATATTATTTGGGAAAATAATTTATAAATAGAAAATGTGAAATGCTTAAAATGTTTAATAACAATATTGGCAAACTTACTGGAAAATTAAGTACAATTATTAACACATTTGTTCTGAGAAACTACACTTGATTGTACTGGTGTACAGTAATTCTTTGTCATAAGGCAGTGGTCATTATAAATGTAAAGAAGGGAATCTAAGGGGCATTCTACTTAAGCTATTATTTAAAATTATCATTATTGGAGGGTCCAGATCTCAATTGCCTTAAGAAGTCCACAGATCTATCCGTTTTTCTCCCAGCCTTTTCCCTACCATGGCCAGCAGATAAAGATCCTGTCATTCAATTTGATAATTGTTTATTGACAGTTCAATAGGTCTTGTTTCCTGGTTCCAATTTTAATAACACTGTTTGTGGTTCATAACTTTCTTTTTAAAAAAAAATTTTAGTTCAGAGTAATCTTCTCAGTTCCTTCCTGCTCTGGGAGCTTTTTTGCCCTCTCAATAAATCATACTTTCTCAAAAAAAAAAAAATTTAGTTCAATCTCTTGTCCAAGTTACCAATTAGGCTATTTGTTCATTTATTTCCAAACATCTCCCAAATAAATATCAAGTGGTATATCATATAAAGATGATTTTTAGTCAAGTTTGCACGTTGACTTTGGTTGGAATACAGTTAGGGGACTGCGGAAGAGTTACCGGTATGACTCAAAGGGAAAGAACTGCCTTGAGTTCTGGAGGTCTTGCTCTAACATCCATTGATTGAGTAGCCTCAGAGCAGTCATGAAGTCTACAGTTGACTTGATATGTTTGCAAAATGAGGTTGGACTAGTGTCCTGCCTGGAATAAGTGCTTAGCAAATAAATGTTGAGTGTAATTTCTATTTCTAGAGTTCTCTAATTTTGTGATTATTGTTATTATGGAGTAATGGAATCTCAGGATTTGAATGTATTGTTGGAGTCCACTCATTCAACTCTTACCAACTTTTTCTCCTGTTGTAAAGTCAAGGGGAAAGAAACAAGAAAAGAAAAAGTGGGTCATGAATGAAAGATAATTCATTCTCTCTCTTTTATGAGAGAGATTTTCCTATGATACATGCGTTACCTCCCTCACATTACATGTAAATGTGGCTGCCAATACAGAAAGGACTGGGCTCTCCCTAGCTGGCTTTCATACTAGTCATATCTGGAACTCTGAGTTTGATTACCTTATACAATTTTTACCTTTAAAAATTGTGCACAAAATCTGGCATGAAATGCAATTTGTTGGTGATGACTTTCTGGTTGTATTGATCTGGAATTGGCCCAAGACCCTCCTGGTTTGTCATGCATTTTGGTTTCTGAATTAAAACAGGAAATTCTGAAATCGATGAAAATGGAAACAACAGCAAAGTGGTATTTTCCAGACTTGAATAAAATATTAGCTTAAAGTGGAGGGGATTTCCATGACCAAAAACTTTTTTCATTTCCCTAACTCTGTAAGAATTGTTTTCCCAATGTGGAATTGTGATATTCCACCGACAGGCACCGATGAAAGATGGACTGGAGATAAAGAGATGCCTCAGGAAGAAATGAAGCTAGAGGTTCCCACCCAGGGGAGGGGCACCGTGCACCTGAAGATCGCCCAGGTGCCACAGGGCTTGATGTTCAGAGGTTTTGTTTTGTTTTTAAAGAATACCTCAGCTGTGCCCCATATCTATGGCTTCATGCCTGTGCTCAGTACAAGGGATTTGATTGATAAAGTTCCCACCCGATTATACCTGGAAGCTGGATTCAACATCTGGGACCAGGTTTTGCAATCAAGGCTTTACATCACCAGCGGAGAACTGCTCTCTGCAAATATGCACTCAGCCAGATAGTGTTCTGTCATAGCGTGAATAATTGAACTGGGCATTCTTTACAGCATTTCTTTCTATGGTACCTTCCATGTCAGATGGTGTGCAAATAAGCACTTTCTGAAAAAATGATAGTGTCATCTAGAAAACTTCTTCCTCTAAAGTCTTAGAATTTGATATTAAATGGTTTCCTTTTTTTGTTGTTGTTAAATTTATGGATAGATGTTTCTGTAAGACATAAAGAGATTTATTCTGAGACTCATGGCAGCTGAGCTCCTTGATCATTGGAATTGTCTCTACAATGTGCTATGTCTACTACCTAAACATGACCTAATAAAGATTTCTTTTAGTAAACGTTAAACTCATTGGTGGAGTTGAGCGTCTAAGAGGAATAGTTTTATCTACTCTCTGATTAATTCAAACATCTTGTAGTCAAATTATTGATAAATATGTTTATTTATCAATAATTTTTTTTATCTCAAGGGAACTATTGGGCTAATTTACCTACATGCAGTATTTTGCAAGATAACTGATGGACGCAATGTCTTTATGGAGAAACTGGCAGGAGGTTGATTTTTCATTTGCCAGTTCCCTTCCCTAGTTAAGGCAGACAAGACTCATGAAAAGTCTTTTGTTCATATACAGAACATAAAAGCTGTGAGACACACACAGCCAGAGGGTTATTTGGATTCCATCTGACCTTTTGATGAGTTAATCAAATCAAATAGCGTGTATGTGAAAACTCTCCATAAGTATACAGTTTTAAATAAATGTACAACATTACTCATTACTGTATCCTTTCCACTAGAGAATATAGCATGTCCCTAATGTCAAACTCCTGAACTGACCCTTTTAATGACAAATCTATCTAGAAAAGCATCGCCTTCTTCTTTTCTGCTGTCTTCAGTCCTACCCCAAGTATATTGTTTGTGGCAAATTTAATGTAATCATTGGCCCAAGTCTAGACAAGGAAAGGCACTTAAGCAGAACTAAAGAGGTAATTACTGTGGGTAGCTTGTTATTAAATTAATATTGAAACAACACATACCTTTTAAGATGTCATAATTCTAAGAGAATTCACCTGCCTTGTCCCCACAAATGAGAAATGCCTTAGGTTAGGCCTATTCCTGGCAATCAAAAAACACTTTCTCCAAATATAATAAGGTATGATACCAGATCATATTGCATATTATCATTGGATAAAACCAAGAAGCTAAACCTTGCTTCAGAAGAGTCTGCCTAGTTCTTCCACAGCTTTGGAAAGGAGATTGCCAAAATGTGTATTACCCAAGAGAAGAATGTGCATGATGAAAAGTCGACTGCAGTTATATAGCATATGACTTCTTAACATGTAAGTGCATTTACCACGAAGATATACTATGCTTTATGTTTTGGAATAAATAAATTTGAAGTGAATATGATTACTAACTGCAAGTATTAACATGAAAAGATATATAAATTCTCTGTTGTGTAAAGCAGATTTAGCTGAACTTTTTGTTTGCCTCAGTCTTTTTTATTTTTATTTTTTATTTTAAAGATGTAGGGTACAATTCAGGATTAGATATACAAGTTAACATCGTACAGGTAGTTTGGTCTGCACTTCATCTGGTTTGAGATCAGGTACGCTTTATTGATGTTATGTGCTCTCCCACCCCACCCTCACCCCTGGCAATTTCTGGTTACCGCCAATCCCCTTATTATAATATTATGGTAAATGTTCAGGGTCTGCTTATGAGTGAGAACATGTGGTACTCAGTTTTTTGTTTCTGTCATAGATCACCGAGTACTATAGATTTTAAATCTGTCTAAGTTACTGCGAAGTCCATAGTTTGTCCTACTTTATTGCTGTGTCATATTTCATTGTGTATATGTACCACATTCTTTTTTTTATCCAGTCCAGTTTTGGTGGGCAGCATGGTTGGGTCCAAGTTTTTGCTATTGTAAATATTGCTGCAGTAAACATGCGTGTGCAGGTATCTTTTTTGTAGAATGATTTGAGCTCCTTCAGGTATATTTCCAGTAGGGGAATTGCTGGATCATATGGAAGGTTAATTTCTTGTTCATTTAGACATCATCATGCTGTCTTCCACAGAGGCTGAACTGATTTGCATTCCCACCAACAATGTAGAATACTTCTACACTTTTCTTCACAATCTCTCCAGCATCTGTTGTTGTTTGTTTTATTAATAACGGCCATTCTTACTGGAGTTAGGTGCATCTCAATGTGGTTTTGATTTGCATTTCTCTGATGATTAGTAAGGCTGAGCACTTTTTTCATGTGCCTGTTGGCTGCCCATGTGTCTTCTTTTGAGAAGTGTCTGTTCATATCTTTTGCCTACTTTTTAGTGAGGCTGTTTGTTTTTTTTCCTTTCAGCACGTTTGAATGCCAAGTAACAAATATTTATTTGGAATCCATAAACAAAGTCCTGTGAATAAGAAAACACCACATCCTCATGTAACCTATAAGTTGCTTTAGAGAGAGGAAAAATAAGACATACAAAGCAAAATATGGGAGGGGCTGTATTTAGTTTCATGCTGGAATACCAGTCTGCATACCACTCTTGGGTACTCTGGGAAATCAGGTCAGGCCACTAGAGACTGTATGTGCGAAGACCCTGTAAATCTCCTGGAAAAAACAATAAGGAGAATGTTTTCCACCTTTTTCCAGGTCAAAGGGAAGAAGAGTCTCTGAGTAAAATGGGTAAGAAAAGCAGCCTCAGCCTCTTTTGGAAGTGTACTAAGAAAGGAGAGAATTTAGACTGAAAAGAGAGATTTCAGGCCCAGGGCTGGGCCACTGGCTCCACGTAAGTAGGCAGTGACATTTTTTAGGGTACTTTATGCCTTGGTCACAGCTTCCCTGTCCCTATTGCTCTCTTCTGGTCCTATTATGTCCACTTCCTGATTACCCAGGGTATTTTTTCTGCTCTCTTCACTCACTAACTCCTACTGGTTCTTAAGTTTAGATGTGCCTTCTTCTCGATCTCAGGTTAAAATAGAGGAGCTTTTTATATGTATCCACGAGCACTCTGCTGTTTTCCGATCAGAGTGCTATTATCACACTACGCAAACTTCTCTGTTGGCTTGTATCACTCACTAGACCGGAAATTTCATGACATCAGAGAATGGGTCTCTCTTTCCTCGTTTCTTATGCTTCTGAGTCACTCTTGTCTTCCTTGTTCTGGTGCTACTGAACTGTGCGCAGTTTTGCGAACTCTTCATGCAACCTCAATTCTTGTTCTTAGCACAGAGTTTTCTGGGGCCACTAATACTGTCCTCCCACATCTTCCTCTTCTCAGTGTCTATGCAGTGTCTATGTCCCTTCAGCCTTTATTTATTATTGTTATTTTTAGCCTAAAGCACTAGGTATTCCCAGGTAGTCTCCCATCCAAGTACTAAGCAGGCTCAACCCTGCATAGCTCCTGAGGTCCGACAAGACCGAGTACATTCATTGGGGTAGACCATAGACTCTTCACTCTTCAGAGACAAAGCCATCCTCAACAACTACTGCTTCTCAAGCCTGGCTTAATTGGTCCTCTCAGTCTTCCAGGATCTCGCTATGTTCGCTTGTGCTTACGGTATCGTCATACATATAGAAGTAAATTAGAGTGAGGAATATGAAGTTCTCATCTAAATGCATCTTCTAGAGCTTATTCTTGAGATGTTAATCTTTTGATTTAAAAAAATAAATTATTGCCTTCTTTTATTAAAAAATATGTATTTGTTCATTATTTAAAAAAAAACAAACCAAGGAGTAGAAAATACAAAAAAAATCACGAATCACTGCAAATCCCACTTCCCTGAACTGTGCAATCATTGATGCTTAATAAATATGATTTCAGCTCTCCTTCTGCAACTAAGAGAATGATTGTTGCAGGACAGAATATGTAAATATACAAATATATATATAAATATAAAACAAGCCATGACAAACAAGGATAACTAGATCAATAGATACTGAGAAGTGATTTTATACAAATGGGGTCATCATATGCACACTGTTTTAAAAATAGCTGGGCATTTAATTTTATTTTAATTGAGTTGGATAAAGAAATACATAAAAGTCAAATTTGTTTCATGAGACATGTTAGTATCTATAATGCCATTTAAGAAACAAAAATAAATATAACAAAAATTGCAAACCATGATTTTTAAAAATTGTCTACGTTTTTTTTTTTTTTTTTTTTGAGTTGAAGTCTCACTCTGTCACCCAGACTGGAGTGCAGTGGCTGCTCCCGGCCACCGCAGCCTCGACCTGCTGCTGGGCTCTGACGATCCTTCCGCCTCAACCTTCCAAGTAGCTGGAGCTACAGGCGCACGCTACCACGCCCGGCTAATTTTTTTTTATTTATTGTAGAGATGAGGTCTCGCCAAGTTGCCCAGGCGTGTCTCGAACCCGTGGGCTCAGGCAATATACTCACCTCGGCCTCCCAGAGTGCTGGGATTACAGACTGAGCCACTGAGCCTGGCTGTTTCAAAGCATAGCAATTGACCATCTTTTATGAAAGCCTTCAAAATTTCATTGGCGTATTATTTGACTACATTGCATTTTATTGTCCATATATGCGCACATGTACATGTGAAATTTTTGCACATCTCCATATGCCGTTTATATGTTTATATTTATATCGCTCTACAATAACAATTTCTTCAGGTATTTAGCCTCAAGAACTTCCTCCTTTTGAAAATTTTTTTTGCTTTAAAACCTCTAGGCTTTTCTTGTTTTGTGCTTCTTATTTTGGTTGATCTTGTTTAACAAAGTTGGTTTTTTGTTTTTGTTTTTGTGTCAGAGTCTCAGTCTGTTGCTCAGGCTGGAGTGCAGTGGCACAATCACAGCACAGCAGACTGGATCTGCTGGGTGCAGGTGATCCTTTCGCTTCAATCTTCCAGGTAACTGGAATCACAACCTGTGCCACCATGCCACCATGCCCAGCTGCTTGCTTGCTTATTTATTCATTCATTCATCTATTCATCCATCCATCTATCTATCTATCTATCTATCTACCTGTCTATCTATCTATTTTAGAGATGAGTTCTCTCCAAGTAGCCCAGGCTGGTCTCGAACTCCTGGGTTCACGTAATCCTCTCTTTCTTCACCTTCCAAAATGCGGAGATTACAGACAAAAACTACCATGCCTAGCTTTTTTTTTTTTTTGGTCCAAAAAATTCTTGAAGAGACTCATGGGCACATTCATATATAAGCATATCTGCTATTAATTTTACACTTTAAAGATGATTTGCCTTAATAAGTTTTTCTTGGTCTCACACTCTTTTCTTCCAGAACATCTTTTTTCAGAACCTCCTGGGGGCTTTTCTGCTGTCTCAAAGGCCCTGAAAGTTAGTGTTGGACTCTGAGCTCATCCTCAGGCCTTCATTCCTTTCCAACAGACACTTCTTGTGGCGACTTTCTTTTCCTTTCCAGATTTTTTTTTTCTTTTGCTGGATACAAGGAATGATGGCACATAATAGTTGTGAGCGTGTTGTCTGTGTGGAGGGGGTGAAGGGGTGTGGAGAGGGGAGTGGTCACTGAAAAATTTTTTTTACATAGGATTTATCATGAATAGGAAGTATTATTCTGGCCCTAGTGGTTATTTGTGGATTCATAGCAAAGACACCCCTTTAAGTGTTTATTTTCTTCCTTTTCTTTTTTTCAGGGGACTGGGACTGGGGCAGTGTTTAGCTAATTTTTTTTAAAAGCAAATGAAATTGGTCAAGAGAATAGCTTTATCCTTTGACTTCCTTCTATTTGGAAGAACTTTAATTTTTCTTTGATCGATGGGAATGAAAATAATAGCACACAGTGAAATGTGTTCCAAACAAGAAACTTGTAATCATGCTGTTGAATGAAGTGAAAAGAGTTTTTTAGGGATTTTTGCATTTCAGCATTGGAATAATATTTTTGCCCAATATTTTTCAATTTTCTCTGCTGCAATAGAAAAGATTTTTAAAACAAAAACAAACTGATTGCCATATAAATGCAATTTATTTTATTTTTATCAGTACGCTGTTATAGTTGTTTTCTCCACATACATCTTCATAGAACAACCATAAGATGTGATGAGCTCACAGCTTCAGCTAGCTGTGCCTATCTGTGACACTAGTTAGAGCATGCTTTTCCATTTATAAATCACCACTTCATTTGCATAACTTAATATAAGCAGCGCTAACTTTTGCATAACTTAATATAAGCAGCGTAATGTTCATGTTATATTTATTTAGGTTACAATTTAGAATGCAATTTAAAGATATAAGTACAATTAAGGTCACTTATAAAATTACACTGCTTCCTTGCTACTTTATAATTGCTCACTACCTCCTTAATAGAACCTGACTTTTCTCTATGACTTGAGAAAAATTACCCCACATGTTAAGTGATCACCAAACCATACTGGAAGCAGATGAAACTATGAAAGATTTGAAGGCTTCCAAGAGCCTGCACTAAAAAAAACAAACCAAAAAAGCCAACAAAAAAAACTTTTTCCAAAAAGCTTTTCTCACTTATCAATAGTTCCTTTTTCTATCACTCACCAGCAGTCTCTTATCCATGCTTGGTTTGTGAGATTTATTTGAAACGATGGTATTGACCTTCATTCTGACTCTTTGGTTTCAATTGTTTTCATGATTTTTCTTCTATGAGAAGAAGCAGAAGAGAAAGAGCTGTATTCTTAGATTATAGGCAAGCAAGTCTCCATTATTTTGTGTTTTTCACTAGGATGCAAGTATTTTATTTCACTACTTGTTTGTCTCTTTTCCTTTGTCCATACTTGTTTCTTACTTGTAAAAAAGAGACAGTTTCTTCTGCCATGCTGGCAGCTCCTCAAAACTGGTTATTTATGGCTTGTACATAAACTTCTCAAACACTCTCTCTGCCTTCCCTATAAGCTTCACAACCTGGTTCTTCTCAGAGGGACAATATTGCCTGTTTAATGGCTGTTGTACTTTCCAATGCCCTTCTGAGAAGTTTCACATGGCAGAGTCATGTATTGGAATTGCTTTGTACCACAGGGACTCTTCTCATCAGGGAGAAAGCATCTACTACACTTTCTTGTCAAAATTTACAAAATATTACATTGTAATCCAGAAATCCCATTGTAATGAAATGATCAGAGATATTCATAAAGAAGCAGGGTTATTTTAAAAAAAGAAACTGAAAATAATTTGAATGTCCGACAACAAAAAATGATCACCAAATGATGGCAAACCCTATTTGGGAATATAATATTTCCATTAAAGTCATATTGCAGAACTGTTAAATACATGCTAAAATGTTTATAATAATTTGCTAAGCAAACAGAGTGATGTGATCATATTTTTGTAAGAGATATAATTACACCCCGCATGGATGACCTTCTTCTCTCCCCGTTCTGATTAGTCAACAATGCCTAGGAAAATAAAACATTCCACTGCAGCCTTTCTCCAGAATAATAGGCATCTACTTCACTCACTAATAGAGGCCTCACTAAGAGAGGCAACTTAAGATTAGTCCTCACATAAGTTCTCCTAGCTGTTTGCCTATAAAAAGAAAAATGCTATCAAGCTTCCCTTAATCAAAAAACAAAAAACAATTGCATGTAGAATCAAGGAATGTTTTGAAGCTAGAGTTGAATTTAAAGACAGTTTAATTCAAGGCTCTACTTTTACATATGATGAACCTGAATTCTAGAAGTAGGAAGCTTTACTCATAGAGCAAGATGGCAGAAGAACCGCCACCCAAATCAGGGTCTGTTTACAGCAGATACCTGGTCACACGTCCAAGTATTATTATTATTGTTGTTATTATTATTTCTGCATGGTCAAATGTGGCCCAATGGAATGTCTTCTCTGGCTTCTGGCAAGACACCACAATGAGCTATCACCAGCTTTAGCAATGGGGACTTTTTGTTCTATAGTTATATACATACAAAAATGTAAGATTGGGCAAGTGGATAAACCTTTTGTGTGCATAATTAATAACTCACACTTGAATTTCTGTATCTCATTAAAGGCAGTTGTTTCACCTTTAACTAGCGAAGACAAGCTTTATTTTTGTAGGGCTTTGCCCTATTATGCTCAACAATAATAATTCACGGTGACAGATGTAATCCACCAAACTCATTATTTTCAACCCCGATCCATTTATTTTGCATTACCAATACAGTGTTGATGCCTATCGTTCCCTGAACTGGAGTGCTTGATGAAATGTTTTATTGCAATATGTCAGAGTTTAAATAATTAACAGCAGGAATGAGGCTGAAGCCTTCCAAAGTTACTGTGTGTATTATAAAAAAGTATGTAATGCACCCTGTACTCACAAGAGCAGGTCTTAGAGATGCAGTTTTGATAAACTGATTGCATTTGGGGGAAAAATGAAATTTATCTCCTACAAAGGGCCACATCGTTTCAAAGATTAGTATATATGTCTGTATTAATAGTTGAATATATATATATACACTCAATCTATCAAGCAGAAAAGTAAACAAGATTGGAAACTTTTTTAGAGCTAAAATCTATTGTGAAACCTCCCATTGGTAATTTAACATACTGTACTGTAAAAACAGTTTACTTTCTTTTCTTGATTTATATTCTGCCAAAATCCCGGGGTGGGACTGAAGGATATTGTCGTCTGATAGGCGGTGTAGGGTTATGTGACTTCCTTTGATTTTAAAGGAATCACAGGGAAGTTTGAATTGCAACTATTCAACCTTGAAGGGAGAGAAACTAAATGAAACACCTGTTTTTCTGATTACTGTGCCACAAGGCCTTTTAATTAGTTTGTGGAAATAGAAGTTTTAGTTATTGAAGCATATGGTTATTTTCCTCCAAGAAAATGGACATGTGACTACACACCATTAATTTGTGCTTATTATTAAACTAAGAATGTAATTTAAAAGATTGTATATTAATAGATGTATTTTCTAGACTAGAAAAGAGCTAGAGAATAAAACAGGAGAAAATCCATATAAAAATTTCAATCTTTTATATCAGCACCACTGACTATTTCCATAGCAGTGTTCAGAATATGTATTTACTCACATGAGAACTTCAACTAAATATGTTGAATAAAAATGCTGATAATTATTTTATAGATATTTATTCTTTTAATCTCATGTAACTCCTTTTCCTCAAAGACTTCAAAAGAAATCAGTGTATGAAACAAAGACGAGAAGAGTGGGAATGGACAAGTTGAATATATCCTTAGAGCATTTCTTCCATATTGTTTTCATCATATAGAAGTGGAGATATTTCTCTCCAATATGTTATAGCACATTAATGGAGAAACTCAGAGAATTCTACTGGACTGTTGAGTAATCCTTTCAGTTAGCTAGACATCATTTTCTTGGGTCATTTTAAGGACCTCAACCCCTAAAGCAATTGTAAAGGATAGAGAACATTTGGCTTGCTTCTGATTGGTTCTTAGATACCTCTGCAAAGAAGTTTTGAGAGTGCTGTCACAGTTGGGGGCACTTAGGGAGCTCTGATGCTTCACAGGTATTCATTCATAGGTATTAACTAAAATCAGTAAGCTTTAATTTCAGATGTGAGATACATGAGCTGTCAGCAACTTTGTGATCATATCTTATACTCTAGTATTTTTCCCTTAGCTCATTCCTTGCTTTGTGCATAAGGAGCACAAAGTACTTGAGGTCTGAGTTGCTCTCTGGAAAAGGAAATTGAATTATTGCTCAGGAATGAATGAAATAAGCATGAGCCACATGGTGAGAGTATAATAATTTAAGTGCAAAAAGGATCTCAACCCATAGAACAGCTTTGCTATTAATAAAATCATGAAAAACTACAAATAAACTACAAGTGTTCACAGTGGCAGAAATGACTCAACTGTTGTGAAATTTGAATTTCTCTTTGTTTATATCTAAATATGAAACATACCTGGCAACGGCATGAGACAGAACACGTCTTCTCATTTTTCCATATAATTTATACCATGCGTTTGGCCAAAAGCGCTGATTACAAAATACGACTTCAATTGGATAGCATAGCAAAATGGATTTCCACACCTATGGCATAAGGCTTGGTTTGTTTTGATTAAAGACATAATTGTGATCCAATTTCATAATGTTGATCACAATTTCATCACCTGTGCCTGGAAGGAGAGGAAAATATATGAGGGGTATAGCAAAGTGCAAACTCATTAAAAATTGTCTGCAAGAAATTATGATCATTACATTTAAAGCAAAGGTGTGGTATTGTGTTTAATTAAACCAAGTTTGCAAAGTATTTTGTGAACTTTCCTTGGATTGTACAAACTTGGACAAGGCACTTTATTCAAACCTAAGTTTAATGGATTATTTTGAGAATATATAATTTGGAGAACAAATCTGCCTATCGAAAAATTGTCATAAAAATGCCTTGCATCTGTTTAGCGAAAGATCTTATTTCAAGAAGGTGAAATACTGTGTGCCTACTTAAATCTTGAGTGGCAAAATTAATATATTTGTTCATAAGGTGCTTGCCAAAAAATAAACAAAAATAACATTTTTTCTTGGCTACAGAATAGATTCTTAGAAGATAATTCACATTTCAACTGCAAGTTTTTGATTTGTTAATGAAGTTATTAGACCCAGGTACATTGTCAAGTAATTGTTTAAATTGAAAACAGAAAGATGAGCTCTAGCAAAATATTGATAAAATTCAGTAAATGACTGTCCTCCCCAACCTCCTTACTTATGTCTAAATGGAGTTCTATATGATGTTACAGGTATGGCAGAATCAGCCACACACCCCTTCCCTGTCAACCAAAACATTGGGTGGATGCATAAGTTCATAGCGCTTTTCACTTGCCCATGGAACACGGGTGATTGCTTGATGGCTGAGAGATCACAGTTCATCACATTTGATAATTCTCGGGATGACAGACGTGGATCATTGTGGATTTAAAGTGTTTAAGCGGTCTTTATCAAACCCGTTAGTCTTCCCAAAAGTAGAGAATCACTTAGGTTAAAGTGATCCTCTTGGAACCAACAAAGCCATTTTCTTGCCGTCCTTTCCCCGACGGCATTCTCCCTGGTCGTGGCAAAAAATGTTTTGGGCCACCTCTACCACCTTTACTTCTCTGTTAAACTCTAATAGAAGAATACATCAGAAGTGTTCGGTTTTTTTCCACTTGACATTCTATCTTCTTTAACCCACTAACAGCATTAACTTTTTTCAAATCTGCAAAATGTCAGGTGTATTCACAAGTGCAACATTGTCACTTCAAATAACAAGTGGCAAACGATGAACAAACTCCCAGCACTATAGTGCTGCCGTGCCCAAAACAAATGCTATGAGCTTATATTAACAAAAAATACTCAAGTACTCAAATATTTGTCCTTCAAGTTGTATCTGGGGTCATTTTTTAGAGGCATAATTCAGTTAATTGAATGGGAAGTTTTATTCTTTGTTGGTCATTGTCTAAATGTATTTGTTTTGAGTAGATATAGAGCAATATTGAAAAATAAAAGTTAAAATTTCCTGAAAATTTTACAGTTAAAAATTTAACAAATATTTTAAAATAAACAAGTTTCCTGAGTAGCTGGGATTACAGGTGCACATCACCATGCCCAACTTTTTTTTTTTTTTGGCATTTTGTAGAGATGAGGTCTCACTATGTTTTTCAGGCTGGTCTTGGACTCCTAGGTTTAAGCAATCCTCTCACCATTGTCTCCCAAAGTGCTGTGATTACTGGTGTAAGCCACAAAGCCCAGCTGAAAATGTTAAATTACTGAAGTCTTCTTATCATCTGCACGTGCCACAAGAAAATAGAGAACCACAGTGTTCAGAGAAAGGCCAGCAGGCTGAGCAGTGAAAGAAGGAACCAAGTGAGATGAAAATATAGCGTATCTATGTACCTCACACAGACGTGGTAAGAGACACGTGTCGTGTGTGTTCGAGGTGCAATGAACAACAGGACATGAAGTTTACCAAATGGAATTTGTTATGTGCTAGGTGGGACTGGCAAATGCAAATGAGTAATAATCTTCTACAATTCAGGACCTAATAATGAATCTGAAATGGCTTAATACAATGAGTAAGTTATAGAAATTCAGAGTTAGAAGAACCCACTGGAGGGGTCAAAGAAGATTTCTGGAAGAAATCAACAGCACAGGTTGGAGAGAGAATCTTCATGCACAAAGATGCAATTGTGGAAAAGAGGGCAAATGTGTGGATTAGCCTAGAATAATTATACCTCAGAGTTTCAGAGTACATTGCAGTTTAAGAAACACTTTCACAAGCAACGTCTCACGTAATTCTTACAGCAATCCTTGTGAAACAGGTGGGACAGTTGTTATTACACAATTTTACAGATACATAGTTCTTCACAGCTACAGCAAGCACTAGAGTTGGATGTCAAGCACATGTACTTGACATTTTAGTAGTAAACTTTCTAGTTTATTGCAATAGCTAAGACATAGTGTGAGGATGAGTGCAGTGGATTAGGTTAAATGGGAATACAGTTGGCCAGCAGAGTTGCTGACTGTGCTCAAATTCATACAAAAATGGGAAGAAATGAGTTAAAAAAACTTGAATAATAAAATGATTCATTCATTTATGGTACAATGATTCATGAAATGACCAACTAGTAAGGAAATAAATACCCTTAGACACTTATTTTTAAACTAAAGCTAGGGATGAAGATGCATAAAAAAGGATTTTTAAAAGTAAGACACACGTGGAAAAAACAAAGATCAAAAAAATAAAAATAAAAACGAGAACAGGAAGACCTATCAAGGTACAACCGAGAGTTCTATGTGATTTGCATTTTTCAGCGTTTACAGTTCTGTGGAGTGTGGCCCACCTATTATGATTTAGGGATCTCCATTCATTACAAAAGCAGAACGCTACCTTGGGCATTTTACTATGGGCATACGTGACCTTGATGACTATAAATGCACCAGCAAGCACGAGGCCATCGTTCCAATATGTCAACAGAAATAGATCATTGAAGCAGAGTGGCACGTTTTCTGAGCCCAATTTGTCTACCAACATTCGTTTACCTATCTCAGGACAACATACAGAGAGGCAAGAGTTTAAAATGAATGAAAGTATATTCAATCCATAATCAAATGTAAGTGTTTTGGGAATCGTGCCAGAAGATATTCCTGAATTAGACTTTCCATAGCACCTAAGTTTAGCCATCTGGCATTCTATTTTAAGAACCTTACAAATTTTTGAAATGAAGGATTTGCCTCTTAATGAAGAAATCATAATTTCATTGTAAATATGGAACACCTTGTCCTTGACTTTGGATGTACTAAATTCCATGTGATGAAAGAGATGACATCATTAACCACTTGTTGCACAGGCAGTGCCGAGGAAAGACATTTTCAACCAAAAATGATACTATCCTCTAATGCCAGTCATTATTGCAATAACATTTATTGGCCAAAAAAAAAAAAAAAAAAGGCTTGGCTTTGCTATCAAGGGCTAAAGAATTTAAAACATAAGCTGCATACCACAGGACATTTCTTAAATCGTTACTTATTAAGGGAAGAGATCTGAGATTCTGAAATTCTCTTAAAAGACATAGTGTTCTTGCATTTTATTTCCATGAAGAATTAGCAACATTTGCTATTAATTGGAGAATGTAATGGTATTACAAACATTTAAAAAACAGGGATACTTTAATTATGTTGTATTCTACTCAAGATAGTTGTAACTAAAATTTCTTTTTTTTTTGAGTTGGAGTCTCACTCTGTCACCCAGACTGGAGTGCAGTGGCCGCTCCCAGCCACCGCAGCCTCGACCTGCTGGGCTCCGGCGATCCTTCCACTTCAGCCTTCCAAGAGTAGCTGGAATTACAGGCATGCGCTACGACGCCCGGTTGATTTTTTGATTTATTGTAGAGATGAGGTCTGGCTGCCCAGGCGGGTCTCAAACCTGCAGGCTCAGGCAATCCACTCACCTCAGCCTCCCAAAGGCATGGGATTACAGGCTGAGCCACTGAGCCCGGCTAATTTCTTTTCTTTTCTTTTTCCTTTTCTTTTTTGAGTTGGAGTCTCACTCTGTCACCCAGACCGGAGTGCAGTGGCCACTCCCAGCCACCTTGGCCTTGACCTGCTGGGCTCCAGCAATCCTTCCGCCTCAGCCTTCCAAGGAGATGGAACTGCAGGCGCGCGCTACCATGCCCGGCTAATTTTTTGATTTATTGTAGAGATGAGGTCTCGCCAAGTTGCCCAGGCAGGTCTTGAACCCGCGGGCTCAGGCAATTCACTCACCTCAGCCTCCCATAGTGCGGGATTACAGGCTGAGCCACTGAGCCCGGCTACTAAAATTTCTTTAAGAATATTATTGTCTGTACAGATCCCTCACTTATTTAACATATTTCATGATTAGACTATCATCAGATATTGTTCTAGGTGTTGACACGATCATGAATAAGAGGACAGTAATATCTGTCCTAATGAGGCTAACAGTCTAGTGGGAATTATGACGAAATAAATGAGTAGTTAATAGAAGAATATGGTGACAGGTTCTGGCATAATATGCTTGGAAGGTGAGTCTTTAAGAATCTATGCTTCAGCCGGGCTCGGTGGCTCAGCCTGTAATCCCGCGCCTTTGGGAGGCTGAGGTGAGTGGATTGCCTGAGCCCACGGGTTCGAGACCCACCTGGGCAGCGAGACCTCATCTCTACAATAAATCAAAAAATCAGCCGGGTGTGGTAGCGCATGCCTGTAATTCCGGCTACTCGGAAGGCTGAGGCGGAAGGATCACCCGAGCCCAGCAGGCGAGGCTGCGGTGGCCGGGAGCGGCCACTGCACTCCAGTCTGGGTGACAGAGTGAGACTCCAACTCAAAAAAAAAAAAAAAAAAAGAATCTATGCTTCAGATGAAATTGTTTTTAAACAACTGCTATGAATTGTTCTAATTCTCTATGTGGACTAGAGTTTTATTGTCTTAATTATAAGGGTATCTGCTGTTTGTCAAGCACCTTTTTAAGTCCATTCCCTTCATTAATCCATTTAATTCACACCAATGACTTCTTGAGGTAAATGGTGTTAGTCATATTTTGAGAGATTGAAGCTCGACAGAGTAAACTAGTTTTCCCTTTGTCATACTTCAACAGCTATTTGATAGAACCCGTGGTCTTTACATGATGTTACATATGTAACAATTTTATCATTCAAGTCACAATTTTATCATATTATGGAATAAGTACACTCTATTGACTAACCATAATTCTTGATTACAAAGAAGTCGTATTGTAAATATTTTGTATAAAATAATCTGATTTATTTTTAAAATAAACTTTAAGCCAAGTGTGTTAGTTATTTATTATTACATAACAAGTTATGCCCAAACTTGATGGCTTAAACCACAAATTTGTGTTATCTCACTTAGTTTCCAAGCTCAAGAATCTGTGAGAAGCTTAGTTATGTGGTTTTAAGTCAGGATTTCTCTGGTGGCTACAGTCAAGATGTCAGTTGGGGCTGCTGTCTCTTCGGAAGGCTTGAATGGGTTTGAGGATCCACTTCCAAGCTCCCTAAAGGGACCGTTGGCTAGAGGCTTCATTCAGCTTCTTACTACCTGGGCCCATCTAATTGCTGCTCAGGTCGTGGCAGTGGCAGTTAGCTTCCTCTACTCCCCACGCCCATCAAGCCATGAAGTGATAAGATAATGTATGACAAGACAAAAGCTATAGAGTATTTTTTTAAACAAAACCCAGAAGTAGCGCCAATCAGGAGAAAGGAGCCACACAATAACTTAAACAGGGGAAACTTAATATAAGGAATCATTCATCATTATAAATGATGGCCCTGGAATAATGAGGGATTAACTAATCAGTAAAAACAACTCGTAAGGATATAGGAACAGAATAAATAAATAAAATCAATCATCAACCCCAGGACTGAGATTCAGGCTTCATTGGAAAGGATGAGACCATAACTCACTGAATGTCAGAGACATCTCTGTAGCATTGCCTTTATAGAACCTACTGGAAATACGTGCTCTGGAACTTGCTGGGAATTTATTCTCTAAGGTGCCAGGAAAAGCTCTTTATGGGGAGGCATCTTACAAGAGATACTCAGAGGCCACCCGTTCTCCAGGAGCTTGGTGCTGGGGAAACTGTGTCCCAGTCTCTGCCACAGCTGGGGTTGGATACTTGATGCTGGGCACCAGAGAAGCCATGTGCGCTGTCAAGTGAGTCCGCTGGAGCCAAAAAGTGAAAAACTTTACCTCTGTAAAGTCTCTTCTGTACCCTCTATGGAGGAAGTGTAACAGTACCAGGTGACAAAGAAGGAATATTTAAAGGGCTTGGGCTGGATAACTTTAAATTTATTGGTCTATGAGTTGTCAAAGTTTGATTCTTTTACATACTTTTCGGTTTTAATGTATTGCAAAACACTTTTCTGCCAGAAATCACATTATTTGTATTCTTCCATCATTAACAACTTACGTCCAATTCAAGCAGCAAAATATGTGTAGAATTTTTCACTTTCATATTTCCTATCAAACGATTTTGTCTGAGAGGTAGTGACCATCACTTTGAGTTGGGATTAAAAAGCAAAGCACACTTGATTCAGTTGAATAATGAATTCTACATTTTCATGAATACTGGAATGACGAATGAATATGGAAAATTCATACAGGAGAAAAGTTATTGGCAATCATGTAGGAATAATAAAAGAGAAAAACCAGTATGATCTTTAATCATTTAACTATCATGTTGCATCTATATTTTCAAGGTCTTTCAAAACAACAGTTAACCTAGAACACTAGTTACTATTTCTTTGAAAGACTCAGAGTTTCTTTTGAGAATGTCCTAAAAACTTTGACCATTCTTTTTCTAAAAATGCACATATATGCAAACATACCAGTTTAATTTCAAGCAATTAATATATCTCCTAAAGCCATAAACAGAATCTATATATGTATTTCAGTATACCATGGGTTTCAAATAAAAAATTCTGAATCGAATGTGAAGAAAGGTATATTTGATAATACCACTTTCTTTTTTTTTTTTGAGTTGGAGTCTCGCTCTGTCGCCCAGACTGCAGTGTAGTGTCCGCTCCCTCCCGGCCACCGCAGCCTCGACCTGCTGGGATCTGGCGATCCTTCTGCTTCAGCCTTCCAAGTAGCTGGAACTACAGGTGTGCGCTACCATGCCCAGCTAATTTTTTTTTTTTTTTTTTTTGATGTATTGTAGAGATGAGGTCTCGCTAAGTTGCCCAGGCAGGTCTCGAACCTGCGGGCTCAGGCAATTCACTCACGTCAGCCTCCCAAAACGCGGGATTACAGGCTGAGCCACCGAGCCCGGCTGATAATACCACTTTCTTAGTGATATTGCTGACTGAGAGAGAGATTTGTTTCAAGGCCAAAATACCCCAGAAATACAACAAAATTCTTTACAATAAATTTAAGTCTTTATATGAAGTACCTGATATTAAACTGGATAATAGATTATGGGCAAATATTTTATATTTTGTTGACTTGACAACCCAAATTTTAATTTTAGGTACATATTCTCTCTGCCACACCAAACACGCCTTCTATCACAACGTACACATTCGTTTATTTGTTTATTTAGAGTCAATATCTTACTCCGTTGCCCAGGCTGGAATGCAGTGGCACGGTCACTGCTTACCGCAGTCTTGACCTGGGCTCAGGTGATTCTTCTGCTTCAGCCTCCTGAGTACCTGGGACTATGGGTGTGAACCATCATGGCTGGCTTTTTTATTTTTATTTTTGTAGGGATGAAGTCTTGCTGTATTGCCCAGACTGATCTTGAACTCCTGGTCTTAAACAATCCTCCTGCTTCAGCCTCTCAAAGTGCTAGGATTGCACGCATGAGCCACTGTGCCCAGCCTTATATTTATTTATTACTTATCCAGTTTAGTCCATGAATGTAGACATTAGACTGGACAGTTTAAGTCAAGCTTCTCTAGACTAGGTTTTATGTAACACCTGAGTCAGAGATTTCTAGGATGCCAGGTTAATTTCTTCTAGGTGCAGCTTGTCTGATGGGCTGCATGGAAACCAACAAGGGTAGAGCAAAAGGCAGAAAACGTATGAATTCAGTCAAAGTTGTGTCAGCTTTTGGAAGAAAACTAGCCCTGGAAAGAAAGTGCAACATAAAGCAGAACAAGCCAGGGCAGAATTTCACACATTCCACTAGAAGTTTTCAGGCAATTCTATCCCATGGATATACCCTTGAAGGATATGACCCAGGTGAGACTTACCTGCTGAAGGCAACTAATCCACAATGAGCAAATTATCCTGCCCTGAAGGGCAAGCCATAATGTCAACCACATGCTTCAGGAAGAGAAAAATCACATGTTCCTAGAAGAGAAGGAAACTATGGGCTAGCAGAGGCTTGCCTAAATGGAATTAAAATATAAGCAGAGAAGTTTTCTTTGATTTGGAATAAGAGGGCATTCCAATTAGGTTGCTAAACGTTTCTGACAGCAACGGATTTTAATAAGGGAGTAGCAGTGGCATCACAGAAAAAGGAACTGAACACATTTTGACTCTGTCATGTGCCCTAGGGAGATGAGGAAGGAAGATGAAATTCTAAAGTTGGAGCTGATTTGATACCAATATGGTGTGAAATATAGTGACTATCTAGGGGAAAATATTTAGCTGGGCATGGTAGCGTGCACCTGTAGTTCCAGCTACTTGGAAGGCTGAGGCGGAGCCCAGCAGGTCGAGGCTGCAGTGGCCGAGTGAGACTCTAACTCAAAAAAAAAAAAAAAACATACATACATACATATATATATATATATATATATATATATATATATATATATTTCTCCTTTACTCCCTGAATTACTTTTTCTTTTTCACAAATGTGTACATATATCTACATGCACACACATGTGATCCTAACCCCCATTCACAAACTAAAAAAATTTATAGAAGCTAAACAATGCTCATTTTTGGAAGGATGCCTAAAGATATCATAAAAAAATGAACCTTCCCCTTACTGACTCCGACAGTTTTATGTAAGATGCGCATTTATGGATAACAAGAATGGAAATGAACTATCTTGTAATATCATTTAATATGCGTGTGAATATATAAGTATATAAGCAAGTGAAGTCAAAGGAGATATGTTAATACCTTGGAAATGTAAAGTGTTACTATGTAACTATCATGATCAGATTATGTGAAGGGGATTTCAAATGAATAGAAATGTCACCTTTTAAATTAGACATAGCCATTGAGACTTTTGGTTTATTTATTTTCCAGTACATTTCAACTTTATTTAAAAATCAGTGTGACTATGTCAAAGGATGACAGGTAGGGAATCATGTTATAATTATAACATTCCAGCTGTGTTTTGACATTGCTGAGTATAAACCACAAATGGCTGAACAAGTAATGCTCATAATGGCTGAACTTTATTTATTTATTTATTTTTTTGAGTTGGAGTCTCACTCAGTCGCCCAGACTGGAGTGCAGTGGCCACTCCCGGCCACCGCAGCCTCGCCTGCGGGGCTCCGGCGATCCTTCCGCCTCAGCCTTCCAAGTAGCTGGAATTACAGGCATGCGCTACCAAGCCCGGTTGATTTTTTTTTTTTTTTTTTTATTGTAGAGATGAGGTCTCGCTGCCCAGGCGGGTCTCGAACCCGCGGGCTCAGGCAATCCACTCTCCTTAGCCTCCCAAAGGCGTGGGATTACAGGCTGAGCCACCGAGCCCGGCATGGCTGAACTTTATATCAACATTTTACTTTCTGTTTCCTTGGTGTAGCTATACATACTCTTCTAAATGATGATTAATCTTTAGTAGAGCAAGTTATGGCAATCAAAGGAAAAAGGCAATGAAGTTAGCTTGTTAGTATGGAGCCAGTAAAGCACTTGTTTGTGCAAATTAAGTATTCATTCTAGATAGATCATTTTCCAAATCATTATCAAAGAGCTGGAAGTTTTATAATGACAAAAGACAGGTCAACTCGGATGTAAATATAAATATACATATAGATAATACATATAGATATGTGCTTATAGCTATTAAATGTACACAGAATGTTCATATTTAATTTAATATATGTATAAATATATATAATATATATAATATTTTATAATATATTCGCATATTTAATTGCTTATAGAGGCCAGAATATATTTATTAGGAACCTAAATATAAGAAAAATACATTTGTAGTATGTTTCCACATTTATTCATGTGATTTTATCATTTATGTTAGTTTGGTAAATTAAAATATTCACATATAAATATCTTAATTTTCTTATTTTTTATTAAATTTTGAACTTACCTAGTTTAGCAACAAAAATCTCCTTTAAGCCAGGTTCAGTGGCTCAGCCTGTAATCCCGTGCCTTTGGGAGGCTGAGGTGAGTGGATTGTCTGAGCCTGTGGGTTTGATACTCTCCTGGGCAACTTGGCGAGACCTCATCTCCACAATAAATCAAAAATTAGCCGGGCATGGTCGCGTGCGCCTGTAGTTCCAGCTAATTGGAAGGCTGAGGCGGAAGGATCGCCGGAGCCCAGCAGGTCGAGGCTGCGGTGGCCGGGAGCGGCCACTGCACTCCAGTCTGGGCGACAGAGTGAGACTCCAACTCAAAAAAAAACAAAAACAAAACTCCTTTAAAATGTTGTGGGCTTCCTATATATCAAATTGTAGTCAAATGCAATAGAGTATCATTAACAATTATAATTGTCACAAATACAGCCATAAATCACTTCAAGACAGGTTTTTCTTTACTTTGGCTTTGAGCCGGGATGGAATGAGATACTACCCTTAAGATTCTTAGAAGCCCTTTTGTCCAGATGAGAGGATCTATGAGTCACTTGCCTTAGGTCATTCTGAGGTCTTTACACCAGAACTTCCAGCTTTGTTCTTGATTCAGTATTGACCCTGAGGCCAAGTTCTACTGGCAGCCTTATACTTGTTTCTTTCCTTGAAGTCATTTTTTCTTTGAGGATATTTTGCTGACTAGAGTGACTATACTAGCCACTCCATATTCCAGTTACATTCTGATTTTTTAAAAAAATGACAGAGTTTCTTCTTTAGCCTTAATCTTCTCTTGCAACACCTTCTATACAACTCAGAGAAGTCAACTGGCACTTTTGCCACCACTACCTAGAATCTCCTTAGCTAAATTTACAAGTTTAGAGTAACTTCTCTATACTCTGAGTTATTGAAAGCAGCAGTTTCACTAATTTTTCTGCCCTATATAACATGGGTTGCTGTTTTCCAGCCTCTAAAGCAATTTTCTCACTATGCTTTCTGGCTCTGCTTGCTCCCTTTCTGGTCCCTTTTTGCTCCCTCTCTTCAAGCCAATGGTGCATGTTTTAGGTTTCATTAAAGGAGCACATCACTTCTACACATCAAATTTTGCATTCGTTGTTTACTGATATATACTAAACTCTCCAAAGAGACTGGCATAAAACAAGATTTTATTGCTAACTATCTTGTAGGGTAAACATTTGACAAAGGCTTGGCAATGGCTTGGTTCTGCCCCACGATGTCCAAGGTACCAGTTAGAATGGCCTTGAGGTCAAAAGATGGAGAGACTTCTTTCCTCCCTTGGCGTCACCTGGGACAGTTCAACTAGAGTTGGAGGGTCCAACATAGTCTTTCTCAGCCAGGGGTGCTGGTAGCTGGTAGGTTTGCCTTGGTTCTCTATGTGATTTCTTTCTCTACATGTTCCTGCCTCACTCAGCACTGTGGCATGAGATTTTTCATGTGGTGGCTGGTTTTCAACAAAATAAAAAGCTTCCCTTAAAGTTAAGCCAAGAGTCACACTGTGTCCATACTTCTGCATTGTAATGATAAAACAATTCACAAGATTAACCCAGATTCAAGAAAAGGGATATAGGCTTTTGATGTAGCTTTTGATGGGATGAATTGATGAATGTATTGATGGGGAGGATTGTTGGTGGCCTATTTAGGCAACTTACTACATACAATTCTTTATGTCAAACCTTAGCATAGGTGATTTCTATTACCGACCATTATACATATATGTAGGCATATATATAGGTGTGTATATATATATACATGCATGTCTATCACCTCCATATCTTCACACATAATAGACGTTAATAGGTGACTCGCATGTAAGCTATATTCCTGGATATCACTATCCACACATGACTAGCATGAGAAGTACAATTTTTAAATTTTATTTATCTTTAATAAATTTAAATTTACATTTCAAAACCATTTTTTAATTTGGTTATTGGGATTTTTTTTTTTTTTTAGAAAGCAGGTTTTATTGAAAAGACGGTAAACCTCCCAGAGCTGGAGGGGACCCCAGGGGTTTGCCTGGGACTTCTTCTTCTTTTTTTTTTTGAGTTGGAGTATCACTCAGTTGCCCAGACTGGAGTGCAGTGGCCACTCCCGGCCACCGCAGCCTCGACCTGCTGGGCTCCGACGATCCTTCCGCTTCAGCCTTCCACGTAGCTGTAACTACAGGCGCACACTACCAAGCCCGGCTAGTTTTTTTTATTTATTGTAGAGATAAGGTCTTGCCAAGTTGCCCAGGTGGGTCTCGAACCCGCGGGCTCAGGCGATTTCCTCACCTTGGCCTCCCAAAGCGTGGGATTACAGGCTAAGCCACTGAGCCCAGCCAGCCTGGGACTTCCTAAAAGTATGTTTGCAATAACTTGGGTGATTCCATTATACATTCCATGACATCTAAACACAGATCAAGTCTTTCCAATGAAAATGTAACACCTAAATTGAGTGTGCTGTACATTTAAAATACACATCACATGCTAAAGACTCAGTACCAAAAAAGAATTAAAAGTATCCATTAATAATTTTTATATTGATGTATATTATATATTGATTTGAAATATATATTTAACATATT
This sequence comes from Cephalopachus bancanus, assembly GCA_027257055.1. Lineage (NCBI taxonomy): Eukaryota > Metazoa > Chordata > Mammalia > Primates > Tarsiidae > Cephalopachus > Cephalopachus bancanus. Next base: position 304,706 of record JAPVLO010000836.1, read on the forward strand.
TTATATTTATTAATTTTACTTTGCATGATAATATTTCGGATCAATTGGGCTAAGTAAAGCATTTATTGAAGCCAATTTTAACAAGAGTTTTTAAGATATAATACCAAAAATACATGCAACAAAAGAATCATTAGATAAACTACACATCATCAAAAGTAAAATCTTTCCTACTTCAAAGGGCATCATCAAGAAATTTAAAAGATAACCCACAGGATGGAAGAAAGCATTAGCTAATAATATATCTCATAAGGGATTTGTATTTTAATGTACAAAGTATTCTCACAATTTAATTATATAAAGGCATAGTGTGATCAAGAAAGGCAAACATTTTTAAAAAGGCATTTCTCCAAAGAAGGTATGCAAATGTCTCACAAACACATGAAGAGATATTCAACATCACTAGTTATTAGGAAAATGTACATTTGAAGCTGCAATGAGATACCATTTCCTACCCACTAAGATGGCTAAAATAAAAGAGATGGCCAATAACAAGAGTTGAGAAGATGTAAAGAAATTGGAACCCTAATACATTGCAAGTAAAAATGTAAAAAGGTACAACTGCTTTTGAAAGTAGTCTGCTAGTTCCTCAAAATATTAATCAAAGAGTTATTGTATGACACAGCAATTCTACTTCAAAGTATATACCCAAGAAAAATGTAAAAAATTTAGTACCCAAAATGTTTCTATGGTCTGAATTGTGTTCCCCCAAAATTCTTATGTTGAAGCCCTAGCCTTCAATGCAATGGTGCTTGGAGATGGGGCCTTCAATAGGCCATTATGTTTAGATGAGGTCATGATGGTCAGGAACTCATGATGGGATTAGTGCACTCATGAGAAAAAACACCACAGACCCTGCTCATTCTCTCCCTATGAAGTGAGGACACAGTAAGAAGATGGCTGTCTACAAGCCAGGAAGAGAGCCCTCAGTCTACCTCTGCTGGTACCTTGATATGGATTTTTAGCTTCCTGAACTGCAAGAAAATACATTTTTGTTGTTGTTGTTTAAGGCACAGTCTATGGTATTTTGCTATGGCAGCCAAAGCTGACTAATATAGATCCACACTAAAATTTTTATACAGCCAGGCTCGGTGGCTCAGCCTGTAATCCCGCGCCTTGGGAGGCTGAGGCGAGTGGATTGCCTGAGCCCATGGGTTTGAGACCCACCTGGGCAACTTGGTGAGACCTCATCTCTACAATAAATAAAAAAATTAGCCGGGCATGGTAGTACGTACCTGTAGTTCCAGCTACTTGGAAGGCTGAGGCGGAAGGATTGCCAGAGCCCAGCAGGTTGAGGCTGCGGTGGCCGGGAGCGTGCCACTGCACTCCAGTCTGGGCGATGGAGTAAGACACCAACTAAAAAAAAAAAAATTTTATACAAATATTTGTAGCAATATTAATTATAGTAGTCCAATGTGGAAACAATTCAAATCTCTGTCAACTGATGAATAGATAAACAAACATGATATTTTCATACAGGGGATTATATTTATCAACACAAAAGATTGAAGTACTACCTGCTACCGGATGGATGAACTTTGAAAACATTATCTTAAGAAGCCACACACAAAAGGCCACCTACTGTATAATTCTATTTATCAATGGGGAGAGGGCAAACCCAAGTCAGCAAGGATCTCAGAGCTCATGTAAGTCCAGGTCTACTTTGTACAGATGAATGGACAGAGGCCTCACAGAGACTAAGGGACCAGCCAAAGCCACATATCAGTTAGTGACAAGCCTGGATTAGAACCCTTTCCAATGATATAAGGAAAGTAGAAAGGAAAGTTTCCACACTAGAGGAACCTAACAGATACTAGTGACTTACCGGTTACCTTTGCTTGTACAGGCGTAAGGCTTCACAGAGACAGTCTCGTATATGTGTTGTTCTAAAGAGGTTTGGGAAAGAAAGGAGTCGTCAGAGAAAACCCAAAATAAAAAATTCTATTTATATGGAATTTCCTGAAATAAACAAGTCTCCAGAGACAGAAAACAGATTAGTTTTTGCCAGAGACTGGAAAGAAGAGGGAATGGCATGTGACTACAAATGGATACAAGGTTCCTTTTGGGGTGGTGAAAATCTTTTAAAATTAGTGGTTTTCTCAGTTTGTTTGGGCTGCTGTAAAAAAAAAAATACCATAGACTAGGTCTCTCAGAAACATCAGGACCCGATTTGTTGTTCATTGACAGTTGTATCTGCTGTGTCATCACATGGCAGAAGGGACAAAGGATCTCTCTGAGATTTCTTTTATAAGGTCACTGATCTCAGTCATGAGGGATCCACCCTCATGAGCTCATCCTTCCCAAGTCCTGGCCTCCTAATCCCATCAAATTGGGAGTCAGGATTTCAACATGCGAATTTTGAGAACACATAAGCATTGTCCATTGCAGTGGTGATGGATGTACACATCTTAATATGCTAAAATAAAATGAATTGTGAACTTTCAATGGGTGAACTTCATGGCCTATTAATTATATCTTATAAAGATATTAAAATATTAATTTTGCCTGCTTTTTAAAGCTGTTTTTTAAGCTGGGCTTAGTGGCTCAGCCTGTAATCCTGTGCCTTTGGGAGGCTGAGGTGAGTGAATTGCCCGAGCCCATGGGTTTGAGACCCGCCTGGGCAACTTGGCGAGACCTTATCTCTACAACAAATCAAAAAATGAGCCGGGCGTGGTAGCGCGCGCCTGTAGTTCCAGCTACTCGGAAGGCTGAGGAGGAAGGATCGCCGGAGCTCAGCAGGTGGAGGCTGCGGTAGCTGGGAGCGGTCACTGCACTCCAGTCTGGGTGACAGAGTGAGACTCCAACTCAAAAAAAAAAAAAGTTGTTTTTAATGTGGCTACTTGAAAGCATGAAATTACATATGTGACCTGCATTGCATTCCTGTTGGAGAAGCGCCATTCTAGATGATCAAAAGGCAAACATTTTATGGAGGGGAGTGGTAGAACATTTCAGTTCAGTGGGGAGAGTACAATTAGAATAAAGAGCTGCTGTTTAAGAAGAATAATATACTAGAAATGTGTTGAGGACACTGCATGTCTGAAGCAAAGGATTATGCTCAGAGGAAAATTTGTAGGAGATGAAACTTGTTTCGGAACTGTTCTGATGTAAGTGAATATCTTGAAAACTTCAGAAAAAAAAAACCTGCACTTGAGTATCAGATTTTTATGTTTTTTCTTCTGTTTTATTACCAGTTACAGAAAATAACTCCATTTTAGTTAATTATTTTACATGACTGGGGAAACAGTAGTTAGAGTGACAGGATTTCCTAAGATTTTGATGTCTCCAAAAATTCCAAAGTATATCCCCCAAATAAAATAGTCAAAGAAAGTGCTTGGTGTAAAATCAGCCCTTGAAACCAAAGAAAATCTTGGAATCTTAGTTTGGTTATATTTCTAAGTGATTTTTAACCTCAATGGTTAACTAAATTTTTATCATTTTAACCTATATATTATTTTTGAAAATACTAAAATAACTTGAAATACCAAACTCTTAGATTGAAAACAGGAACTTCTTAGAGAGATATCCTGTATAACATGAATAATTCATCATATTTTTCACACAGAAAAATATTGTTAAGCACTTGTAATGGAATTTTGGTGCTTTTTAAAAATCAATATATTGTAAGTCAGGCTCGGTGACTCAACCTGTAATCCCGTGCTTTGGGAGGCTGAGGTGAGTGAATCACTGAGCCTGCGGGTTTGAGACCCGCCTGGGCAACTTGGTGAGACCTCGTCTCTACAATAAATCAAAATATTAACCAGGTGTGGTAGCGTGCGCCTGTAGTTCCAGCTACTTGGAAGGCTGAGGCTGAAGGATCGCAGGAGCCCAGCAGGTTGAAGCTGCGGTGGTTGGGAACTGTCACTGCACTCCAGTCTGGGTGATAGAGTGAGACTCCAACTCAAAAAAAAAAAAAAAAAATCAATATATTGTTTGAAACCTAATTGCCATCTTTAGAATCTAAAGAGGCAATAAAATAATCATCTGGCCTCTCTTTACTGAATTTCTGGTTGGGAGTGGGGTTAGGTGTTTTCAACCTAGTAGTAAGAAAAAAAGGTCATAAATATAGTTTTCTACCTTGTGTTTATTTTTCTATTTTGTGCTTTGAAACATTTTTCCACATGTCCTTTGGCTAGTGAAAAACTTCTGACATTTTAGGTGAGTGTTGCATAGGTGATTGGTGTGTTTTGGTTTCAAAGACCCCTGTCATTAAAAAAACCATCAATGAGCTACTTAGCTTCATCTTGTGTCTGTTTATCCTAAAAACAGGATTAAGAATTGTTGAAATTGCCTATATCATTTAGTCAGAATTACCATTTTTTGGCTTTTAAAAAAGCATTCAGTAGAAAATGGCTTGTGCAGAAGTTAGAATTGTTTCATTAATTGCCTCCTGTCTCTGTTCATTTTCCCCTGTCTGCAGTTGCCTTGACAGTAGTGAGCTCTTGATGAAGTGTCAACGTTTAAAAAGATGCACAAGTCTTTGTTCTTGCAATATTTCACTCAAGTCTGGATTTGCCCACTGTACCAAACAATTCTCTAAACTATCGTTGAAGAAAAATTCCTTTAAGGAGTTATAGATGATCATAATTATTAAAGCTCAGGTTTATGTGACTTTTAAAATAGCATATATAATTTCCTCTCCTTTTACTTGGTTTTGAAGCATTAGTAGCATTTGTATATATAAAAGAATACTAACAGGGCGCAGTCACTCAAGCCTGTCATCCTCGCAATTTGGGGGGCCGAGGCAAGGGGATTGCCTGAGCCTGTGGGTTCAAGATCAGTGGGGGCAACTTGGCGAGACCTCACCTCTACAATAAATCAAAAAATTAGCTGGGCTTGGTAGCACGCGCCTGTAATTCTGCCTTCTTGGAAGGCTGAGGTGGCAGGATCGCCAAAACCCAGCAGGTCGATTCTGGGGTGGCTGTGAGCGTGCCATTGCACCCCAGCCTGGGCTACAGAAACTCTGACTCAAAAAAAAAAAAAAAGAACCTATCTATATAATTAAAATGAATGTCTGAGGGTGAACTTCAATGACAAAGTGAAAAGAAATATTACACATTAGTCTATAAATATGCATATCTCATAAAGTGATCTTTAAGAAATAGTATACAGATAAATCATGACAAAATGAATAAATAATGTGAAATAATTTTAAAGTTATATATTTCATTGCACATAAACTGCTTTAAATAATAATAATCTAGAATACAATATAAGGCGATTTTAGTAATTTGAATTTTTATTTGAACTAGAATGCCCAAATTCTCAAATTAATCAAAGAAACAAAAACTTGTTTTATTGGCTATAATGATGTTAATAGTTTATTCTGGAATATTTGCAGTTCATTTTAGCATATACTGCCTTATTTAATATATGTATATAATCATTCTAATTGGCCCAGTTTTATAATTTCTTATCAATTACTTATATTCCCACTTAGAACAATACAGTCTTTTATGAATACTGTGTAAGACAGATGGAATGCTCCTGGTGTATTGAGATCATTGGCATTGCTAATCCATCAGTAGAGAAACATCTAAAACTTAACCAGATGCTGACCTGCTAGAAGACACCCTGGGTTTGCTGTGCCAAATTTCATCAAACTCCTACATAAGTGCCCAAAACTAGTGTTCTTCATCACAACCTATTTCACATCTCATTCTGAGAGGTACTGAAATTATCCCCTTTACAACGAATAACCTTCAGTCAAGGAAAAAAGTGTAGAGTGGACTCTTGCTGCTTTCTGAAAGGGGTCAAAAAGTGCTGTAAAAAGTGTGTGTTATTGGAAAACAGTGATGATTTTGCTAAGATCCTGATTAGACAAATCTTCTCCTTTCCCTCATTACCATTATTTTCCCATCGGTGAGCAGATAACTCTATGTAAAATGCCTTCCCAAATGTATAAGGAAAGCCATAACACAGCATATTGAAAGGACTCTTGCTTGCAGCTCAGGAGACAGGCTATGATTTTCAATTTTATTGTTGTGGAACTTGTTTTTAAACATTTTATGGATCTGTTTTATGCTTCTGCTAAATTCTTCTATGTCCTATTGCCTACAGGAAAGTGTGCTATTCTAAGAAGCAGGGAATTAAAAAAATCAAATTATTATATTTGGAATTTCAAATTATAGATCCAGTCATAAAGTGGAAAAAAAATGGAAGAGTAGTTTTTCTGTTTTCTAACTTGTTAAAAGTGTCTCCCCGGAAGGGATGAAGAAGAGAGAATCCAGAGAGAAAGAGAACTTAAATGCATTTGAGTTGAGGTTTGTGTCCATTCTTCTCTGCTCAGCTAAGTTCCTGATGGGCAGAGGAGTAGAGAGCAGAATCCCATGATAGGCTTGAGGATCTGACAAAAGAAATAACCTTTGTACCCTATTCACTAGGGACCAGGAGATCAGTAAGATCCCAGAGAAAAACAGAAATGTGTTCTATGTGCTTAAGACAGAGTTGTCTGAAATAGTCTCATAAAGTTCTCATGAGCCTCTAGGATTGTGTCAGAGATGATCACGTCATCCACGACAATAATGCAGAGGTAGGAAAAGACATCAGACATGCCCTGGGAATTTTCTGTAGGCTCTAAGTAGCATGGAATTTAACAAAATTGTCTAGGACCCTGAGGGTTTGGGGGTTCATAGTCAGCACAAGAATGAAGGAATTCTCTGCTCCAAAGTAATGTGGATATCTTAGTGGATGCCTGCATGAATGCATTCATATTCCAGAAATTCTTCTTAAAGCTTTAACTGAATGTGATTTTCTGAACACCAAGCTGATTTGTTGTATCCTAGGGGGTTACCTCTTTGAATCAGTATCTCCTGGAAACATTGCCCACTTTATTTTGCTTTAATTCAGTAGAAATATCACAAAGCAACTCCCCTCTTCTTCCTTGCTAACAGAAGCTGAATTTTGCTCAGGTCTCAAGTGACCAATTATTTCAGGAGAGACAGGACCCTTAGGAATGGCAGCTGGTCAATATTAACAGGCCTAAGTTAATGGTTCTCAAATTGTGGTTTCTTAGATTGGTGGTGTTGATGTCTCAGAATACAATCCTTGAGCTTCATTGCAGACCTACTAAATCAGCAACACAAGGGGTAGGGTCCAACAATCTGTGTTTAAATAAGCCCTCCGAACTACTTTGATGCAGGCTCAGGTTTGAGGACCGTGGGTCTAAGATCATCATGACAACTCCATTCTCCCTGTCAATGGTTGGTTTGGGGTACATCTCTGGTCAACGGTACACCTCTGGTCAGTAAAAACTGAAGAAAACATGAGTGGGCTTTTCTAAAAGTTTCTTTATTCTTAAAAAGGGTACAGAATTGTTGTTTGAATTTGTGGTTTCTGCAACAATTTGTCTGATGGTACAGGGACAAACCTGAGAGTAAAGATGGACACACTGGGGAAGAAAGAGTAGGTGAATGAAAAGCACTTTGCTCTTGTTTGACACTGCTTGGCTACCAGCTTCACTGATTCCGGAAGCTCCCTCTCTCTGGATGTCTCCTTATATGAAATGCAGCACTTTCCTTAACTTTTTAAATCTAGATGAGCCAGGTTTTCTGCGAGTTGCCATCACAAGCATGGCAACTGTCATACATGACCAGAGAACATCATTTGGTCTTTAATGTGATTTTAGGCCAATTATTATCTCTTCCAAGAGCATTCGTATTTAAAGTCCTCTATTTGTGAATGAAATACAAGTTCCCTGACACAGGAATGGAATGGAAATCAGGGGAATTCCACAGTAGGGATTAGATTGTGTGTGTGTGTGTGTGTGTGTGTGTGTGTGTGTGTGTGTGTGTGTGTGTGTGTGTTGTGAGGGATGATTTAGAGATGATCATCCAGGTAGATCTAGAAGTATTCTCTAGCACCAAGTATTTTCAAAGACGAATTCTGTATCTAAGGCTGCCACAGAAGTGTATTTCTAACACAGAACTGCTTTTCATGTTTTATTTTGAAAGTAAAAAATAACTACACTTGTTTAAAACTTGTTTTTTTTTCCATTCATTTTGGCAGAAAGAGAGAAAGCAAAAAAGCGTGTTGAAGATGAATGTTCCCGCCTTTCCAGAAGAAAACATTTCAAGAAATATCTTCGTCTATCGCGGGAGTTAAACTAGGTGTCCTAGCATACTGATCCAAGACAGACAGAGGGACCACCCACTGATGAGAAGATAAACACGACCCCCCACAGGAATAAGGATAGATGAGCAAGACAAGGCTGGTGGCAATTGGCGTGTTTTTCTCAGCCCCAGGCAAGGGAGGAGTGAAAATGCTTGGAAAAGCTTGACTCCCAGAAGACTGTGACAGCACAATGTAATTTATAAAATAATTAGGCATAGGTTTTGACTGGTAATTTTGGATATAAAAGTCTGTCAACTGTCAAAAAACAAGGAGTATTTTTTCTTATTAGTTTAACTAAAGAACAACCTAATTTTCTAGGAAGTGCACAGGTGTCAGGACAGCCTGGAGGCATGCCTACGGTATTCACTCCAGGTGTCAGGCACAGTTGCTTCCACCTTCTGAATGGACCAAAAAGACACACAAATGTCAGTCAAAGAGACATGTTGACCTAGAGTTGTGTGTAGCACATAATTGTCAACAGTCGACACACTGCTTATTTTGTGAACACATCATCTTTTTCCCTAACTTCAGTCCAGTCCTTGGATAATCTTAAGTGTTGATCCAAATTATCTGGATAGATTTAGGATTCTATCTTCACTTTAAAAGAAGTGAGTGCTGGCTGGCTTGGTGACTCAGTCTGCAATCCCAGCACTTTGGGAGACCGAGGAGAGAGGATTGCCTGAGTCTGTGGGTTCGAGACCAGCCTGGGCAACATGGTGAGACCTTGTCTCCACAATAAATTAAAAAAAAAAAAATTAGCCAGATGTGGTAGCAGACACCTGTAGTTCCAGCTACTTGGAAGACTGAGGTGGAAACATCTCCAGGGCCCGGGAGGTGGACATTGGTATGGCTGTGAGTGTGCCACTGTACTCCAGCCTGGGCGAGAGTGAGACTCCAACTCAAAAAAAAAAAAAAAAAAATGAGTGCCGAGAGCACTTATACACAACTGGTGGGAATATAAATTAGTACAACCTCTAATTGTACAGGAAAACAGGGTGGCGATTTCTCAAAGAACCGAATACTGAACTACTACTAGTATTCGGTTCAGCAATCCCATTACTGGGTACCTACCCAAAAGAAAATAAATTATTTTATGAAAAAAGAAGGGCAACCCCTTCAGGTCCCCTCCCACTGTGGGGGCTTTTCTGTCCTCTCAATAAATCTTGCTTACAAAAAAAGATACCTGCACTCTATGTTTGTCACAGCACTATTCCCAGTAACCTAGTCTTAGAATCAATCTATCTGTCCATCAACAGAAAATTGGAAACACCGTAAATGTGGTATATATCCATCACGGAATACTATTCAGTCATAAAAAAGAATGAAGTCATGTATTTGCAGCACCATAGATGGAACTGGAGGCCATTATCTTAAGTGAAATAATTCAGAAACAGAAAGTCAAATACTATGTGTTCTCAAGTAAAAGTTGGAGCTGAATCATGTGTGCACATGCTCATGGAGAGTAGTATAACACACATTGGAGGTTTGGAAGGGTGGGAGAGGGATGAGAGGTTACTTAATGCATGCAACGTACACTATTTGAATGATAGGTACACCAAAAGGCCATATTTTATCACTGCATAATATAACCACGTAACAAAACTGTGCTTGTCTTCCTTAAATCTATAAAAATAAAAAAAGAAAAAAGAAAAAGAAAAACATAAAACAGAGGCCTATACTTTGAGGGAACTTATAGATAACTTTAAATAGAGATTTTTTTTTATTAACAGTTTTGCTATCTGTTTTGCAACAATATTGGAGGTCTCTCTTTACTTTTTTGCACCGAGACTATGATTGTCTACTTCCCTTCCCCCATGGAGAAAGAGGGCAGCATGTCGGGGGTTTGCAAACGTGTGGATAGACTTGTTGGAGTTTATAGAACTTTCACTGTACTTCAGGTTTTAGCTAAAAACATATTTAAGATTAACACAGTTTTGTTATAGAATAGCATATAAGCCGGGCTCGGCGGCTCAGCCTGTAATCCCGCGCCTTTGGGAGGCTGAGGTGAGTGGATTGCCTGAACCTGCGGGTTCGAGACCCGCCTGGGCAACTTGGCGAGACCTCATCTCTACAATAAATCAGAATGAGCCAAGCGTGATAGCGCGCGCCTGTAGTTCCAGCTACTTGGAAGGCTGAGGCGGTAGGACTGCCAGAGCCCAGCAGGTCGAGGCTGCCCGGCCACTGCACCCCAGTCTGGGCGACAGAGTGAGACTCCAACTCAAAACAACAACAACAACAACAACAACAACAACAACAACAACAAAACAGAATAGCATATAAAATATGCATGAATTTTTAAAATAAAACGTGATACTTCAAAGATATATCTTGGTTTCAGAAGGCTGAAGTGCTTCTATATCTGGGAGTAAGGACTTATTCATCTCTTATTCATTGAGATACTGCTTTGGATAACTGCATTCTGTTAACTCAGCACAGACACAAGTGGCTCTGGATGGATTGGATTATCCCTGCAAGGCAGTTTTGCACCCAGGACTCATAGCTTAAAGTTATTTGCTCATAATAAACTTTATGGTCTTTACATTTTCTTGATTCTTTAATTCATGCTCTACTATTTTCAGATAATATATTATCTGGAGTTTACACACAGTTTTTGATAATTGCCTTCCACAAAGTCCCTCAACCACTCTTTTCCAGTGTGTTCCACCACCACCACTGTCATCTCCCAAACCTTTCCCTTTCCATTTTTGTGACCTTTAAGGAATTTCTTTTCTAAGTACCATGCTCTGCACTTGATATTCTGCATCTCATCCCGTACTTATAACCAATCTGTAAAGCAGATACTGGAAAATGTGTTCAGAGGGCAGAGCTAGTGCGTGGTAGATGATAATCTGAGCCCCAGTCTTTCCAAAGCCGATGCCTGGTCATATCTGTTGGGGATGGGGGAGCAGAAGGGAAGGATGAAAGAGAAAGCTAGTTGGTTTATTTACTGTGGTGAAGAAAAAGAAACATGTCAGATTGATTGACAGTCTATACATTCAACAAGCTAATTGAATTTATCACTTTTAACAAGATGTCTGAAGTGCAAGGAACATGACTGTGTGAAGTTGACTGATTTTTGCCATGATAATAAATGGAAAAGATGCTTGTATACAAAGTGCAAGTGTCAAGGGAAAGTTACAATGGGGCTCTTTTGTTCAGTGTAAAATTCCATTCCATATGACTTCATGGTAACTTCAGAATAACTGACCTTGGGCTAAGTCAACTGGATACAATATCAGAGAAACCCAAACAATATGAAAATCAGAATATTTGAGCAACACACAGGTTCAGTCTGCCATTGCTCAAGAATAATAATGACAAAGAGGGGCATTTGAACATTTTCTAAACAACCTCAGAAGAAAAACTATTGCTTGTAGCATTTATTCTTTAATATTCTAAGTGTTTTGCATTGTCATGTCTTTGGTCCCAATGTCCACACCCTGTAGTGAGATGGACAAATAGAGTTGACCCCAACAGTGTCAAATCAAAAGTGAATACAATATTTTAAAAAAGATTTTTATGTTTATTATTATTATTTTTAATTGTGAAGATGGAGTCTTGTTATGCTTCCCAGGTCAGTCTCGAACTCCTGGCCTCAAGCCATCATCCTTCCTCAGCTTCCCAAAGCCCTGGGATTGCAGGTTTGAGCCACCGAACCTGGCCTGAATATGTTATTTCTTAAGGTTTTAGTGGGTTCTAGCCCTGTAAGGAATACAAAAAGCTCACGTTGTTATCTCTGTTTCCCCAGATTATATACATTAGTTAAGGGTGCAATCAGTGTATATACATATAACTGTGTGTATATCTAGAGGAGGGTAGCTCTGGCTTAGGAAAGCTTGAGAGGCATGTCCAGAACTTCCATTGCTAAGAGGAAGAAGCTGCAATTTGTTTATATCTACGGGATATTCGCAGATAGGGCATCAGAGCCAGAGGTTTAGCCGTAGAGTCACGTGTTGGATTGTATACTATGGTCTCCAAGTTAATAGAAAATAATTCAACATCACTGAGAGTTGTATGGAGGTGCAAATTGAAGTGGACTTCATGAGGTAGGCAAACTTGATATGTACTAACTTGTTTCACCCTCACAAAAATCCTCTTTGATACACAAGAAGGAAAGAGTCTTAGGAATTTGTCATAGTTAACAGATAATTTCAACCCATCCTATGATTCAGATCTCCTCAGATCTGATTCTTTTCTAAGTTACATGACAATTTCTTGAATGTAAACCTTTGTTTTTAGCCTAAAAATAAGGCTAGGCATGGTGGCTCATGCCTATCATCCCAGCACCTTAAGAGGCTGCAGTGGGAGAGTCCCTCGATGCCAGGAGTTTGAATCCAGCCTGGGCAACACAGCAAAACTCAGTCTCTAAAAAAAGTATTTATATTTTTGTATGTTTATTTATATATTTATACATTTTTCAAGTTAAGATAAGGATACCTGTACATAAATTCCTCTTGTTTAGTTTGGCCTGAGGAGTATATTTTTTTTAATGTAAAAAACTTAGAGATTGAAAATATTTGATTTAGAGACCATTTTAAATACCAGGCACCAAAATATTCCAGGATCATTTGTAGTATATTTTAGGAATGAAATAATACAAACATGACTTCTCTTCTCCTCCCATGCTTTCTTTTTTAACACCGCTAATTCTGCACTAGGGAAGTACAAATAAATCCACAACGGATTTCCACAGGGGTTTCTCTCTCTTCACTTCCCCCATCCCAGAGCAAGAGACTAATTCTGACTCTGGCTTCTTTATCTGACCCCCGTGATAAAGTAAACAGTGGAAAAAGTTTTTAAATATAATGAAATCCTGTTCCTATACTAGAGGGCCCGTCTGCTTTAAGAAGAAAGCAGTCTCTTTAACTCTGGACTTTGTAATGCAAAAGGACCAATTTTACAGTAGTATCATATTGAATAACAGGCAATAAGCCTAATTGAATTACAGTCATTATGGGTTGAAAAAGAAACAGGGAGTAACTTGTTTTGCCAAATGCTATGCAATTTACTCGGTGTCTATTTAGACTTGATGTATAGACCCAGGTCAATTACCACGATTCTTTAGTAACTTACAACCCCCTCATTGAAGAACAGGGAATGTTGTTTCTAGAAATGGGGACTTGTTCTGGTTAAGCAACTATTGAACCAGTCTTTGTGACACATGTTAATGCTAAATAGCCGACTTTTTTCGATAGACATCCAAACGAATGTGTGAAACAAGGTGCAGAGTTACCATGGAAGGTTCTCTTTATCTGGGTTTTTGCAAAGAATAAAAACCTATTTGACTGCATGCTCCTTTATCTCGATAGAAACGCATTAAACAAAACGAGAAAAATTAAGGAGAACCGTGGGTGTGCAAGCATCTATCTCCCAGAGATTAAAGGAAACAAAAGTTATAAAACCTAGCAAAGTAAAAGAATGCTCCAAGGAGAATGAAGCCAGAGGATTTTACAAATTGAAAATACAAATGTACCAAAGAGAAGAGTTCAAAAACAATATCCCCATAGTACTATTAAATAGCACACAGTTTATACAGTCTGTTAAAAATGAATAATTGGTTATGGAAATAGTCAAAAAACTGAACCACATATAAGAATCAAAGTATTATTTGTATAGTAAATCATATTTGATTGATTTGACTTTTTATTGTTTATTTTCTGCATATTTTTAGATTTTCTTGGTGTGTTGGCATCAGACAGACAGTTTTTGTGGTACACTGCTGTGCTCTTAAAGTTCATTTGTATGTCAGTGAGCAGTTTGGAACCGAGAAAGCACTCTCTCAGAGAAGCAACGTAGGTAAACAGGCAGCTCTTCAGTGGAATCCAGAGCAATATACTTAGTTTATAATGTGCTGAAACAGAAATGGAATTTGGTAACCCTGAATTTCACGAAAATCACTATTCTTGATCTGGCTTCAGCCATGAGTACCTCTGATCTCAAGTCCTAGATTCTTTCAAGTTCTCACTGAGCATTTCTGCATCTAAGCCCTGGAATCACTTGAACCTTCGCTCTGAAAAGTGCTGGAAATTTGATTGGAAGGGGAGTCTGGAAAGTACTGAAGAGAGAGAAGGTAAAGATGGGGAAAGGGCTGCATGGTGCCCAGTGGCTCTAATGCAAGAAGGCAAGGAGGCCGTTGTTCAGAGTCAGATCAAGCTGTGTCAGAGTCTGAGGCCAAAGGAGGAATGTGCATCCCTACATGCACTTATCAAGATGTCTTCTCATATCCTGAACCAAGCAGAAACAGCAGTACAAGCTCTAGAATAAAAAATGTGACTATATGGAAAGCCCCTGCGTTGCCCAACCTCTCCACTCTCCCCTTGTCAATTTTTATAAACTCAGTAATAGAAACTCAACGACCCTTTTGGCCACGAGCCCAGGGCTGATTGGAGGTGACCCTTCCTGTTATGACAATGCAGGATTGTAAAGCAAACAACACGTCTTGACTCCAAAATTAGATATTTTGCTCATCATGGATGTCTTCCTTTTTGATTTTTAAACATATTTCATTTAAATAATAATTGACTTGATTATACAGAGTATCTTAGTTACTCTCTTAGATACCCTGGGGAGTGTCTTGCTCACCCTCTTCAACTACCTGACACCATTTGTCTCAAGTCAGAGAGACTGCATTTGAAAATGTCTGTGATCTTCAGTACCAACCAAATTTTTTAAAATAAAGACAATGAGGAGTAAAAAGAGGGTAAGGAGAAGGAGTAAGAGGAGGGGAAGGGAAGAAGAAAGAGAAAGAGGAAGAGTAAAAACTTTTCAAGGGTTATTATACCAAAAAAACTTACTGAACTCAAGTAGAGCTTTTCATTTAGAGAATTTAGAGATGTAACTGTATCCTCCAAAGAGTGTTGGCAGGACAGGATTGAAAACCACGTTTCTAAGGTGCCTGTCTTTAATGCAATTCATTTCCCAAACAAAATTATACTCCAAGGAAAGGTGGCACATTTGCCGTGTAGAATTAGATGTGACTAAAAGCCTTGGCTGTGCCTTTTGACTATGACCCAGAAATGTCAGTCCCACAGCACGAGCTGTGTACAACTCAGAGCAAGTAGATATTGGCCACATTCGACTGTGCCTGTACAGATTAGGCCATAGAGACAAACGAGAAATTTTAAAAAAGTTATATTTCTCATAATCAGCAAAAGGTACTTATCAAGTTCAAATTGCGCAGCGCAAGGCTTTAAATGTTTTAACAAGTAAGTGGCATCTGGTTTTCCCTGGTCAACCTCAAATTATAGAAACAGGTACCCATCTGAAAAATATAACAAACAAACAAAAATCAACAAAAAGCCTAATGTATACTGAGTTAAACAAACACAAATAGTATATATGACATACAGGGGAGGCCCCCAAAAGACATGGGATTTTTTTTGGAGGGCGGGTGTTCTAGGAACCCATCGAATTCAGTGTACCAGCTAGCATTGTGAGAAGCTTCATTTAGCGTCAGTGAATTTTTTTTGCGTGTGTGGAGATTCTTTCAATGTATTTACCTACTTCAGGGTGGATGACTTATGAGTACACTTGGGCACATGGTGCTGAATGCTCACCAGTTTTTGATCAAAAAACATGACTCTCATGCACCACTCCCTCACTCATCCAGTCTTGCCTGAGTGACTTTTCTTTGTTTCCCCAGATGAAAAGAATCCTCAAAGGGAAAAATTTTGCTGATGTGGAAGAGGCTAAACAAAAAACAGCAGAAGCACTAAAAGACATCAACATCGATGAGTTCAAAAACTGCTCTGAGTGGTGGGAAAAGTGTTTTGATAGGTGTTGCATCAAACAGACAATACCTTGAAAGTGACTAAAGTTTAAACATGTAAGCATAAATATACAATTTTAAATAAATAAATTCAGGGTGCTTTTGGATCCTTCCCTTGTACACTTTGTGACCATTGCAAGTCTTGAATTTTCTGGAGAGAATTTCAGTTTTCAAATTGCACATCTCATTGTCTTCATTAGTTACTTCTGTAAACTCATCAGGCACATTAACATGTCAAAAATAACACCCTATTGGCAAGTTTGGCCTTACCTACATGACATATTTTGAGGCGCTCTAAGGATACTTTTTCTTTCAAAATAACTTTTTCCACATTCTTCATCTCTTAAATGGTCTATATGGCAATACTTTAATCCCAGGACCGTTGTGAGGATTACATTTGTGTAAAACTATTGCAGACAGTCACTGTTTGCCAATCATCTTGTGCTAGATGCCAAATGCTTCCAGATCTAAGATCATAAACCTACTTAGTTTTGGAGAGAAGTGAGCAGCCAAAGAAATTAAGCTTGGATAAAATCACCTTTGATGAAACCCACTCTTCGGTCCTCAAAATCCTATGGACTGGAGGTGTGCTGAGTAAGCTGACCAGTCCTCGACGAGGCTATTTTCTCCAATGCTCACTTTATAGTGGCCAAGTTGGAGAATGTACGAGAAGAAAGCTCCCACAGAGCGGAGCCAGGGGAACCTCAAGGGAAGTAATTGAGGAGCTTTTTGGACCCTCAGTGTGGGAGGCCTCACGACACCTTTCCGGCAGCATTTCAGAGTTGCCACAGGTCATGAGTATGGACAGCGGCTGCCTCATGTCTTCTGCTTTTCCCCTTTCTGAATGGGAGTGCCCGCTGTGGTTTTCATGTCGTCATTTCTCCATGGGCTTTTGGGTGAGAGTGTGGGAAAAATGTGTTTGCTTTAGTTCACACATTTCCATCAAGAAGAGTCATGTAAGCCGGGCTCGGTGGCTCAGCCTGTAATCCCGCGCCTTTGGGAGGCTGAGGTGAGTGAATTGCCTGAGCCCGTGGGTTCGAGACCCGCCTGGGCAGCGAGACCTCATCTCTACAATAAATCAAAAAATCAGCCGGGCGTGGTAGCGCATGCCTGTAATTCCAGCTACTCGGAAGGCTGAGGCGGCAGGATCGCTGGAGCCCAGCAGGTCGAGGCTGTGGTGGCCGGGAGCGGCCACTGCACTTCAGCCTGGGCGACAGAGTGAGACTCCAACTCAAAAAAAAAAAAAAAAAAAAGAAGAGTCATGTCTAGGTCTGATGAAGACATCACTGAGCTTGCCTGGACTTTGAGGTGGATGCCATGGATGGTCAGGAATTGGGGTGATCTCTTTTGGGGAGGCGATGGATGTGTTATATGTGTAGAAATAAGTGCACAAAAAGGTAACCAAAGGAGCTGAGATAGTAATTGCTCAACAAACAGCCACATACTACTCATGTTTCCTAGCTTTCCCTGTCATTGAGTTAAGGCACATGTCTGGTACTGCTCAATGGACCAGGAGGACAAAGAATAATTTTGGAGACAACTAAGAGCTGAAGCAACTCCTTTGTCTTTCTTGTTTCTTGTGTGACTGATCTTAGAGGCCGAAGCTATCAGGTACACATTGTGATATAAAAACAATTCTTTGAATTTTTTTAACAAGAACACATTCTTTTATTTCAAAAGAAGAAATGAGGCTTAAAAGACAAATAGTTTGGTGAGAGTGAATGCATGGGCCTAAATTCAAATTTTTCTAGTAATGACAAGCAAATTATTTCTTGATCCCACATTTGATCTTAGAAGGGAGGTGGGTATTCAAAAATTAGAAAGAGAATGAATAGAGGAAACACTAAAGAAGAACAAAAAAGGAAAATGAAAACGTTGATGGGGCATTAGGACACATTTTGGTTTTTTAATTTAGCTTTGAACTGGTCAGAAAGTGGTCAAAGTCAAAGGAGACAAAAAGCTATAACTGGACTTTTCATAATTGGAAATAAGAACAGCTATAGTGGACATAAATGTCCTTTATCTAAATAGAGCTATTTTCAAGGGAAGATCTAAAATGGTTTTGTAGATTGCACACATTACTGGAGATCAGAATGTTTGTTTGATTAATTGTAGCATGATATATTAAGTATATAGAGGAAGTTTCTCACATTTTATAGGAAAAAACAAAATAAATAAACATTAATCTAAAATTAAAATAATTTTGGTATAGGTAGAAAAGTGAACAATTACCTCATTTAGAGAAGAGTGTCATAGCTTTTAGATGTCTGAAAAAACAGACTTGACAAATGTATAACTTTTGAATCACTTAGGATATGGGTAGTTATTTTAGCATTGTGCATAATAAAAGTTCAGTTGTATAAAATTGAATATAGTGAAGTGTTAAGATATTTCACCAGGATTAAGCTAATCCTTTTCCAACACAAGGAAAAAATAGTTGCCAATAAACTCTCTATTTTTAACAGCCACTTGAACGAGACAAGATGAGACTTATAAAAATCCCTTTCAAGAAGTTTTCCAGTACAATAACAGTTTACACCCAACACATACATAAATACATTTCAAAAACTTTGCCTCTGCCAAGTTACAAAGTCTGACTTGTTAGAGTTACATCATGTTTTTAAAGTATATTTGAAACGAAGCTTGTCATACATCAGACTTCAGTGAATCTAGAAGGATTGTCCTTTTTTTTCAGAAACTAAATAGGCTGCATTTCCTTTGAGTTTTTCAGAGAATTATTTTAGTATCAAAATTCCACACATGGGATAAAAAGCAACGGCTTTTGTTGCATTTTTTAGAATCTATTGTTTTGATTCATTTCCCAGGTACTGGATCATAGAACTCCCCTCCCCCAGCATTTATAATGCTGGAATCGGTATGCAGAGATACAAACCGCTATAGACAAAACACTTTATGAATTTGACCTTTCAGAATAGAGTTTCTGTCTTAGGATATCAAGGCTGAGTCTTGAACTGGCATGGCCACAGCAGGAGAATCCGAACCTGGCTTCCAAGATTTGCTTACAGAAAAGACAATTTAAATGAACAGCAAGGGCGAAGTCCCAGAGAGTAGGCAACTCTGAAAGAGCTGGCCCAGTAGCAAGATTTATTTTGGAAACAGAAGACTTATCTAAAAACAGGTTAAAGTTGCATTCTATGCATGTTTGCTTTACTGACATCAATATGTAATTTACAAAGTTGGGATCTGGAGCCAGGATTCCTGGAATCAAATCCCAGGCCATCATTTTAGAAGAGTGAGGTCTTAGGCTGTGTTTCCAACCTACCCTGAGCCCATTTCTTGGTGTGTTTTTTTTTTAAATAATGTCTGTTCATAGAACTTATCACTAAATGTAATTATATTCTAGGTGAGAATATCCAATAATTGTTGATCATTAAAGCTAAAGCTTGATGACTGTGGGTTCTGTGGAGCTCACCATCATACAATTACTATCTTTCCCAGTGTCTGGCTTGTAGCCGGCACTTGGTAGAAGGTTGTAAGATAAATGAACAAATGAGTTTTTCTAATATACCATCTTTGCAGTAGGGATGTACCTGGCATGAGGGTGGCCTTATGAGTTATGGCCTTGGGCTGCCCAAGTGATCTTTCTAAAATGCAATCTTTTCTGAACCAAGTCATGTTTTTTTTCTTGCTTACAACCTCTCCCTGTCTGCGTGGGCATTTTTAAGGATTTCTTTTTATCTTTTTCTTTTTAAGAGACAGGACTTCAGTATGTTGCCCAGGCTGGACTCAAACTTCTGGGCTCAAGTAATTCTCTCATCTCAACCTCTTCTGAGTTGCTGGGATTACAGGTGTGTGCCACCAAGCCCAGTTGGCTAAGGTTTGCTTGTGTGACTCCTTTTGCTTCAGGAGCTGAGAAACACCGTTCTGTCTGTTCGCACATTGTTTCTAGGGACATGTTCATATGTGGAAGCCACTTACCATCTAATCTTACAGGTCTGGAATTCATTTTATCTTTTTAAGGTAACTTTGCATACTGTTATTGGACTCATTAAATTCAAAATTTAAAGCTTGCTTCTCGATGGACACTTCCGGTGACTTAAGTGGTAGAAATAGGTGCTTTAATGTGTCCCCTACATGCAAACAATTCAAGCACATGTATCTTTATTATGGTCATAGATCTCTTTGTAGTGAAAAATATATTCACTGAGTGTAACTGAATAAATAACATGCTATTATACTAGGACTTTATGACTGATGAAGAATGATGCTGAATAACTTAACAGCAGGTTTGCTTTACAAGAAGAGATTCAAGTTTATTTATCAGGTTGTATCTCCTATCAGACATGTCTCAAGTTTTGACATGCTATAATACTATACTAGTATTATAACTACTAAAAGAAGGCTGGATTGAGACAGGATTAAGTTTGTAAACCATCAACAAAAGGATAGTCTGAAGCTGGGCTCAGTGGCTCAGCCTGTAATCCTGTGCTTTGGGAAGCTGAGGTGAGTGAATTGCCTGAGCCTGCGGGTTCGAGACCCACCTGGACAAGTTGGCAAGACCGCATCTCTACAATAAATAAAAAATTAGCCGGGCGTGGTACCGCACGCCTGCAGTTCCAGCCACTTGGAAGGCTGACGCAAAAGAATCGCCGAAGCCCAGCAGGTCGAGGCTGAGGTGGCCAGGAGCATGCAACTGCACTCCAGTCTGGGTGACAGAGTGAGACTCCAACTCAAAAAAAAAAAAAAAAAAAGTCTGACACATGTTTTTAATTGATTCTTCCTCTTTCATCCCCCTTTCAACATCTATCATCCAATTTTTTATTTCAATCTCAAACATGTCAATCTTAGATACTAAATCTTGGATTATACATACATAAGCACATATTGTTACCCAAAACCTCCTCCTTTTTTTGATAGGTACTTGTTAATGTCCAACTTCTTTACCTTAACTGGTAAGCTGATTAGGCAAATTTGATGTTGGAACTCCCTGCAATCTGGTTTATCCTCACAAGATATTTGTAACAGACGTGACTTAAGACTCTTTCACAATGCCTAAATTAGCCATAGTAATTACCACCCTAAATTAGTAGTTATTGGGTTTTTTAAACAAATCAGTCTTTTTTTTTTTTTTGAGTTGGAGTCTCACTGTCTCCCAGACTGGAGGGCAGTGACCGCTCCCAGTCACCGCAGCCTCAACCGGCTGGACTCCGGCAATCCTTCCGCCTCAGCCTTCCAAGTCGCTGGAATTACAGGCGCGCGCTACCACGCCCGGCTAAGTTTTGATTTATTGTAAAGATGAGGTCTTGCCAAGTTGCCCAGGCGGGTCTTGAACCCGTGGGCTCAGGCAATCCACTCACCTCAGCCTCCCAAAGGCGCAGGATCATAGGCTGAGCCACCGAGCCCGGCTAACAAATCAGTCTTAAATAACAAAACGATTCTCCAGTTTTTGAAGATTTGTGAAATTTCTATGGAAATTGTAGTAGAAAAAGATTTTTCCTTTTCAGTAAAGTATAAAGTATATTAAAGAAGACTTTATTTTGATGGTCTAGAAGCACTCTTTAATAAATGATACTAATGGAGCAATTTTGACTTTTTTACTCTTGAGTCAGGAGTTCTACTTTTGCTTATAGCTGAAGGAGGCGAATCAGATTAACTCCCTTGCAGATACATATATACTCTGGATGAAACATAAAGGAAAGAAAAAAAAAAGGCTATGCAAGAGCTTTGGAGAGAGGCCCAAAGCAGGCAGATGCAGAAGGCAAGCTGACAACCCCGGGAGGAGGGGTCTGCAGTGTGGAGTTTCTTGTTTTTATGGCTTTGAGATGGCTAGCAGGGCATCTATGACATGCTAAACTGCTGACTGGTAGAACTCATGGAAAATGTGTGTGCTTTCCGGCTTAAAGGACCAGACTTCAGAGTTTCGGGCAATCACAGCTGCAGGAGAGTGAGAAGGCCAGTGAGAGGGCCAGTGGGAACTCTAAATTTTATATACCACATTATAGTTTGTTGTTATGACTAATTGGGGACTCTTGTACAATTAGTCACATTGTCATATCTATTGAAAAAAATGTGTTAAACCAAAACAGAGTAGACTGTAAGTCAGTCTAATTGATGGTTGTTCAATAGCATGTGTAGATAGGACTTCATGTACGAAGAGAAATGCAGACCCCTTCTCTCAAAATACAAATGATGCTTGTACATTTAAAATTTTAGTAACAGACCTCCAAATCTGTCTGTAATTTGTCCTTGTCTACCTGGTAAAGCAATTGTGAAGCATTCATTTGGATGGGCATATTTTTAAAATATAGTCTGAAAATTTGTTGACTAGTAAAACAAATTACTTATGACTTTAAGAAGGAGCTATTTCTTTATCCCCCCGTTTTTTGGCATTTCTGATATCAACGTACTGATCCTGATTGAGAGATTTAGTTTGAATTTTTACCATGAATTGTCCCATGGGACAAATAATTTGTTAGATGGCACCCATCTCTCTAGTCGAACTGTTAACTCTGCTTTCTAATCTGATTTAATTATATTTCTTCCTGAAACTTCTCTCCTTCACACCTCAATTTGGAATTTATGCCTGCAGCTGATCCACAAGTCAACCTCCTGTATTAGATTGTAAACACATGGAGCCTAGCCCAGTATTGAGTGCATAATGGATGCATAACAATTGTTAATGAATACATAAACAGATACATAATTAAATGTCCTACCGAAAAATAGGACAGATAAAGGAACTAGAAAGAGAGTGATTTCATGATCAGAATTTTCTTTGCTAGATCCAGACATCTGACTTAGCTTTTCAACAGTCTATGAGAAGAACCATCAAGTTCTTTCTTTCTTTCCTTTGCAACACCATTTTCTCTGGTCTTCAAGGAAATAATGATAATAAAAAACTGAAGCTCCCTTTATACCTTGTTGAATGGGAGACAAGAATCTCTGAAGGAAGACAGACTGAAATTTACATTTTGGCTCTGCTATTTATTAACCACATGGCCTTGTGTGAGTCCACCTCCTTCATTTGTAAAGTAAATGGGTTGCTCTGGGAATGAAACAGGATAAAAAAATGAAAAGTTTATAGTAAACTAATACCTGGTACTTAGTAACAATTATAACTCAGTCTTAATAAGTTTTACTAGGTATCTGGTGCTTTATATACATTATTTCAGAAAATTCCCACATCTGGTAGGTACTATTTTTAGGTTCATTTTACAGATGAAAGGAAAACTGCCTGGGGAGGGAGGGGCACACCTCATCAACAAGGGTAACTACATAATGAGCATTTGTATACCTAACCCTGAATTGTATCCCACATCTTTAAAATAAAATAAAAAATAAAAGAAAATAAAGAAAAGAAAAGCTATGTCCACACACACACAAAAAGAAGGAAAACCTAAGATTTGTGGGGCTAGGTGGCTCAGCCTGTAATCCCAGAGCTTTGGGAGGCCAAGGTGAGTGGATTGCCTGAGACTGCAGGTTCGAGACCCGCCTGGGCAACTTGGTGAGACCTCATCTCTACAATAAATAAAAAATTAGGCGGTCATGGCAGCACGCACCTGTAGTTCCAGCTACTTGGAAGGCTGAGGCGGAAGGACCGCCGGAGCCCAGCAGGTCGAGGTTGCGGTGGCTGGGAGCAGCCACTGCACTCCAGTCTGGGCGACAGAGTGAGACTCCAACTAAAAAAAACAAAAGAAGGCAGTCAGGAGATGGACGCAGTTATCAGCATCACCATCATCATCAGTATATTGTTAAAGTATCTTATTTATGAAATGATAGGACACCAATTATCTTTATTTCAAAAGGCGACTATGATCAACTTTATGGCTTTAGGACTGAAGTTGGGAAGATGGTTAGAAGCATCATTAACCAAAAACTAGTGAAGATTTCTGTGTGACTATATCTATTTCGTGAAATCCACAAACGCAGAATTTTCACATTACACATATCAGAGGATTGTTTTGTTTTTCTCCAGAGCACTGTTTTTTTTAAAACTGCTTGCTGACTTCATAAAAATTTATGTCTCTGTGTGTCATAGAGATGTTTATAATATGCCTAAATCAATAAGGATACATTTTTACTAGGGTAACAGTATTCAGATGATGGTTTGCTTTTTAAGATCTCATCTAAAAAGCACACTGTCGACTACAGGGCAGCGTCAGCTTGGAGACCTTCGGGGTTGGGTCAGTCATGTTAATATTTGAGGTCCTGGTTCCAGGAAGTCTAGTTTAATCTGACAGACCAGCCACTCCAATAAAGGGCTGCCCTCACACTTCACCCTTGCTTGGCAAATGCATGTAAAAAAGGATATCCTGAAAAGTAACATTTTTTAGAGACATTGCTGTTCATTGTCTTTAAGGATTGCTTGACAGAAGACAAGTTAAGCACTTTAACTCCACCTCCATGCTCCCAGACTTGGGTTCGTCCATTTTCTCTTTCCATAAAGATGTCTTAGCTGTCACTTGATCTAATTTATGCTTCTGTTCTTATTTGGCAATTTACTTTCCTGGTTTAACATCCTAAACTAACAAAAACAGGTCTTCTGGGAATTCTTCACTCTCCTTATTTTAGAGTATTTCTTAAAGTTTGTTTCACAGATCTAAAATGTTGTACCTCTCTATCAAATGATCAACTGCTATCTTAATTTTGAGCATGCCATGGTGGGAGTATTTCCTGTTATTAAAAGCTCAGTAAAGTTTTGTTTTAGTGTTTTTTTATTTGTCAAATATAAAAATTGAACATATTAAAGTTAGAAGAAAGTTTGTAGTGGCCTTGGATTTCTAAAAATAAATACTATTAACTAAAAATCATAAAAAAGGTCAAGATTATGGTACTGTTTTTCATAGTATTGTTTTGAAACACAGAAAAACATTTTTGACTGGTTCCTTAGTGCTGGGGTTCTATTTTTATTATATTTGTGTTTATCCTTCCTTACCCCTAGTTATTAATTTCACAGTATTTATTTAATTATGTGTAGGCCTAGTTAGGTCAGGAACCTAAAATACCAAAAAAAAAAATCTTAATTATCTCGCACTTTGCATCTGACAAGGTAAAAACAAAATGTGAGAAATTAAGCAGTGTTTTGTAACTGTTTTTGCCTCTGTGTCTAGTTTCATCTCTTCAGATGTAGTATGTCTATATCCAAATCAGTTATTAAAAAAGGAGTGGATAAGTATTATTCTATTGCAAACTATTAAAAAACAGGGGAAAAAAATACCCTGGGGCGTCCCTCTAAGGTGTTTTGTTTTACCTGCAATGGAAGAATTATTTCCAACTTTATTTGTTGGAAATAAAGTTCTTATCCTAAGAATAAATGGTGTGGTGCAGATGGCACTGCTTATAGGAAAAAGGAAGTTCTTCCCTCAGTCTGACTGAAATTGTGAAGAAATTGAACTTCCAAGGCCAAAAGACACACAAAGCAATCGAATGGCCCACATTTTCTAAAATAGTGGAAACGTGATTCAAGAGAATGAGAGTTTGGAAACCTCAACCTTTATTTCTTATTTCCTGGGAGCCAAACTCTGAACCTACTTGTCCTCACCAATTTGTGAGGTGTACATCCTTGTCTGCTGTTGACTGGTCTAGGGACAAATCCTTGAATTTAAGTAGGCCAATTGGAATCTTTCTTTAGGATCTCTCAAACTGAAAAAAAAAAAATCAAGCCACAAAAGAAAAGGAGAGAGAGAAACAGAACATCTATCCTTTCCTAGTAGTCAAAGCTAAAAGGTGTACAATTCATAGGTTGTTAGCACTAGTAGATAGGCTGTAAGGTGGCCCCACATCCTGTGTCCAGGACTCATTTGTATGATCCTCTCATGTTGAGCGTGGACAGACCTGCAACTTACTTCTAACCCACTGATTGCGGCAAAGGGGATAGATGTCACTCTTGTAATTGCATTAATTTTTTGACTGCATCTAGACTGGCATTGAAAAGCAGGCATCCATGAATGCTGCAGCTGCAATGAAAGGAATTCTACCAACAACCTAAGGGAGCTTGGAAGCAGAGTCTTCCCCAGTTGAGTCTCTGATGAGGACCAAACCCTGACTGACAGCTTCACTGCAGGCTGTAAAGTCCTAAGCAGGGAGCAGATAAGCTGTGCCTGGACTTCCAGCTCCCAGGAACTAGGAGATAATAAACGTATGTTGTTTTATGCTGCTAAGTTTGTGGGAATTTTTTACCCAGCAGCCTATAGCTCATAAGATGACCCATGTTTTCTGCTATGTGGGAAAAGCTAGATTGCAATGTTAAAAGCAAGCTGATGGTCAGAGAGAGCCAAGTGAACATGACCATGGTCCTTTGAGTTTCTGGTTCCAGTTACTCTTAGAGCCTAGTTGCTTCTTTTCTCTTTCACTAATTTAACTTTCTAACCCTTTCACGCATTCTCTGAGAAAATTGGGACCCTTTCCTTTTTTTCTAAGTCTATTTGTTTTTTTCAAATATTTTAATCAAACAAAACAGAATACACTCTACTCACAGAGCTGTGAAGAACAGTGGCAAAGAGTCAAGTCCTTTGAAACTTTTGCTTAGTTTCTAGGTGAACCACTGAACCTATGACATACAAAAATGTCTGCATTTAATGGTAGGTGCTTAGATAGTCATCTGAATGCTTGGAGGCTGGATTTGTTGAGTTTGTTTGCATTTCTGAAAAGCTTAACCATAAAGCAATATAGACAAAACTGACAGATCTTTCTAGGTATCCGTGTAACTGATCATACACATACAATGTTTGGAAGACTAACTTCATGTTACACTTCTTTAAACTGATGTTTTGATGTTGGATATAGGCTAAGTTTAAAAGTAGTAATATCGCAAACATAGTTCTACCCTTTTAATTTAATTTAATGTTATTTAATTTTATTGATTTTGTAATGGCCAAGTATAAGACTTATGGAAAGCTTTGTAGCCCTTTTTCTTATCTTCACAAATTCTCCCTCTATTTTCTAAAAATTTAATTTGAACACAACTCAGTTTTATCATCAAAATTATTTCATACTCACCACTGAGTGAATAGCAAACATCTGCTGGTTAAAACATTCCTAAAAGTCTTTCTCAGACCCCTTATACATAACAGTTGGTAGAAATATTGTGAAACACAAAGTCATAATTTCAGCATAAATCGTGTGAATTGGGGTTGATTCCCCTAAATTACTTAATGACATTATAAGCTTGTAGTTAATTATATGCTTCCTATTTTTTTTTTCTGAACACAATGATATTGGCTCATCTTACCCTTTTTTCTCTTTCTTCTGCCCTTCTAATGACAGACTTCTAGAAGCTGGGTGCTCACAATAATATTGTTTGCAGCTGGGCTTGGTGGCTCAGCCTGTAATCCCAGCACTTTGGGAGGTTGAGGTGAGTGGATTGCCTGAATCCGCGGGTTCGAGACCCGCCTGGGCAACTTGGCGGGACCTTATCTCTACAATAAATCAAAAAATCAGCTGGGCGTGGTAGCGCGCGCCTGTAATTCCGGCTACTTGGAAGCCTGAGGCGGAAGGATCGCCGGAGCCCAGCAGGTCAAGGCTGCGGTGGCCGGGAGCGGCCACCGTACTCCAGTCTGGGTGACAGAGTGAGACTGCCACTCAAAAAAAAAAAAAAATTGTTTGCTTGCACTAGTATCAGTGTTATTCTAGAAAGACAAATCTGAGCAGAAAACAAAGAAAAGAGCATAATTTATTCCTTGATTGCATTGCATAGAGTACACCCGTGACGTGTTCTAAGACTGGAGAGGGATGGATCATGGTAGGCTTTTCAACCGCACTCTTCTCTTGGTTACACTTTCTTTTGGGAAGTTTATTCTTAAAGAAAGACAATGAGGAGGCTCAGTGGCCCAGGCTCAGTGCTCAGTGCTCATGCTCAGTGGCTCATGCTTATAATACCAGTACTGTGGGAGGCCAAGGCAGGAGGATCGCTTGAACCCAAGGGCTGGAGACTAGGCTGAGCATCACAGCGAGACCTTGTCTCTTCAAAAAATCAAAAGATTAGCCGGATATGGTGATACACCCATGTAGTTCCTCTTCAAAAAATCAAAAGATTAGCCGGATATGGTGATACACACATGTAGTTCCAGCAACTCAGGAGGCTGAGGCAGGAGACTAGCCTGAGCCCAGAAGGTGGAGGCTGCATTGGCCGTGATCATGCCACTGCACTCCTGCCTGGGCAACAAAGTGAGACTCCAACTCAAAACAAAAACAAAAACAAAAAAGAAACAAAAAGAGAGAAAGAAAAAGACAACGAGATAAATTATATAAAGATCATCATATCAGCCGGGCGTGGTAGCGTGCACCTGTAGTTCCGGCTACTTGGAAGGCTGAGGCAGAAGGATCGCCGGAGTCCAGCAGGCCGAGGCTGTGGTGGCCAGGAGCAGCCACTGCACTCCAGTCTGGGCGATGGAGCGAGACTCCGACTCAAAAAAGAAAAAAGAAAAAAAGGATCATCATCACTTATTTGCTTATGTATTTATTCACAGTTTGTTTACTTAAATATTAAGTTCATAATCAAGCTCATATATGTGAACCACATGCTTTATAGATACTATTTGATGCTAAACAAATAAGAAAGTGTGGGGAATAATAGAAATTCATAAATATACATAAACATTACCCCGAAGGTCCTTTTCCTTTCTTCATTCAAGAAAGCAAGTCTGTATTTTGCAATAGATCAATGAGATCAGTACAGATTTTATTCGTTACATATTTACTATTCTTGCTAAGTCGTTGCAGACAATTTTTATCTACATTTAAAGTTAAAGACATTTTAAAAATATAACATCACAAAAAGGTTGACCCAGCACAACCCTTCTCAACTTGTTTTCCCTGAATACCATTTTTCTGAAATCTCAGTGGGTGCTCTCAGAGCAAAATGTTCCCTGAATGAATAAGCTTGGGAAATGTCCTTCATGGACTTTAATAATTAACATGGGTACAGTTTAAGGTTCTGAGAAGCTCTAATATGTCCAGGTTAGTCAAAGTAAGGTTAGAGAGAGGAGAGACGGTGAGAAAGAAACCTACTTAAAGATGAAGTGAACAAATACAATTGTACTGAGGTAGACCTTTTCCCTGCACACCCTGTTAAACTTTGGCTCATACCTGCTAACTCGCCTTCCTTGCTCTACTCCCAAAACCTTTCTCCGAACCTTTCTCTGAACCAGACCTAGGGTCATTCATCAATAAAACAAACATGTCTTGGGCTCCAGCTCTGTGCCAGTTACTGTGGTAGATACTGGAAACTTGGCATTGAGTTGGAACAATGGATCCTGCCTGCTCTCTATAAGAAGGGATTAGTAGAAAAATAAACAAGCAGTGACAATAAAATACAGTACAGATTTCAATCAGGAAAAAGTAAAGGATATTCATAGAGTATAGTAGTGGTGAGTAAGGTGAGACTTGAGGATGGAGGTGGGGATGGAAGACTTCTTGGAAGAGGAGGTACTTAAACTAAAAACCCTGAGTAATCAATTGCCATTTACAGGGTGAAGATATAGAGGGGTGTTTGTTACAAAAGACTTACTTTTATGCAGGAGTGAAAGCTCGGAGGGAGATTCTTTTAACATGGCTAAAAATGCCCTAGAGTGTTGTTTAAGGGGCCTAGAGAGATTGACAGGGGCTGAATTTCTGAGGGCCTTAAGGAATTTTTTTTTCCTAGTGATAAATTCCCCTTTGGATTATTAATTTAAGTTTTTTCCCCATAGACTAGGATAATGCGCATGCATAATTAATGAATCTATTTGCTTCAGAGAGTTAAGATGGCATCAGTGTTATGGAATATTCTGAAGTGCACCTTGAACTTTCAGAAGACTTTTGCATGAACTGATTCTACTAAGTTGACGTAGTGGTAAGTACCAGAAAATTGATGTTGAGTTGGAAGAGTGGATCTACCTGCTCTCATGAGAAGGAATTAGCAGGAATTAGTAGAAGGGATTAGCTGGACTCAGTAAATCAAGTTATTTTAAAATTGCTCCATCTCATCCTAAAATTGTATGAAACTTTTATTTAGTATCTTTCCACTTAAGCAAACTGGTATATCCCAGTGTTGCCAGATGTGAAATCCAGTGATGTCCACGTTTTTGTCTGGCATTTGCTAGACTTGAGAGTATGGTATGATTGTTCATTTAGCAGCAGTCTCTAAATAAGAAAATATTGCAACACATGCTTGATTTTTTTCAATTAAATTTTAAATGAATGCAAAAGTCTGAGCGCTTACTCCTTTTAAGTGGTTTAAATTTAGCAATACATTTTGCATTGTGCCATAAAGAACCAGTTGTAAATGCAGTGAATATTTGTTTACGACGTCTTGGTGGTAATTGGGTTTAGTAAGGCATGCAAGGAACAGTTTTCTTCAAATGACTTATTGGAAATGTGAAGGGACGATGAGTTTCTTTTCTACAGGCGAGCTTCCTTTCTTGAATCCCAGAGATGGTATTACGAATAAATTGCAGAACAGATTTAATACCAAGCATAAAAGACCCTTGTCCCAGATGCATGGACATAACTTATAATTACTATACTATGTAAAGTATGCTATTACTATTTGACTTACATTTGCTATAATTACTGGGTGTTATTCTTCAAGTAACTGGGAATAAATGATCATTAACAGATGATGTCCTGTGTAATTCTGATATATGATAACCGGCACAATTTTATTCTTCCCTCTGGAGGTAAAGTGGCTAGCTTATAATAACAATTTAAGAATTGGGAGAGGTGGGGGCTGGAGCCTATTTCCTAAAGGATCACTGAAAATGTTTTGCTGCTTTTGTAAAACTCCAGCAGTTTATTTATTTTCTTTCAGCATGCTTATTTTCGACCAGGCTATGTTTTCCTTGTTAAGAATTTTGATCCATCATAACCTACTTCGTCCCAGCTGTGATGTGTTCTTTTAATATTTTTAGTTGCTGTAGGAAGACATTCACAGGATGAGACACAATTGTCTTTAATGTTAGAGATTTCATCCATGACAACGAGGATGCCTTTTTTCCAGTGACTGAATTCTTACCTTCGAATCCCAAAGGTCATACAAAGGTAATGTTTTCCTTAAAACATACCTATTAAAGTGACCTAAGCCTTAACATAAACAAAATCTTTTAAAATGCAGACACCTGAAAAATCCAGGATTTCAGTTCTGGCTCCATGGTTTGAATATGAAAAGGAGAACAAGGCGTAACAAAATTCCTTTGAAGCAAGACTGCTAACCCTAATTTTAAAGAAGTAGTCTGAGTACCTACGTGGTATATTTCTTCCCAAAAAATGGATCCTCAGCTCACATATTTTATTTTGTGGGGGGAAAAAAAATCCACTGGCTAATGTTACGTACAAACTCATGTTATAATCTTTTCTATTTAGTCTCATGTAATCTGTCTCTATTGTGTTGACTATTAGGTCATTAAGAAGAAAAACAAAACAAAAAACAAAACCCAACTCTTTATGGTCTGAATTTCTCCAGACAATATTATCACAGTGGCAGTACCAACATTCCTTCCATTTTTTCATAATTTGCCTCAACTAGAAAAGTTTATGGATACATGTTATTTTAAGATGTTTTAAGAAAGTAAGAAAGGGTAATAGAAACTAATATATATTAGATGTCTACTATGTGTTGAGGATGTTAATGGAAACATCTTAGCTATGAATCATTTTGTTTTTAGGGAGAGCGTTTAGAAAGCCTACATTTTCTCAGTCCTATTTCTTATGTGGTTTTCTGAACTTTGCAAGGTTTCTGCAGTCTACCTTGTAAATTCACTGAAGGGCTGTTTGTCTTTCAAGCTGGAACTGCCCAGACATGATGGACAGGGAGACATAAAAGCTGGATGATCTGATTCCTTGTAGGTTTTCTTAGACACGGAACCTGCGCTTCCAGTTCCTGGATATGAGAATGACGGAACGAGAAATGGAATTAATTGAGTCTTATCATCTAACAGAATTTTGCTTCATTTATATAGTATGGGCTTCCACACACAGGAAGTAAAAATCCAAAGAATTTTGAGACTGCTCTCCAATGTAAGGAAGTACGCAATTGTTTTTTCCTGATACCGCTTGAAAGAAGGAGCGTGAAATGTGTGGGGGAAATGTTCCCTAATTCTAGTTCTTACTTTATTTCTAAAACTTTTTTCAGATTATACAAGTCAAACAAGCTCATTTGGAAATGAAGACTCAAGCAAGAAAATAAAAATTGAACCCAGTGCCGTCATTAGGAAATAACCACACTCATTGACACATAGATAGAAATACATACTTCAGATATGGAATATTATCATATGTATGTTTAAAATTGGGATCCTAATGCAAGCAGCACTTGAAAAATTTACTTGGCTTGCACTCTTCTCAGATTTTTATTCCCATTGCAATCAGAAAATTCCAAAAATTGATGTGGAAAGTCACATAGTCCCAGAGGCAATTTTTTAAACTGTACATTACTGTGAAAATCATTCAGACCTTGAAGACGTGAGTTTTCATGGATGCTTAGTATGAAGTCCTATGGATATAACACAGTTTATTTAAACATGTACTTAAAAATTCATGTATTGTTGAACATGTCTTTTGAAACCTATTTTTATTATTATAAAGTAACATACTTGAAAAGTCCTGAAGAAACTTCCCTGTTATAGGGTCTAGCACATGAACTAGCACATGGTGAGTGCTCATCAAAATGTTTTGAAGAACTAATATTTTTTTTTCCGGAATCCCTTCTAGTTCCTTGGGAAATATCTTTAGAAATGGAATTATAGGGTTAAAGTTTATAAATTTTATAATCAGGCTCCGTGTAGGGTAAACTGCCTATCCCACTTGGAAAGGGTGGTTTATTATTATTGAAGCTTTTAGTTAAATGGAAGTAGTGTTAAATGCATTGTGTATTATAAACATGACCCCCAAACCCTCCATATAACACTGAAAAACATTTTGATCTTCAAATTCTACTTGCCAGACAAAACCAACTTAATTTTATCATCTAAAAAATTGATTGCAGCAATTTAGAAAATTTTCTCCTCTTGAACTTCCTAAAACTTTTGGTAACTCTATGCTTCCTTTCCAACTGATTATCTGGTTATACAATTCTTTTTTCTGTGTGTGTATTTTGATAATGATTTTTGTGTGTGTGTATGTGTGTGTTTTCAGTATTTCATGTAGCAACATCTTATTTCTTCAGTTAAATTGTAGGCTCATTAAAATGGTAAATTATAGTGATTAAGAGCACAGATTTTGGGGTCCTTTAATATGGCTCTAATACTTGTAACGCTGTGCAAGTGGCTTAACATTCAGTTTTCTCATCTGTCAATGGGGTTAATGATACCTTCCTCTCATGATTCTTGTAAGTGCTGAACGCACAGCCTGGTATTTTATGCTCAATACATCTATAACCTTGTGGTTGTCTGGAAGGACATAGACATCATTTTGGAGACAATTGTTTCACTCAGTAAACAAGAAATAAGACCCAAAGGACAGTGTTTACTGTCTTTTCTGGAAAAAATGAATGGGAAGACAACACAATATTTCCTGGGATTTACATTTTTACCTCTAAGATGTGCACCATTACCGTAGCAAAATAATCTACGACCCTTTTAGGTACCATAGAAGTAATCTATAGTCAGAAAAATGGAAAGACAGAGTAATACTTTTAGCTGGGTGCGTGAAGCATCTCTGAACGCACACCTCAAATCAAAGCCAAGGGAACAAAGTTGGATTTAGACAGAGACCACTCTTTCTCTGGGGGAAAACATTGTGCTGCATTTCTCCTGGCATTTTTCTTAAACCGTTGGCAATTCACGTACATACTCATTTTATAATCTGGTGTTATTTGTTGTTAAAACCTGTTTGTCAAGATCCCTCTTGATGAAACTTTGGGAAAGATTTATTAGTCATAATAATTCTGTTTTCCACTATTTGCATGTGCTGTCCACATACACAACTGCACAAGAAACAGGCCAACTTTAAAGCTCGCCTGGCGCTATCTTTTTCAGACTTTTGTTTCTACCCCAGCTATGGGAATCAAACATATGGCCTAGAAGGCCACATAGCTTCCTGGGGAAGGAACTACAGTTCTTCTGGTCCCATTGTTCTATCAGTGATGTTAGGAGGTAAAAAGCTCTTTGACAAAGCAAAGTAAGTGGTAGTTTGAAGGACTTCCAAATTTTTTTTTTTTTTTTTTTGAGTTGGAGTCTCACTCTGTCACTCAGACTGGAGTGCAGTGGCCACTCCCGGCCACCGCAGCCTTGACCTGCTGGGCTCCGGCAATCCTTCTGTCTTAGCCTTCCAAGTAACTGGAACTACAGGTGCGCAGTATCCCGCCTGGCTGATTTTGATTTATTGTAGAGATGAGGTCTCGCCAAGTTGCACAGGCGGGTCTTGAATCCGCGGGCTCAGGCAATTCACTCACCTCAGCCTCCCAAAGGTGCGGGATTACAGGCTGAGCCACAGAGCGTGGCTCTACAATTTTTAAAAATCATGAATAATTTTCAGAAAAGTTTGCAAAAATCTCTGGCACCAAAAATGATAGAAAACAAGGGATAAAAAAAGTGGCAAAAGTATCTAAAAGCAAGTTTTAATGTTAGTATCCATATAATAATAAAAATTTTGAGGTCAAACCTTGGATTTTACATTTGTCTATTTTACTTTATAGCAATAATGAAAAGTTTGAACAAGAAAGATTACAGTCATCTTGTTTGTTCCTGTTAGTTTCAGGTAGTTTTTCTCCAGTGGAAAATTTATGAATAAACAGAAGGCGTACTTGTATGCCAAATTGTCATAATTTGGAGTCAAAGCAAAGACGTCTAAACCCTATAGATTTTCAGAGCTGTAGGGATAGCTGTGCATTCACTGGAGAAAACCCCAAGTAAATATTTAAGAAACAGCATTAGGGCTGGCATCAATCTCCCAGTAATACCTGTACTTTCTCCATTCCACATCTTTTTCTTTCTTTCTTCTCTGAAAAATGGCACAAGAAAGGCAAAGTGTGTTCGTGAGGCATAGAAAGTCTGTTAAGCTGAGAAAAATTTTTGCCTGAGGGACGGAGAGCAGAATGGAAGGAAAAACTTTCAGCTTGCTAATTTTTTTTGTTTTGTTTTAATAGATGTGTTGTTGTTGACAAAAAAAAAAAGCTGTTTTTTTGAAGGAGAACTCTTTATGGAAAGTTGAAACATCAAAGTTCCATGACAGTTAAACCAGTCTTGAAACTTTTGCTACACAGTCAAGTTGAAAACTGAATTGCTTTGGGAGGTAGAACTAAGACCATTTGGGGGACGACATCTGTGCTAAATTTATCAGTGGTCTTTTTACATGTATGAACTTGGTTATCAAGTTCTTAATTCAGGCATTGTGTAGGGTCCCCCCCAGATTGTAAATTTGCCAACAAATTAGATAGAACATAATATATGGTCTTATTGAACCTTGCATATATAGACATAGCTTCAGTCTTTAGTTCATGACCAGGTTTACAATTCTAGATATTCGAACGTCAAAACAAGCAGTGACAACTGGTGCAGCGTGGTGCTCACTCTCACTTAGGGATGAGATGCTGACTGGATGTTACAGCGCCTTTGGTCCTATTTGGCGGGGTTCAGTGTTGGGATTCTTCCCCTTCACCACGATCTGAGATGACAGAATTAAAGCCAAGTGTGGAAAAAGACTGAGACCAAAACCCAAACACTTCTTCATGATGTAGAATTGATATGAATTCTCCAAAAACCTGTTTGGAGGTGGATGGGTCTAGGTTTGAATCTCTTCTCTGCAAGCTTTGGCAAGTCACAAACCCTTTCCCTTTTCTGTAAAAGGAAGATAGAAAGAAAGGCTGCCTTCAAGAGTTATTTTTTAGAAAGTCAATAAAATGTATTTGAGATGTTTGTGAAGTACTTACCTTAGGGTCACAGAGGCAATGGACACTCAAAAAGATGTTGACAATTATGTTTATCTCCTTAAGAGTGGCCTTTACAATATAAATAGAGCCTTGGGCTGCAGATGTCAGAAACACACTCTTTAGTGATTTTAGCTTTTATTTATTTATTTATTTTTGAGTTGGAGTCTCACTCTGTCGCCCAGACTGGAGTGCAGTGGCCGCTGCCGGCCACCGCAGCCTCGACCTGCTGGGCCCCGGCGATCCTTCCGCCTGAACCTTCCAAATAGCCGGAATTACAGGCGTGCGCTACCACACCCGGCTAATTTTTTGATTTGGTTGTAGAGATGAGGTCTCACCTGCCCAGGCGGGTCTCGAACCTGCGGGCTCAGACAATCTACTCACCTCAGTCTCCCAAAGGCGCGGGATTACAGGCTGAGCCACCGAGCCCGGCGATTTTACGTTTTTAGAAAACGGAATGCCTTTTTAGACTAGCAGTAAAAATCCCATTATCTGCCACCATTGTTCTGCATTTTTAAACTCTTCTTTTTCTTTCTTTTTTTTTTTATTGACAGGATCTTGCTTTGTTGCCCAGGCCGAAGTACAGTGGTAAGACCATCCATAGCTCACTGCAACCTCAATGGGTATTGCATGATAGTATCCTAGCTACTGCAACCAAACCTGCCCACAGAGTATTTATCTGAAGGACTTCTGTAAATTCAACATGCATGATCAGAGGATCCGGGGATCCCAACATGTACTTATTGGGGAGTACAGCAGTTTGAAAGTAACATATAGAGAGGCTTCACTCTGCTCAAAAGAAACTCGAGATGACATTCTTTGAAAATATCAGAGGTATTGTTTCACACAGTTGCCAAAAGGGGAGTAGAAAGAGAGGACCTTGGATCCAGGAGACCTGGGATAACTTTCATTAAGCTTTGGTTCTCCCTTTTTTATAATGCACTTCCTAACTTTTTATTTCTTTTGTGAAACATAATAAAAATAGAAGTACTTTGCATTCATGGGTTTTGTTGTTATTCTTATTTTGTAAACACAGAGGATTTTTTCCATCCTTTTTAAAACATTGAACTAATTTACCATGCTTTGCATATCACCTTCTTCTTAGGCTTGTTAATCCTTTTGACTTTGATTATTGTAAATATTCATAAAATTAACATTTTAAGGGCCATTTCTTATAAGTATCTGTTTAGTTTACAACTGCAAATAAAGCTTAGGGGGAAAATATTCCTAATAGCTAATATTATTTTTTACTAGGTAGAATAATATTGCTTGCACTTGTAATGACATCCAGTCAGTGGTATTTATTTTCTCTGGACCACAGGCCAGAGCAAAGGGAAACTGTCCTTTGTGGGTTTGAAATTTATCATTGCTGTGGGATTAAGTTGGAACTCTTTGAACTTTTTCTTTGCTCCATAAAATTCTCCATGCTGTTTTTTTGTAACCTCACCAAATCTTGTAAAGATGTTTATTTTGCCGCTATACAATTTTATTATACTTATTTGTACATGTCTAGCTCTATTTTCCTTCTTTCCTCACTCTTTCCCCTTCTTCCCTATTTTTCCCCCTTACCTCTCTTCTGCCTTTCTTCCTTTTTTCTCTCTCTCTTTCCCTCCCTTCCTCCCTTCCTTCCTTCCTTCTTCTGATTATCTACTCTTATACAAGACTGAATATTCTAAAGGCGAGTACTGTGTCCTAAGTGTTTTCCTAGCTTTAGAAACAAGAATTATATGTGGTTCTTGCTAGAGGTAGAAATTAGGATGAGCTTAGTGAATGAATTCTCTGGCCCTTACTGAGCTGTGAGCCTACTAGTAGAATGGTAGGTCCAGAATATACATTTGAGTTAATAAGTAAGCAAATACAGCACACTCAATATGTATAAAATCAAGCATTGAGCTTATGTCATAATTAATTTTAAATTTAAACTTGGCTTCGATATTTTGTTACATGGTTTACTTTTCATCTTTTGATGGGACAGGGATTGATTAAGATATTCCTAGGGTTTTTGTTGTTGTTGTTGTTGTTGCTGTTGTTGTTTTTGAGTCGTAGTCTCACTCTGTTTCCTAGGCTGCTGGGCTCAGGTAATCCTTCCATCTCAGCCTTCCAAGTAGATGGAGTCACCGGCATGCATCACCACACCGGGCTAGTTTTTTTAAATTTATTGTAGAGACGAGGTCTCACCAAGTTGCCCGGGCTGGCCTCGATCCCCTAGATGCAGGCAATCCTCTAACCTCCATCTGCCAAAGTGCTGAGGTTACAGGCATGAGCCAGCTTAGTTTTTTTTTTTCTCCTGATGATTATACACAAGGTTATTCTGGCTGTCTGTGCTGCAATGGTGAGGTTGGTAGACTGATAAGGGATTCATATGCATGAGTTGATTTTCAGGATTGACTTTTATTGTTATTTGGGAGGAGGAAATAATAATTTTAAAATGGGATACAAGCCTATCTGGTTTCTTGAGCATGCCCTGGATGTAAACCAACTGCCAGTAAATGTAAGGGTTCATTTCTTGGCTCTCAATTCTATTCCATTGATCTATAAATGCATCTTCATGCCAATACCACACAGTCTTGATTATAGTAGATTTGTAGTAAGTTTTGAAATAGGGACGTGTGAGTTCCCTGAGTTATCTCCTGGTTTAGATTTTTGTTTTGTTTTGTTTTGCTATTCTGGGTCTTCTGAATTCCACATGAATTTTAGAATCAACTTTTCAATTCCTATATTTAAAAAAAGACAAGCTTAGGCCGGGCTTGGTGGCTCAGCCTGCAATCCCGTGCTTTGGGAGGCCGAGGTGAGTGGATTGCCTGAGCCCGTGGGTTTGAGACCCGCCTGGGCAACTTGGCGAGAACTCATCTCTACAATAAATCAAAAAATTAACCAAGCATGGTAGCGTGCGCCTGTAGTTCCAGCTACTTGGAAGGCTGAGCGGAAGGATTGCTGGAGCCCAGCAGGTCGAGGCTGCGGTGGCCGGGAGTGTGCCACTGCACTCCAGTCTGGGCGACAGAGTGAGACTTCAACTCAAAAAAAAAAAAAAAAAAATAGGCAAGTTGAAAGTGGAATCTTGATAAGGATTGTATTAAGTCTACAGATCAATTTGGGGAATATTGTCATCTCAACAGTATTACATGTTTCAGTCCGTGAGCACAGGATATCTTTTCATTTACATAGGTTTTCTTTAATTTCTTTCAACAATATTTTGAATCTTTCAGTTCTTTTGTTAAAATTTATTCCTAAGACTTTTATCCTTTTTGATGCCACTATAAATTGAATTGTTTTCTTCATTTTATTTTCAAATTATTCACTGCTAGTGACTATAAATATAATTGACTCTTGTATATTGATCTTGCATTCTGCAAACTTACTGAGTTCATTTATTAGCTCTAATGGTTCTTGGTGGGTTCCTTAGAATTTTCCATACACAAAATTTTATCATCTGCTAATAAAGATAGTTTTACTCCTTCCTTTCCAATCTACTTGCCTTTAATTTCTATTTTTTTGCCTAATTGCCAGATATGCTTCTGAACAGTAAGTTAAATGTTGAAAAGTAACATATTTTGTTACTTTCTTTTATTTTTGAGTTGGAGTCTTACTCCGTCACCCAGGCTAGAGTATAGTGGCATACTCATGGCCGCCCCTGTGTCGACCTGCTGGGCTCCAGTGATCCTTCCGCCTCAGCCTTCCAAGAAGCCAGAACTATAGGCGCATATTACCATGCCCGGCTAATTTTTTTTTTTTTTTAAT
This sequence comes from Cephalopachus bancanus, assembly GCA_027257055.1. Taxonomy (NCBI): domain Eukaryota; kingdom Metazoa; phylum Chordata; class Mammalia; order Primates; family Tarsiidae; genus Cephalopachus; species Cephalopachus bancanus. The sequence continues at coordinate 344,119 of JAPVLO010000836.1, forward strand.
TGTAGAGATGAGGTCTCGCCAAGTTGCCCAGGCTGGTCTCAAACCCACAGGCTCAGGCAATCTACTCGCAAAGTGCTAGGATGACAGCTGAAACACCAAGCCTGGCTGTATTTTGTTACTTTCAAGAGAATGCTGAAGAAAACATACTTGGTTTTTATCATGTTTTTTTGGAAAGGTAAGAAACGGTATCTTCATTTAAACATCTTCTAGTCCTGAAGAAGAATATTTTTTCACATGCCTATTAGACAGTTGTACTTCTGTATTAATATTTTATACCATGTATCTATATATGCAATTGAAATTTCTTTATATCTTAACAATATAATATATAATACTTCTTTATATATTAAGAATAATAATCCTTTGTGAAATAAATGATAAATATATTTCTTCAGTTTGCTGCAGTTTCAGTCATGCTGTGTTTTGATATGTAGATGTGATGTGTCATATGTCTATGTAATCAAGAACAACAGTCTTTTTGTCTGTGGGTTCTGTCATGCATATCAGGCCTAGGAATGTCCTGTCTCCACCTCTAAAATGATATATCTATTTGCCTGTTTTTCTTTCCTTATGTAAATACACTGTTTTCGGGAACGCATTTGTATACTAATAAAATAGTTAATACATTTGGGTCTGCAAGCCTTCACGATAAATTTAATGGACTTAAACTATTTAAGAAAAACTAGTTATCAGGTGACCCCTGAGGCTCTAGTTCTTGAAGTCATCTTCCCTTATGGCAATAACTTAAAAAACATTTTTCCCAGATGGGGGCTCATCCACTTGCCTTGCAGTCAATTTCCTCTGAAAGAATGCCACCTTTGCTGACTCTAATCACAAATACAATCCAATTAAAAGCTATTATGTTAATGTGAATAGAGAGAGAGATAAAACAAGACAGCGAAATGTTTCATTTAGGCCCAAATGAGTTGATTTCTCAGGGCATAAAGAATCCCCATTAGGTCCGTTGCTGCAGTGACACAAGAGACATGCAAACCAAGCTCCTGATTAAAATCTGGGAAAGAGAGATAAAAGGTTTATCAGTGAGACAAGGGCTGGTTGATGGACTATTAGATGACACATTTGTATGTTTGCTTTAAAACCTTTCGGCTTCTGTCATGCATTGTCATTGAAAAACCTGCTCTTTTCCGTTAAGTTCGAATAGCGCTTATCTGGAAAACAAAATTGATGTAGGGTGTCATGAAAATGGCAGCCTGATTTCTCTGTGCACATAACATTTTGTATATTTGATGAAGGTGGCATAAAGGAGAAAGTTAGAACAATCGAAGTTAAATCCTTTGTTGGGATTATTAAATTCAGTGATGTAAAATGGCTTGTGAAGAGTAAAAAAATCTTCATTGAATAATAGAGGTAATTGACTTTAGAAGAAACACTTTTTGTCTCTAAATTTCACATCATAGATACTGGTTTGGAAGAAACATTTGAGTTTTTCATAACCAAGACCTAATGGAATCAATTCAGTTTAATTATGTTACTTCTTAATTTATTTTTAGGGTCTGTATCTCACCCCGATTTTATATTAGAGGACAGTTTCCAGTAAGTTAATGAAATAGATTTGTCATGAAGTCTATTTTATTATGTAACATTTAAAAAACAGTTTTTATTTGTTTCCATCTTCCTATTGGCTCCTTAGAGTAAGATCACATAAGTAGAGCAGCTGGTATTGTGTGGTAGACAATTTTCTACCAAAATCCACTTTTGCTTCTTTTTCATTCATTGAAGAAGTGCCAGGCATGTGGCTGGGAGGCTAGAATGTGTTTTATTTTATTATTATTGTTTTTTGAGTCGGAGTCTCCCTCTGTCGCCCAGACTGGAGTGTAGTGGCCGCTCCCGGCCACCGCAGCCTCGACCTGCTGGGCTCCGGCGATCCTTCTGCCTCAGCCTTCCGAGTAGCCGGAATTACAGGCACGCGCTACCACGCCCGGCTGACTTTTTGATTTATTGTAGAGATGAGGTCTCGCTGCCCAGGCGGGTCTCGAACCCGCGGGCTCAGGCAATCCACTCACCTCAGCCTCCCAAAGGCGTGGGATTACAGGCTGAGCCACCGAGCCCGGCCCTAGAATGTGTTTTATAGCATCTCTTGCACCAGGTAAATCTCCAGGACCGTTTTACACAGTCAAATGTTTGAGGGAATTATATGTGCTGCTACCAGGTCAGACCCAGTTAAGGTTCTCACATGTGGTCCTCCACACTCTGTTCCACTCTGGTCAAGATGTTGAACTCCAGGTGACATTGGAAGCTGTATACTGAAGATGGAAGAGCCACTGTCAGCCTACAGCTTGAAACAGTTGTTTGGAAGAGGGCCACTTTGTTGACCCGATTGCATCTCCCTGTCCGTTCACGAGCAAGAAACAAGCTTCTATTAATTTTGAGTGTTTCATGGTTGGGCCTATTTGTTATGTTCCCAACTCATATGGCATTACCTCCAATGTATATAAAAGTAAAGTGATCTTGTGACTTGCCTCATGTCTCACCTTATGGCTCACAGAGCTCTCTCTTATCTTTCTATGAGGACACTATTTCTAAATACCCTGCACTCCATTACTTGTATCATTTTTTAACCTTATTGAAGCAAGTATAAGATGGTGTTTGAAATAAAGTATGATTCACTCTTCTTTTTGTGCCTTGCATTCCTGTTATTTTTGATAGAGAAATGATTCATTTATTTTAATTTTATTTATTTTATTTTTTGTGACAGGATCTCACTCTGTTGCCCTGGCTGGAGTGCAGTGATACAATTCCAGCTCACCACTGCCTCAACCTCCTGGGCTCAGGCAATCCTTCCACCTCAGCCTCCCAAGTAGCTAGGATTATAAGAGCATGCCACCATGCCTAACTAATTTTTTTTTTAATTTCATGTAGAGATGAAGTCTCACTATGTTGCACAGGCTGGTCTTGAACTGCTGAGTTCATGCAATCCTTCTGCCTTGACCTCCCAAAGTTCTGGGATTATAGGCATGAGTGACCATGCCCAGCCTCAATTTATTTTTAAAAATAAGGGGTTGCTTAAAAGAACTGTTAGGTATATTTAGAAAAAAACCTGTTACACTATTCAGTGACAATGAAATTATTTTGTGTAAGAAAGTAACATTTTTTGAATTATACAAAATAGAATCATTTATTTTGCTCATGAGAGCTGAAGTGACAAAAACTTTATAGATTTTTACTCCATGTTTAAAGTTTATTAAATTCTTGTTTACTTGACTTTTTTGTCTGCAAAGGAGTATGTTTTAGCCAAGCTCAGTGGCTCAGCCTGTAATCCCCTGCCTTGAGAGGCTGAGGTGAGTGGATTGCCTGAGTCCGCGGGTTCGAGACCCGCCTGGGCAATTTGGTGAGACCTCATCTCTACAATAAATCAAAAAATCAGCCAGGCATGGTAGTGCCTGCCTGTAGTTCTGGCTATTCGGAAGGTCAAGGCGGAAGGTTCGCCGGAGGCCAGCAGGTGGAGGCTGCAGTGGCCGGGAGCGGCCACTGCGCTCCAGTCTGGGCGACAGAGTGAGACTCCAACTCAAAAAAAAAAAAAAAGAAAAAAAGAATGTTTTATGTCATGGCTCAGTATCAAAGGGTCTCATTTTCTTTATTTTAGAAATATTGTCATTAAAATTATACTTAAATCACAAATGTTACTATTTTTTTTTTCAAGCCTTGCAACATCCACGAAATGAAATAGTCAATCATGTATCTCACTTTCACATTCATGGCATGTCAACTCTTATAAATTTCTTAAGAACAGTTTTCCCTTTCTTTTTAAAATGTTATTATTATTTTTTAAGTTAAATTTAATTTTTTTTGAGTTGGAGTCTCACTCTGTAGCCCAGACTAGAATGCAATGGCACACTCCCGGCCACCGCAGCCTCGCCTGCTGGGCTCCGGCGATCCTTCCGCCTCAGCCTTCCAAGGAGCTGGAACTACAGGTGTGTGCTACCTCACCGGTTAATTTTTCTTTTTTTTTTTTGATTTATTGTAGAGATGAGGTCTCGCCAAGTTGCCTAGGCAGATCTCGGATCCACGGGCTCAGACAGTTCACTCACTTCGGCCTCCCAAAGCATGGGATTACAGGCTGAGCCATTGAGCCCGGCCTATTTTTTATTTTCAAGATGTAGGAGTACAAGTCAGGATTAGGTACACACATAAATGGTCCATGTACAGGTGAAGTTTGGGCTTCTCATTGGTCCTCGCTTCATCTGGTTTAAGATCAAGTACTCTTTTTTTTTTTTTTTGAATTGGAGTCTCACTCTGTCGCCCAGACTGGAGTGCAGTGACCACGCTCGGCCACCGCAGCCTCGACCTGCCGGGCTCCGGCGATCCTTCCGCCTCAGCCTTCCGAGTAGCCGGAATTACAGGCATGCGCTACCACGCCCGGCTGATTTTTTGATTTATTGTAGAGATGAGGTCTCGCTGCCCAGGCGGGTCTCGAACCCACAGGCTCAGGCAATCCAGTCACCTCAGCCTCCCAAAGGCGCGGGATTACAGGCTGAGCCACCGAACCCAGCAGATCAAGTACTCTTATTGATGTTATGTGCTCCCCTGTAAAAGTATTTTGGGTGGCAGTTGTCTTCTTTCAAACATTTGAATATATCATTCCATGCTCCTGGCTTGCAAGGCTTATGCTAAGAAATCCACTGATGGTCTCAAGGAGTTTCCTTTTATGAGATGAGTTTTTTCGTCCTAATGTTTTCAAAATTCTCTCTTATCTTTGATTCTTGGTAGGTATATTATAATGTATCTCACTGAAGTACGCTTGAGGTTGAATTTGTGTGGAAAATTGTGAGCTTCATGTACCTAGATAACTATATCTTTCCCCAGACTTGAGAAGTTTTCAGCCATTATTTATTTAAACAAGCTTTCTGCTTCTTTCTCTCTCCTGTCTCCTTCTTCAACTCCTAAAATGCAAATTTTTTTTTGCTTACTAGTGTCTCATAATTAATGCAGGCTCTTTGCACTCTTCTTTTTTCTTCTCTGACTGGAGTGTAGAATTTCTCATTTCCAGATGCTACCAAAAACTTACAGGTTCTCTTTTGGTATAGTCAGTTTTTGTTCTGAAATAAATATTTCTTTTCTTTCTTTCTTTTGAGTTGGAGTCTCACTCTATCACCTAGGCTGGAATGCAGTGTCACACTTACGGCCACCCCAGCATTGACCTGCTGGCCCTTGGCAATCCTTCCACCTCAGTCTTCCAAGTAGCTAGGACTATAGGCACGTGCTACCACAACCGGTTAATTTTTTGTTTATTGTAGAGACGAGGTCTCACCAAGATGCCCTGGTTGGTCTCGAACCCACGGGCTCTGGCAATCCATCCGCCTCAGCCTCCTAAAGTGCTGGGATGACAGGCTGAGCCACTGAGCCTGGCCTGAAATAAGTATTTCATATAAGATAAAAAATAAACGAATAAACACCAAACCCTGTGAGCACTGATTTCCTTTAAGAATTTCAGATTTGTAATTTAATTAACCTTGTGTTCCTCTATAATGGAACTATGAAGGAGGCCTGTGCATGTCTGTTGGCACTCATCTCAGCACCTATTATACATCTATCACATAAAAGACATTCCAAAGAAGTTTCCTGAACAACGGCCTTAATATGTTTAAATAAAATCCCAAAAAGTCATTCTGTGATTTGATTTTGACTTTCATGGCAGAAACATGGGAATAAGCTAAATATTGAAGAGAAAACCAGAAAGGAGTAACCTCAACTTTGAAGGGGATGAAAGAGACTCACATTCATAATGTTCTATATGAATTAGCCGCTTTGCAAGAGTTTTCTTGGAAAGGCATCAACAGCAGGTTCAAGCGTTCTGCTCCCTGCCAGAGATCGCTAACCAAATTTTGTCTTTTTCTTAAGTTTAATGATATCTACTAGCCTTTGCTAACATTTTAACCACATACCTTCTACTTGCTTTGCTAGCATACTAATGATGCAAAATAGTAATCTTTTATGCTAAGGTACAATTGGCTAAAAAATTGGAGAACAAGGCAGAGGTGATGCTAGCATGCATTTGAGTTCCTGGAACATTTGTCTCTAGCTTTCTTGATATATTTGTGATCAGTGTTTGGTTTGTGGCATTTAGGTTGGGAGCTGACCAAAGGTACATTTAGTGAGGAGTATTGACAGCTGGAGTGAAGTTCATGGGATAGTTCTAATTTAGATTTAAGTCCATTCATTCATTCCCTCACTCATTTTAAAATTTTTATAGAGCAAGAAATATAACCAGTGAACTTTTCTAGATACAGCATAGCAACACGTTTAATGACCTATGCTAGACTTAATGTCATTACCCTCAAGTTGCTGAAAATCAGGTAAAGTAAATATTCATACTGCCACATGGAATTTCAAAGAGCCTTAATAGCTTAAGAGCTAAAGAGGTTTGAAAAAACAAGAAATCCCATCCTGCTGATGGTGGTGGTTGGTATATATGGAAATACTTTTTTTTTTTGAGTTGGAGTCTTACTCTGTCACCCAGACTGGAGTGCAGTGGCCACTCCCGGCCACCGCAGCCTCGGCCTGCTGGGCTCCAGTGATCCTTCTGCCTCAGCCTTCCAAGTAGCTGGAACTACAGGCACACACTACCACGCCTGGCTCATTTTTTGATTTATTGTAGAGATGAGGTCTCACCAAGCGGCCCAGGCGGGTCTCGAACCCGCGGGCTCAGGCAATCCATTCACCTCAGCCTCCCAAAGACGCGGGATTACAGGCTGAGCCACCAAGCCCAGCTGGAAATACTTTTTTAAAGATGAATTTTAATTTTTTAGAGATGCGGATCTCACTATGTTACACAGGCTAGCCTTGAACTTGTGGGCTCAAGCAATCCTCCTGCCCCAACCTCCCAAGTAGCTGGAACTACAGGTGCGTGCCACAGCACCAGGCTGGAAATCAATGTTTGGTAATGCACCACACTATGAGGATGTTCTCTCTCTAAATACCTCTCCAAAGCCTCTCTGTATTTTATTAAACCCTAGCCTTCTGAGTGTAATCCGAAGCAGTGAAATATTTCATACTGTACTTGCAAAGAAAAATAAAACCAGGGAAATATCTAATTTTGAAAATTTTTATAATATTCATGTACTGCAATATGTAGTTAATATTTATTATTCATATCAGCATACATTGCATAAACCTTATTCTAGGGTGCTGGCCATGCTGCATGCACTACTTGTGACGATGTGATTTTTTAAGCAGAGCACTGTGGCACTGCCACACTGGATTGGTTTCCCAAAGATAGACCTTCAAGAACTGTTACTATTTCAGAGCCACATGCAAAGCCTGTTTTGTAAGGTCCTAAAATAATGTGAGCTAAGTAAAAATACAGCTGCTTTTGACTCTCCTAATCACATAATAACAGGGCATAGTAAGTTTTAAGGGTGGAACGCGATACTTGCAAATTGCTTCACAAGAGGCCAATTGTCTCTCTTGGGATCTGGGCCACTGTTTTAACAAGTTTGAGTCAATCTGCATTCCTAGCACCCCGCCACAGAGTGCTAATCCCACTCCACCAATGAAAGGAGATGCAGTTTAGTCATTTGTGTCAGAATGGGAAAGCACCACACGCCTGTAGGTCTTCTTTGTGTGGCTCATTACCCTGCCAAAGGGATGGGGGAATTTGTGGATTTCCTAGAAGAAGCTAGGTGTGGAAAGAAAGAAGGGAAGGCACCAGACTGCCAACTAAGAAGTGTCACAATGTATTTGATGACAGCGTGGAAGAAATTAAAACACAAGGCATGCAGAGAAAGAAACCTAAACTGTCTCAAATTTCCATTGAGTGTTTAGGGCAGGGAGTGAACAGCTAAGAGTTGTGACAGGGTGATACGTACCATATAATTGAAGAGGACAAGCTACTTTTTGCCCTAGTCGTCTAACATATGACTTCAGCTCTAGCTTTTCATTAGGGCATCTAATGTTTAGTAGCTATACTCTACTGAGTATCTATTGTAGAGTCATAGAATAGTAGTTCTGGAGCAAGCACTGGAGATCATCTGGTGATGAAGAGTCAGTAAGACCTTATGTAAGTATAATCAGACCCCCTCCTGTCTCTTTCTGGGCATGACTGATTTTGGAAGCTCTCCAGGGTCCTTCTGGGGTTCCAGGGAACTTGAGGGCTTGACTCAGGTCTTTTGCACCCTTACAGACCCCTTGCTTGCTTCTATTCTACTGCTAACACAGAATACACGCTCACTGTGAGACATTTTCCAACACCACTGTTATGGTCAGAGTAACGTTCGACTGCTCTCCCTTAATACCAATAAATCAAAGGGACAGGAAACTGGTAGAAAGAAGTTTATTTCTGAAGTCAAATCCAGGGAGCAGAGCTGGATGTGAGATCTTTCTAAATTGGTTCTGCTCACCCTTCAGGTCTCAGAGTCCACTTTTAGAGTCCAGAATCGTCGGGACCTATACATTAGCCATGTGACCAGCAGAGCACTGTATAGAACTTAAGTTGCAGCTGCATTTTACATTGAGATAATGACATTTAGAATAAAGGAAGTTTAAACCGGGCTCGGTGGCTCAGCCTGTAATCTCACGCTTTGGGAGGCTGAGGTGAGTGGATTGCCTGAGCCTGTGGGTTTGAGACCTGCCTGGGCAACTTGGCGAGACCTCATCTCTACAATAAATCAAAAAATTAGCCGGGCATGGTAGCGCGCGCCTGTAATTCCAGCTACTTGGAAGGCTGAGGCGGAAGGATCGCTGGAGCCCAGCAGGTCGAGGCTGTGGTGGCCGGGAGCGTGCCACTGCACTCCGGTCTGGGCGACAGAGTGAGACTCCAACTCAAAAAAAAAAAAAAAAAGAATGAAGGAAGTTTATAAGACCTAAGACATCATGCATTGCAAAAGTTATGCAAATCACAAGACTTACGATGACATTGAGACTATATTGCTCAAACCTATGACTATTAAGAAAGGAAGTAAATAGGGATTTATATCTTTGGGCTTAGTCTGCAGGATCCCCTGAAGCTACTTACTGGGAGTGTATAGAAGACAAGGGAGCTCTCAGTCTGTGCAAGGGCTCTTGAACCATTGCCATGACCATCTTTTGGGGCTGTGGCAATATGGACGGACATTAGCGTGTCTCTGTATCACCACCACTCCTTGCCTGATCCTTCTAGAAAATAAGGTTGACCTGATCTCAGCATGCTGTCAAACCTTTGGGGAGGCCTTATATCTGCTCCTCCTGGATTAAGACCCTATTGGAAGACAAGACAGATAAAAATAACTTTCTTGGGCACTTAAGCAAAATGCTCCTAGTTTGCCAGCTGACTCTAACTTCTCAGACCATGGAATAATGATCCTGTCTAGGGTAGAAAAACTGACTCATATTATCAAATATATTTATCACATCTACTATGTATGATATAAACTTCAAGTCTCACGTTGAAAGAAAGAAATCTTCAAGATTTTGTGATTCAAAATATTTATTCTCAAAAATTCTTGTCCTCGTCATAAGTTTTTGAAAGCTCAGTTTGAAATTTGAGACTGAAAATTGACTCTTCTTTGAGCTTCTCCCTGAGGCAGAAAGTCTAGGATGGCTTGACTGAAATGGGGAGACCAGAACACATATCAAAATCTTATCTACCAGAATTTATTGTGTTGTACACATACTTAAAGTACAGCTGAATGGATTCACTTTACTGGCTGGGACTGTAATGGTTCCAGAGACATAGATTGGAAGGAGCTAGGCCTCAGGTTGATTGCATCTTTGCCTGCCTTAGAAACATTCTTAATTCTCCTTGTCTCCTGTTGTCCTTGGACTTGTTTTCTGATGCTGTGTAACAAATCACAAGTTTAGCAGATTATATAAGAAAAATTTATTATCTCATAGCTTTCACTGGTTAGGAGTCTGTATATAGCTTAACTGGGTTCTTTCCTCAGGGTCTCAAGTGTGAAATCAAGGTGTCAGCCGGGGCTGTGGTCTCTTATGGACCTCCGAGTCCTCTTCCAAGCCCACTGGTTGCTGGAAAAATTCAATTCCTTGACTGTAGGACTGAGGCCCGCAGCAATTTGAGCTTACCCATCAGAGGCAACCACTGGCACTCTTCACAATAAGGCAATTTGCCTCTTCAAGGTCGGCTTCTCTGTTGCTTCAGATCTCTCCAACTTCTTCTATCTGTGGCTGCTAGACCCTCGTTTAAAGGGATCACCTGATTAGGTCAGGCCCAAAGCAGGATAATCTCCCATTGGATGAACTTGAAGGATCCGGGACTTTAATTGCATTCTCCCCAAATCTTCACTTTTGTCATATAGCAACTTACATGGGAGTGATGCTCTATCCTAGTTACAGGTCCCACCCACACACAAGTTGAGGCGATTCTGTGGGGTATGCATATGAGAGACAGAAATCCTGAGGGCCCTCATAGAATTCTGCTTACCACACCTTCCTGGGTCTTACCCTTGCTGATGGCACTTGAACTCTGCTCTTCTTCCTCTTCCCAACATCCACTCCACCTGTGGGCTCAGCAGAAGCAGCTATATAAGAATATTCTTCCTAGCCGGGCTCAGTGGCTCAGTCTGTAATCCCGCGCCTTTGGGAGGCTGAGGTGAGTGGATTGCCTGAGCCCGCGGGTTCGAGACCCGCCCAGGCAACTTGGCGAGACCTCGTCTCTACAATAAATCAAAAATCAGCCAGGCATGGTAGTGCGTGCCTGTAGTTCCAGCTACTCGGAAGGCTGAGGGGGAAGTCTCGCCGGAGCCCAGTAGGTCGAGGCTGTGGTGGCTGGGAGTGGCCACTGCACTCCAGTCTGGGCGACAGAATGAGACTCCAACTCAAACAAAACAAAACAAAAAAAAACAGCAACAACAACAACAAAAAAGAGAAAAATTTAAAAAAAGAATATTCTTCCTTTGAAGACACACAGTTGTGAACTGATTCTTTTTTTTTGAGTTGGAGTCTCACTCTGTCGCCCAGACTGGAGTGCAGTGACCACTGCCGGCCACTGCAGCCTCGACCTGCTGGGCTATGACGATCCTTCCATCTCAGCCTTCCGAGTAGCCGGAATTACAGGCATGCGCTACCACGCCTGGCTGATTTTTTGATTTATTGTAGAGATGAGGTTTTGCTGCCCAGGCAGGTCTCGAACCCGTGGGCTCAGGCAATCCACTCACCTCAGCCTCCCAAAGGTGATTCTTTTCTTGATCATGTGCTTTCCCAATTTGAGAGAATTGTGATGAGAAAAGAATGTTTCATTAACTTGGGGGGATGCCTGTACCTGATAATAGAGAAGAGGTTATATTTAGCTGAAGGCCTGGCCTGGACTTCATTTCATTTTTTAATTATTTTTTCTTCTTTTCTTTTCTTTTTTTTTTTTTCATGAACAGAAGTTGTGAGAGACGGACCTAGACTTCAAAAGGGAAGAGGAAGCTATACCTTACGTAAGTCCAGGCACACCAAAAATAAAACAAAACAAAACGAAACAAAACAACTTTGCACATGATCTTTTCTTATTTCACATGGGTGATTGTATTGGGCTAAGTTGTCATTACATTTTACTTTATTTGTTTATTTTCAGTTGCTTAGTGACTCAGCAAATGAGAGCACTGCCAGAATGTCAACCTGGTACCACATTTGGAGGTCAAGCGCCTGACATTATGCGAAGTTCATGACCGGTTCTCAGCAAATTTCCCAGTAGAAACCTTCTGAACTCATGAAACTCATTCCTGAGAAATGTAAATGTTTTGCAAAATAGTTTTGGATTGTGTCATGGTTGTCAATGGCTCATGAAATTCATCCAGTATGGCTGTTTTATAACAATCTCTGCCTCACCTGTTTCTGACTAAAATGGTTTGGGATGGTGTCACCGAGAGACCTGATACCTCTTAAATCTGGGAAAACAATACATTCTCTTAGAATTGAGTGTATGAAAAGATGAGATGAACTTTCCTTTTTTTCTGGAAACTAAAGCTTTATCTAGAATTGTGCCCTTGCAGATACAAAATGGTTTATGTCCTGAAAGAAATTAAGATTGTGTCAGGACGCTAAGAAATCTGGTGTGAAAAAGTCTCAGTCAATGGTCTGTTTGAATATTCTGTTTATTTAGCATCAAATGCCTGCATATTGCAAAATATTTTTATCTGCATCTACCTTTATCTCTGTATCTGCCATCGACCTAAAATGTCTGATAGACAAAGCATCACTAGAGTTGCTTGGGTTGTAGTTTGAATGGCAATTAGCAGTTTCTTTGGGGCCAAGAGGATTTAAAAGAAAATAATGACTCCTAATAGTCACATGTGGTCTACCAAACATATTTTTTCCTTTATCAGCTAAGTACATGATTGCTGCCAGCAAAAATGCTCTTTTCTGCCAAGGTAAGTTCAACAAATGTAACTACTCTGCTCATTCTTTTCCTTGAGATTGCACTGGTGGTGAAATATACAAAGGCGACATCTATTAATTTTCCAGCATTAAAATAGTCAATCACCTCCTTCCAAGATTAATATGTTTCCTTTTTTCAATGGAGAAGAACTTGAATTTTTTGTGTGGCTGACATGGCAAGTCAATAAATTGTTAACTAAAGTCTCCGTCGTATGAACAAGAGTTTTTGTCTGTGTTAATGAGAGTGGTAGTCTTGACAAGACCTAAAATCTTGACCAATGTCTGGACATCTCTCTCCCTGGTCAGGCACAGGGTGCAGATTTCTCACTATCAAAATTATTCATGTGGATTTAAAAAGATATCCAAAATTCTCTCTAACACTTTTGAAGGGTAGTAGAATAGAATTTTTTAAAATATCACATTATATTTATCTACATCTTTAAACTAACAGTTTTATTATTATAAAAGCAATGTATGTTCAAGATAAAATTCTCAAGTAGTAAGATATAAAAGAAAAACTATGTTCCCTACTTGTCAGACTCCTCCACTGGAGTCTGACACGTGGAGGCCGTTCATATTTTGTGGTTCTTTAGAGAAATAAAAATCATTATCGCTCTCTTCTTCTGTCTGTCTGTCTGTCTGTCTGTTTTTCTCTCTCTTTCTCTCACACACACATACACACACAAACGCAAGCATATAAATAGGATATGTTTACAAGTCTAAATTCAACAGATAAACTGTCCCTGTTTATGATTTTTTTGTAAGTTTCACCAAAATGAGAGGGTACAAAATCCTAGAACATCTCAATTTCATCCTATCATGGTAAAGAATATGTATTCATACAAAAATGTAGCATAATCTGAGACTGTATCTATCAAGTTGAGATATTCCAAAGTGTAACTGCAAAACTTCAAAAGCAAATCATGTGCAGAGTTTATCTCTTAACACTTAATCATGTCTTCCTGTTTACAAATATTAATAGTAATCTCAGTTTGCTGAAGTCTCAAAGAGGTGAATTATTTTGTTGCTTTATTTGCTTAAAGATTTCCAATTGATTTGAAATAAAAAGTAATCAAAATTTAGAAGACCCATTTACAAAAAGCTCAATATAATTGTAGAAGACTTAGGCTGATTTATAAAGTGATTCTTTTTTTTTTTTTTTTTTAGTTGGAGTCTCACTCTGTCGCCCAGGCTGGAGTGCCATGGCACACTCATGGCCACCCCAGTGTTGACCTGCTGGGCTCCAGTGATCCTTCTGCCTCAGTCTTCCAAGTAAGGAACTACAGACCTGTGCTACCACACCCTGCTAATTTATATAAAGTGATCTTTAAAAAGACCCAAACATTTTAAGAATTCTATGATGATGGCAGCAATAAAGATCAAGGATTAGCCGGGCTGGGTGGCTCAGTCTGTAATCCTGCGCCTTGGGAGGCTGTGGTGAGTGGATTGCCTGATCCCGCGGGTTCAAGACCCGCCCAGGAAACTTGGCAAGACCTCATCTCTACAATAAATAAAAAATCAGCCAGGCGTGGTAGCGCGCACCTGTAGTTCCAGCTACTTGGAAGGCTGAGGGGGAAGGATCGCCGGAGCCCAGCAGGTCGAGGCTGCGGTGGCCGGGAGCAGCCACTGCACTCCAGTCTGGGAGACAAGAGTGAGACTCCAACTCAAAAAAAAAAAAGATCAAGGATTTATTGCCATGATCAACTCTGTGTGTGTGTTTGGGGGGGTAGTAACAAAAGCTTTGCAAGAAAAAAATTTATTATTGTATGATAAAAGTCTTTGTAAATGTTAAAAAGTATAGTTTGTATTTCATTTGATAAAATGTCATTGATATTCTTAATTTAGTAAGAACATAATTTTCTTTCTTTTTTTATTTTTTTAATTTATTGTAGAGATGAGGTCTCACTGCCCAGGCAGGTCTCGAACCCGTGGGCTCAGGCAATCCACTCACCTCAGCCTCCCAAAGGCGTGGAATTACAGGCTGAACCACTGAGCCCGGCTAGAACATAATTTTCTTATATACAGATTTCTTAATTTAGTAAGGACATAACTTTTGTCATACTATACCAAGTTTGTATTGTCATCTTAAAAACAAATAACTTGATCTTTAGTTTTGAACTTTTAGTCTGAGCTTACAATAACATTTACAATAATATCAAATATTTTGCCACAAACAAAAACAAACTTCTATCTATAAATGGGATGAAAAATTGGACTAATTTTGGAAGTAGCTGCTTTTATTTGAATATCTGATGACGCATGTCTGAAACTTTTATTGTTTTTATTTTATTATTTTCCTTTTTTGCAAGCAGAGACACAATATTAACAGTTATAACTTTTGCCTGTGTTAAGAGAACTTGGAATTCAAAACGACCACATTTAATTAAAAACCAAAGACCACCACAACAATAGTCATTTGACCTAAATGAAAAGTTATACTTTTCAGAGTGGTAAATGTACTTACTTTCGGCAGGAGCATGGGTGAAGTCTCTGTCTTTTTTTTTTTTTTGAAAGCAGGATTTATTGAGAGAACAGAAACGCTCCCACATTGGGAGGGGACCCAAAGGGGTTGCCCAAGCCTCTGACTTTTAACACATCATTTCATAACTATCAACTTTTGCAGCAATTGTTTATGATTCTTCCCAGAGTGGTGTCTTCTGTTGTTTTTTTTTTTTTGAATCTCACTCTGTCACCCAGACTGGAATGCAGTGGCCGCTCCCGGCCACCGCAGCCTCGACCTGCTGGGCTCAGAGGACCCTTCTGCCTCAGCCTTCCAAGTAGCTGGAACTACAGGCACGCGCTACCACGCCTGGTTAATTTTTGATTTATTGTAGAGATGAGGTCTCGCTGCCCAGGCGGGTCTCGAACCCGTGGGCTCAGGCAATTCACTCACCTGAGCCTCCAAAAGCGCGGGATTACAGGCTGAGCCTCCGAGCCCGGCTTCTGTTTTTCCTATAATCATTTTATAATAATATCACTCTGCTGTCCACACATGATGGTGAGTACATTGAAACACTTTGTACCAGTTATACATCGAGCATCAACTTTTTTGAAAAATAGAAATGGAATCATTAATTTTTCATGAAACATGCTCTTTATTATTTGAGCCCATTCTTACCCAAAGAGTTTATTGAAAAATATGCAAGTATGACCAAACAATAAGGTGAATAAATAGTAATAAAGAGAGGTCTACCTCATCTATCCTGACATTTTATTTCTCTATTAATACAAATACATAAAAAATGAAAACATCTGAGACAAATGCTAAAAAATTCAGGGTTCTAGGGCAACAGGCATGTCCCTGGACTGTGCTGAGCAAACTGAAATTTGTGGTCACTAGACTTACAGTGGACATCTCTGAGTTTGCTTTCTCATGATGCCACTTTTTCTTTTGTTTTTGAGAGTGTTTTATTTTTCCTTCAGAAAACTAGACTCTTTCAGTCTAAGTCCATACATTTTAGGTGATGGTAATTCAATGACTTCAGGGACAGGTGCATTCATTCAGAATACTGAATCCCTTAAGTATAAAGACTCGTTCTAATATGTGACTAAGGCCACAGTGACTGGTTGAAACTACCAGAAATGGAGCACTCCTTATTCTTGGTCATGCAGGTGCCAAAGAATATGGAAACCTATGGAACTTCTGATGACTGTATTTCCAGTTCAGTGAGATGAACCTGCCCAAGAATAAAGCCAAAGCAGAGAAAAGCTGAGAGATGGAGGAATCAAAGACAAAGTAGATGACATTCGTTAAATCCCTCAATCCAGCAGTTGTTGAAAACAGTTTTTCTTTTAATTATTCTAGTTACACGAGCCACAAATTTCACTATTACTCCTTTAAAAGCTGGCTTGAAATGTATCTTTATCACTTAAAATCAAATCATCAGAATCCGGTCTGATATAAAGCTAAAGATGACTACTTTGATGTCATCCCTATAAAAACAACCAGGTCATTTAGTTTGTATTTATGACAAAACTACTACCTGGTTCTCCTAGGCAGGAGGAGGTGGGAGGGGGCAGGGAAGGGTACTGTGTTTGGGGAGGCATAACTGGAAAAGACAGTAAATTCAATTACATGGTAGTACACTGAGTCAGAAGACAGGTAAGTGTTAAAACTTACTCTTTCATTATAGCACGTTGCATCCTAAAAGAATAGCTTAATGGTGTATTACCATTTATTTAAGCTGGAATGGGTTATTTTTTAAAATGTAAATTAAAGAAAAGTAAACAGCTAAAAGATACCCTCCAAAAGAAAAAAATTTAATCAACAGCAATGAAAAGAAAGAGAAGAGTTATTAGTGGTTTTCCATCAGGATGTGCCTAGGTTAATACAGTGGCAAAGCTGTTGCAAGTTTTTTTACTTCTGAGCCACAGGGTGCGTAAACCATGGGCTTGGCTTCTTGAGAATATTATTTTAGAGGATGGAAAAGAAAAAGTGTGAGAAAAAACTTTCCTCATGAGCGAAAAGCAACTTTCCTCATTAAAAGATGTATAGAAAGTAAATTGTAACAGTGACAGATACCTTTAAAATTATTTCTGTGATAGAATAAGGAAATATTGGAATAAATTTAAATGCTGAGTGAAAGGAAACCATTTAATAAATTAGAGTACCTTCCTAGAACAGAATACTTCCAATTTTTTAGAAGAAAAAAGAATGACACTGGGTGTATATAACACAATGTTAAATGAAAAAAAAATTAGGTTCACATGTGTAAAAATGTCTGATTTTTATGAGAAATATATATCAATATGTTAAGTCCATCTCTGAAAGGTGAGATTATGGGTGATTTTTCTTCCTAATCGTAATTTTTATATATTTTACAATTTCTAGTGATAGATTTAGACTTAAAAATCAATCTAAAACCCCCTCATGAAGTCCTATTCTTAAATGTCTTTAGAGGAGACTAATTATCTTCTTCAGAGCTCATTCTCATTCCAAATGCCTTATAATATTTCTAATCTGGTGAGGAAGAAGCAACAAGACATTCAAGATATCTTTAAATGCAAAAAAAGAAGTGACAAACTAATAATTTGATGAGGTGTAATCATTGGTAAATAGTTACCCTCTGAGTGATCTTGCCCCTGGTTCCTCAGAGTGCACAGTGACCGGCTGCAGTGGGCTTACCTGGGAACTTGTTAGAAATTCTGAAACTCTGATCTCAACTCAGACACACCAAATGACAATCTGCATTTTAACAAGCCACCCAAGTGATTTGTAAAACATTGCATTTGAAGACCATTGATGTAGAACTTTGGGTTGTAGGAATTTTAGTTGGCCTGTTTTATGCTGCCCTGGGGGTTGCATTCTTGGGGCAGCCACTGTTAAGTCAGAGAGGCTTTTCATTTTTATGCATCCGTTGGTAGAAATTTTAAAAAAGTGTCCTAACTACCCAGTTCTTGTCTGCATAAAGAGCTATTTCCTATTGAATATTCATATCAGCCTGGAATGTTCCTGGAAAAGATTCTTACTTGTCGCTGACAGTTGGTCTTCACTCCTGACAGATGTTTTCTCTTTTGAGTTCTATGGTGCTACATGAAGAACTACATACAAGGCAAAACAAAGAGGCAAAACTGATTGCAAAATTAGTTTGCTTTCAAGCTACTGTGCAATCTAATCTCACAGGCTAGATTCCTGCAATGCTGTTTCATGATTTTGTGAGTACAGAAGACTTTTTTTGTTTTGTTTTGCTAGTTTTTGCCCCAACCAGAATACAAGGTCGAGTTATACTGGCAGTTGGTGTAATAGCTAATTACACCCCTATTTGGCCAAGGATGTGGGTTAAGGAATAAATCAGGGTCCTGATGGTGTAGTTCGTGCCACTCCTGGTTATTAGACATGTGTCACTGAGCAAAGTTCCAATCAAAGCCGGTGGGGAGGCAGTGAGGGGTCACGGAGCACGGCCGTGCCTAATTGCTGGCTGCGTACTAAAGGAAGTTTGTAATAAAAGGCCATTAACTACCGGTCTTTCCGATCAGTGAAGCAAGAATACAGAGAAATTATGTTTATCAATTGACAATTTGAAGGGAAAGCCTCAATGTAAATGTTTTTTTCCACTCTTCACCTCTCACCGCAAAAGAAAAAAAAACAAAACACCATAGGATACACAGTCTAACCTTAAATTAGATAGTATGAAATTCCCCAAACTTACTTTTACTTTTACTTTATTTTCTTTCTTTAGCTTCCTGTAGATGTCTCAAAATGTACTTTTTGAAAGGTTAGGGCAATTGCTTTTTTTATTTCTGACCATCAAAATGTTCTTCTCCAAAAGATCTTGTATAACCCGTCCAATTTCTTTCTTTCTTTCTTTCTTTTTTTTTAGTTGGAGTCTCACTCTGTCACCCAGACTGGAGTGCAGTGGCCGCTCCCGGCCACCACAGCCTCGACCTGCTGGGCTCCGGGGATCCTTCCGCCTCAGTCTAACAAGTAGCTGGAACTACAGGCGCGCACTACCATGCCCGGCTAATTTTTGATTTATCGTAGAGATGAGGTCTTGCCAAGTTGCCCAGGTGGGTCTCCAACCCGCGGGCTCAGGCAATCCACTCGCCTCAGCCTCCCAAGGCGCGGGATTACAGGCTGAGCCACTGAGGCTGGCTCCAATTTCTTTTAAATATGGATTGATTAAGGAAGAATGGTTACCATATTCTTTTTAAGATGTACGTGTATTACAGAAAAACATATTCTTTAATTCATATTTCAGGAACCATTACATAACATATAAAATACCTCCCAAACAGCTGTTCTCTGTTCTTTTTTGTATCAACAGTCTTCCTGTATCGATAGTCTTTCTATTTCGATACCTCCCCTGTCTACCCCAAAACTGTTGGTAGAAAAACTACATAGAACTTGGTCTTAGACAAACTTGTACCTATGGCCACAATGATTAACTATGAGGTCATGTGATATTGCAGCTATGAACTAGACTCCTCCACAGGCCAGAGCTGCCCAACTGCAGACCCGCTGTTGTGACATCTGATGAATGCTGGCTGTCACTTTGCCCTTTGATATATGTGAATAATGGTCCAAGATATGATGGACTCCTTGACTAACCTTATCCAATAAATTGCCCAAATTATGGTTGTTATCTTCCTCTCAATGTTTATTAATGAATTATAATAGGATTTGTGTTATCCCTTGCCTCAAAACAACAACAAAAGAATTCAAAGGCATGTGCACGCCAAGTTTTGTTTCCAATTTAAGGGCTTCATGATCTGACCTTCTAAATCTCTTCTGTGAGCTTCTTGGGGTCACAGGCAAACAATCTTGTTTTTTTTTGAGTTGGAGTCTCACTCTGTCGCCCAGACTGGAGTGCAATGGCACGCTCCTAGCCACGGCAGCCTCGACCTGCTGGATTCCGGCCATCCTTCCTCCTCAGCCTTCCAAGTAGCTGGAACCACAGGCGCGCGCTACCGTGCCCGGCTAATTTTTTATTTATTGTAGAGATGAGGTCTCACCAAGTTGCCCAGGCGGGTCTCGAACCCTCGGGCTCAGGCAATTCACTCACCTCAGCCTCCCAAAGCGCGGGATTACTGGCTGAGCCACCGAGCCCGGCTGCAAACAATCTTTAAATTAGACCGAAGGAGGTCTAGGAAGTGGGACCGACAGACAAATACCCACAGATGTATTTTCTTGCTCAGATAGCTCAATTTTAAAAACTTGGTTTTTAAAAAATATAATTATTATTGAAAAATAAGTAATCAAATAAATAAGTCATCAATTCATCTTGATTCTTATCAAGTTTAGCACTTTATCACCACAGGACTTTGACACGTATGCAGTTACCAGTATCTAACAATCCTAAAAAACATTGCTTTAACTGAAATTCTAATTGCATTTCACAGAGGCAGTTTATAACAGGACAATTAAACATTGAGATCTGTGCCCTAAAAGTTAAAGCATTGTTCAGTAATAAAAGCAATTTGACAAAGGTACAGACACAATCTGTTGTTTAACTGAAAGCACTTCTTAATTTCTTTCTATATTAATTTAACTTTTTGTTTTGAGCACTTCCACAGCAGCACGTGTTGGTGGGTGCACTGAAAATTCTTTTCTTATTTGAGAGTAAGTTTGCATCATTCCCACCTTGAGAGAGTCTGTGGAAAGTAAAGAACTCTCTATCTAATGAACATGTTGATGGGATTATCACTACATGTACATATAAAGTGTGATGTGCATAATTGCTTCAAAATAAGTTCTTATTAGAGATCAAACTTACTTTGCTGGTACTGCTTTTTCAGCTTTGTGTGCAATTTTTCCTGCCATTCTTTTCCAGTCTCATTTTAGAAAGAAACAAAACCAAAAAAAAACCAAGAGAAGAAGAAATAATTTAAAAAAAAAATAATCTGATCTTTTGTCTTTAAGATGTGTTTTACCCTTCTCTTTGAAGGTGATATGTACTTTTGAACACCAGTATAAGTGATTGCATCTCTCACTTTGTTCCAGAGAGACTCTCTGATGGCTGCTTATAGCTTATAGATAAACATGTCATGAAGAAAGTAACTATAGTTTTCAATTAAAGAGAATACTTATCATAGATACATATTAAAGAAAAATTTAAAGCCATTTCTATGTATAACAGCAACAACAAACGCATATAGCACTATGGATCACACACTCTTCTAAGTACTTTACACCTACCATACAATGCAAAATTGTAAGACAGCCCATTACACAGAGTGTCAGGATAGGAGAAGAGGGTTTCATGTGAGAAGATCGCTTCTTGCAGGGCTCTGTGATCAAGTCAAAGAGTCTGAACATCATTTTGAAAATTCTGGAGTATTCTGAGTAGAAAAGGGACTGGAATTGTGTTCTATTTGGGAGAGCACTGGTCTGGAGACAGGGGGTTGGGTGGTAACCGTGCGGAAGGACACTGTAGGAATTCAGCTACAGGAGGGGAGATTAGATGGTTGGGTGTTAGATGTCTGCATATGCAGGTTCTTAAAAATAGGGGGAGTTCTTGACAGATGCCATGTTTTTAGTAAGCATAACTAGGCAGTTCATGGGTGGAAAACTAAAAAAATCTACAGGGGTGAGATGGATGCTAAAATGACCAAGAGTGACACGGCAGGACTCCGGCAATTGAAGAATTCCTACAGAAAGGCAGCTAGTGTTCTGAGCCTGCAGGGTGTAGTTGTCATGGGAGGCTTGGGGCAAGGATGGCCACATTTTTCAAAATAATTGAAATATGGATCTTTTTACGTTGTTAATTTTATTTATTTATTTAATTTATTTGAAAAGAAGGTCTCTCTATATTGCCAGACTGATCTTCAATTTTTGTCCTCAAGCAATCCTCCCAATTCAGCCTCCTAAAGTGCTGGTATTACAGCCGTGAGCTACCATACCCAGCCTGAAATACTGATTTTTATGTAAGATTTTCTTGTTGTTGTTGAATTTTGGCAGCAAACTCAAAAGTTTGATACAACATTGTGCAAGCCAAATAAAACACATGGGTAGCCTGAATTTGGCTGAAGTGGCCCAGTTTGTTGTGGTTTCTCTCAAATCTCTAGGGTAGATCATAGTATTACTTACCGAGAAAGAAAATAGGGACAGAAATAGCTACATAAGTGTATTTTCATTTTGCTTCTTTTCACTATTTTCTAGGTCTTAAAGCCTTAGAAAATATTGAATTTAGTACACATCTGTGTCAGGCACTATGATGATCACTTCAGTTGCGTTAACAAAGCGTAAGCTTGAAAAACGTTTCTACAGAACATCCACTCAATAATTATTTATTGGTTCTGCTAAGAGGATTAAAGCCTAGATAAATATTTTTCAATATTACCCTTCTATGCAGCTTATGTGTCCATGGTTCTTAGGACAAAATGTAGTATGTTACTATATATTTGAGTGTATTGGAGAGTGGGAAGATCTTAAACAAGTCTTGAGTCTTTATTGTGCAGAAGGTAAACTTAGTAAGAATTTACACCTACCCAGAAGGTCTTGGGGGATTACCAAGATGGTGGACAAGGACCACGCAGGGATTTAGTTTCTGGTCCACTCTTTGGTGCTTTGTGGAAATATGTTCTGTGTCCTTCACTGGAAGAAGCATATCCTTGCTCTCATTTTCCTTTGTTTTCTGTCTAATTTCTGGAGTATTATTTTGAGAGAAGTGGAACTTCTGATGCAATGTAAATACCAAAACTGTCAGAAGTTGTGGCATCTGTATCTATGTGACATGAAAATTCTATTGATTGGTGATTGAAATTGTGATTTAAATTCCAAAGGGTGAGGAAAGTTTTGATTATTTCAAAAGATGACAAACATAATCTTCCTTTACATTTTATTATTTTCAAATATAGAGCTTTGACACATCTCAAGTGATAAATACACAAATTTTAGTTTAGGTAGTTTTATTAGCCAAGCATGATAAACTCACAAAATACAGAGGGTACCACACAAAAAAGTATACACATTTTAAGAAAGGGGGAAAAAACTGAATTAAAATTGTAATACTCAGCCGGGCTCGGTGGCTCAGCCTGTAATCCCGCACCTTTGGAAGGCTGAGGTGAGTGGATTGCCTGAGCCTGCGGGTTCAAGACCTGCCTGGGCAGCGAGACCTCATCTCTACAATAAATCAAAAAAAAAAAAAAAATCGGTCGGGTGTGGTAGTGCATGCCTGTAATTCCGGCTGCTTGGAAGGCTGAGGCAGAAGGATAGCCAGAGCCCAGCAGGTTGGGGCTGCGGTGGCTGGGAGCGGCCACTGCACTCCAGTCTGGGTGACAGAGTGAGACTCCAACTCAAAAAAAAAAATTGTAATACTCAATATATACTGATAACAAAAGATGAATACAAGTCACATTTGACTTCTGCAATTACAAGAACTTCTCAAAGTGGTTACCATCAACGTCCAGACACTTCTGATCACAGCAAACTACTGCAGGACGCGATGCTGTGCGAGGCCTCCTGGATCTTCCCTTGTGCCCATCACACACAGGACCATGCATCACAAACTTACCACGGATGGGCGCAATTGTTAAGTGTATTGGGAGTCCTGTCGCTTACTCACGCTGTACTTCCATAATGTTCTCGAATTTCAAATACCACCTCAAAATGGTCTTGCGCTCCTCGAACGACAACCATGCTTCCGCCATTCTTTTTGACTGTCCTGCCTGTTGCACAGGGATGCTAACATTCATTTGATTAACTCCATCTTTTGTGTGAATGTCATATTACACCGTAATTCAATGTTAATGGATAACATCTCTAAGGCACCCTTGGTATATGTGTGTTTTTTTTCCTCCTTTTTGCTTTTCTTAGGAAACAACATGTTCTTTGGAATAGAAAGATGAAAAAGAAATAAAAATGATGGCAACCAAAAGCACAATCAGCAATGCAAATATTCACTTTTCTCCGTTTAATTGCAGATAGTCTATTGATCCATGACCAGTCAGAATCCATTGCCTATGGGCCACCAGAAGCTACATGGAGTGTGGAAAAGGTACTGGGCCTGTACTGACAGGCTTTAGACCAGTGCTGTCATTCACTAGCTGTATGGTCTGGCACAAGACATTCAAATAAATATAAATTATACTATCTCACAGGATTATAGTAAGAACTAGAAAGGGTGAGTATTCATGGTTTAACATCGTAGTCATGATCTCTTAATTATACACATCCCTATTTCTGTTGTGTTTAGGATTTAGAGGACGACCCTTTATAAACCCATTCAACACATTTTTGAAAACTGATATATTGAATCTGACTAATGCTGTTGTGAATGGTCTTAAAAAATTTAAAAATCTTTAAAACAAAGACATGATTTTTGTTTTTATTTTAAGTTTTATTGGGTTTTTGTTTTGTTCTACATGTGTCTTAATTTTATGTCTTTGGTTTTTAATAATTTTAAAAAACCAAATAACTGTGCAAGCTATGAGATCAAAAGAACTAGTTCCTGTATTATAGGTATGTAACTCTGATTGTAAACAAGTCTGGGACTGGGCATAGGGATTACAGTTTCCATCTTACTGTTGCACTTGGTGACTTATAAGAAGTTTTCATCTTTGAGGAAACTAAGCAATTGAAAAAAAAATCACTTTCAGATGCTCTTCCAGTGTGACTAAAAAGGCTGATTTGCATTCTATGGGAAATATTTAAAGTGTGGCCTCTCCAAATACATACATATTTGTGGATGTTTCCAGAACTTTATTTTTTTTTTTTTTTTTTTTTTTTGTTGAGTTGTAGTCTCACTCTGTCGCCCAGTCTGGAGTGCAGTGGCCGCTCCCGGCCACCGCAGCCTCGACCTGCTGGGCTCCGGTGATCCTTCCGCCTCAGCCTTCCAAGTAACCGGAATTACAGGCACGCGCTACCACACCCGGCTAATTTTTTGATTTATTGTAGAGGTGAGGTCTCGCTGCCCAGGCGGGTCTCGAACCCGCGGGCTCAGGCAATCCGCTCACCTCAGCCTCCCAAAGGTGTGGGATTACAGGCTGAGCCACCGAGCCCGGCTTGTTTCCAGAACTTTATAAATAACATGGTTTCTGTTGAATCATGTAAAATATATACGTTTGTATTTAAGATTGTTTAAAGGAGGGATATTTGTTTATGTCCTAAAGAGCTAACTGCTAGTTAAAGAAGACATATATTTTTTTGACATAAATGGTAAGCAAAGCACTAAAGTTCTTATGTGCAAAATTGGAAAGTCTATTACAGTGTCAGAATAATCTGTTTTAAATAAAGAGTAATTAGAGAGATACTTCTCTACAGCTACAAATTGATGTATACATACTTAAATGTCTAGAAACTGACATTTCTAGACATACGCTATGGATGTTATATCTCCATGCTTAGAGATGTGTAGTAGATTACACTTTTGTTGTTATTTGTAAGTAGCATCAGGGTCAAAGCTTGGCCCATTTTGCAGAAATGAATCCCCAAAGATTTTACTGTCTGAGAGCAATGTCATTTTGGCCTTGATGCCATCAAAGTAAGTGTTCTTTATTATAGCATAAAAGGGTATGTCTTTTTACTCCACAAACATATATTCTTAGAATGTCAATGGTAAAGATGAATTACTCATTCTAGATCTCTGCTCTCTGGAAATACTATAACACTTCAGAAGAACCGAAAGATAGCAAATGTCTTAATTCTGACTATCACGACAATCAATTCAGTTCATTAAGTGACAGCCTTTGTTGATTTATCAGGCAGGCAACTTGAAAAAGAAAAAAAATCTATTCATTTTAAATCGAATTTGTAAGCATAGTTTTGAGATATCTCAGAGGTTTTTTTTTATTGCTACCCAAATGGGAATAGTTAATGTGTACAATAATGTTATGAATTCACAGATGTAAAATAGATGTAAGTTAGAATAACCACTTTAATTTTACTGACGAATGCTAAAATGTCTTTTCACCATGAGATTTCAGTAATAGAAAGAAAGGGAGACAAAAACAAGGAAAAAAAGGAATAAAGGAAGAAGGAAATACTAGTGGGATTTTAATCATTCGGTTATGTATTATTGGTGGAGTCATTTCATTATGAATAAAAAAACTTAGTAGAATTAACTGAAAATGCATACAAGAGATTTAAAGGAAGGAAAAAGTACAACTTGTACAGATTAATGTGGCTATTGCAAGTGACTTTTTGGCTTTTATAGTCAAATGATCTATTATTCTCAAATAAATAACTCAGGAAGGCATTTTCTTTGAAGTGAACATTTTATTCTTAAAGCATTGTGGTATATTAAATAGTTCTCACATTTCATGTCAAAAAATACTCTGAAATAACATAAATGGTAAATAAGTGTGTCTTTCAATGTCATTTATAGCTGACAGCTTTAGATATTATCTTTTGGATATTCAATATAAAGTTTGTGTTAAATATTTGTTCCTTGTAAGTGGGTACAGCACTGCTTGTGTGAACATTGGATAAGTGGAAGAGGGTAAGAGACGTTTAATTCTGGTTAAGAACTGGTTTAATTCAGCACCTGGGGTACTAAAAAAAAAATCAATGGCTAAAAAACAAGAATTAACTATGTCCAAGAGCAGGTAGGTATTCCCAGTACTGTAGGCAATAGGAAATTTCTGTGAGGGGCAATCCACAAAGTTTCACTCAGATGTTGTGAGTCTGCCAGACCCCCAGTTAGGGTAAGATCCAGATTCTCTTGAGGCAAGTCTTACAAAAAACAGGCAGAAAAAATATCTTCACTGCCCAAGAGAACTGAGAAATGGGATGGCAGATCGGATGTGGAGGAAAGTGGGGGAGACTTGAATGAGAATCAATAATTTCTAAGAAGCCAGTCAAAATGGGGAAATAACTGGTTGAGAAGAGACAAGCTCAGTGGAATAGAGTAATGTATTGCATCAAGTACATATCTAATTTTATTTCTCAAATTGCTAAGATGAATTCTGTTTCCTATACTACCCACACGTCTATCCCTGTAACTGGCCTGTCTGCAGCTTCAAATTTCTCCCGCAGAAGATGGAGTTCACATGGGCCTTTCATGATGAAGTTGATGTCTTACTGTGGACACAGTACACAAGAGTTGAAGGGCAAAAATGTACCCCAAAGCCAAAGTCTTAAAAGACACCTCTGCCTTGCAATCTGGCACCAGTAAAAATGACTAGTGAAAAAAGTCCTAGCTGGGCTCGGTGGCTCAGCCTGTAATCCCGTGCCTTTGGGAGGCTGAGGTGAGTGGATCGCCTGAGCCCGCGGGTTCGAGACCCGCCTGGGCAGCGAGACCTCATCTCTACAATAAATTAAAAAATCAGTCGGGCGTGGTAGCGCATGCCTGTAATTCCGGCTACTTGGAAGGCTAAGGTGGAAGGATCGCCGGAGCCCAGCAGGTCGAGGCTGCGGTGGCCAGGAGCGGCCACTGCACTCCAGTCTGGGAGACAGAGTGAGACTCCAGCTCCAAAAAAAAAGAAAGAAAAAGGAAAAAGTCCTTTTCCCAGGCACCTGTGACTATTTTTGATGGCGGCAACTATTTGGCTAAACTAAAAGTTATTTCTGGATAAATTAACGATTTAGCTTGTATTCTATGACTGCTGTTTTCCATGGCCCGATTTTGTGGGGCTTATTTTCTTATAAAGGTTTAGAAAAACAATGGGGAAATTTTTTATTTACAACACCAGTTAATTTTGTTAAAATTATCTTTGGAGTGCAAACTGGCTTTGCTAATGAATAACCTTGGAGGAGTATCTCCGGTCTTTGGTTTCTCATCTTTATAGAGATGTTGCAAGGAATTAATGAGATAAGCGAAGTGCCTATCTTAATTTCTGGCATATGGTAGGTTGATAATAAATGGTGCCAACTGTTAGTGTCAGCACTGAAGAAATGGTAAGTGATCGACTTACTCCATTAATGTATTGTAACCCAAAATAAAATTTTTGATTGGGAAGAGCAGATAAAGTCTATCTGGATATATTCCAGAAGTTTCCCTGTAACAGAACCTCATCTTATTCTGGATTTTGCAACTTTTTTAAAAAAGATAAACAAGAAACTTTACAGGGTGTTATCATGCTCATGATTGTTCAATTATTTATCAGTTGTGCATGACTAAAGCAGGGTTTGTAACATTGGATGTGAAAGTATACTTCAAAGAAACTGAATTTAATAAATTAAAAATGGAGTTTGGAAAACATTTTGTAAAAAAGGAAAAAAAAATTGTCCAAGAGCATAAAGTAAGATTCCTATTGCAACCCAAAACTAAATTCACTCCATTTTTTTTTTTTAGTGCCCAAAGACAAAAAAAAAACATACTGATGGAGTCATTCACCCAAAAGATAAATCAGCGTTATGGTCATTTCGTGAAGCTGTAAGAGAACTCTTTGAAATATTTTACCATTCCATTGACGTGTGACTTCAGAGTTCATTTCGCTCTTCTTTCTATGATGTCTAAGAGCGTCTGGCTGAGATGTGTATGAATTACATGCAAATAAAGTCTAACAAACATGTTGGATTGACTTGTTTTTCCCCCGATATTCAGATAACTGACTCTAACACTAAGAACCCATGATAGCACTTTCTACTTTAGTTTCTAGCCAGAAGCTACAAATGGACTTGGGTATGGCCAACCAAGTGTTGAGCTGCATTGAA
The DNA here is from genome assembly GCA_027257055.1 of Cephalopachus bancanus. NCBI lineage: Eukaryota > Metazoa > Chordata > Mammalia > Primates > Tarsiidae > Cephalopachus > Cephalopachus bancanus. Next base: position 372,467 of record JAPVLO010000836.1, read on the forward strand.
ATGTAAGAAAATGCACAGGGATATAATGCAATGCTATTTAAAATATTTACATTGATATTACCTTAGGAATTGCACCTTCTCATAGTGAGGACAATATTTTTCCTTTGATAGCTCAGACACCAAAGTAATTGATTTTTCTTCTGCTAGTGACTAGTTGTGTGATCTTAGGTAAGTTTCTTAAGCTTACTAAATTCAGTTTCCTCCTCCATAAAACTAAAAAATAATATCACTTGCCTAATAGAGTCACTTATTGGATTAAGTATAATATTTTATGTAGGATACTTGATATAGCACCTAGCACTTAATAAAGCATCAACAAATCTTATTTCTTTTATGGGTAATTGGATGTTTGATTAAGTCTGTTATTGAAGTCATCTTTACTAAGATAGGCTGACCATTTAAGAATTTTATTACAAATATTCAGAATGTAAAATCACATAGCCAAATAAATATTTATATGAAACAGACTTACTTTGTTGAGATCCTAGCTTGTAATACATGATTGGAAATTTTATTTGAGTTTCAGTATCCTCAACTGTGAAAAGAGAATTTTAGATTTAATAACCACCAAGATGCCAATGTTTAAATTCTACATAGTAACAATCTTTAATTGAGAAATTGAATAAGAAATTTATATTTACTGTGACGTTCAAATTATTTATTTGATTCATTACTTACTTTATTGTTTAGCTTGATCCAAATATTTAAGGAATAGGTAGGTATAAACCACCTTACCAGGATAGAACATAGAAGTTGTATTGGAGACATTTTAAAATAAACTGTCATTAGCGTTGCAAAAACCTTTTTTAAAGTTTTTTTTCCCATTATGTTTTTTAACTAAGTCATTGTGCTTCCTTTATTTTAGGGTGAAAAAAAAGGAAGCAAAGGTAGTGAGAGAGACCAGAATAAAGAGACACTGCAACTCTTGCCAAAGAAATTACTGTGGTAGATTTGCAGCCTGATTTCTAGACTTGGATTGCTCAGATGAAGACAGATAACTTCAGAGAAACATCTGTACTTTAAAACCTTGATCTGAAACACAAAAACTTTGGCAATTCTCCCATCCCTCTCTCTAGATTTCTCCAAAGCAAGTATATGAGACTTAGGTTCTTCACCACGGCTGCAAATCAATGTATATTGATCCCCAAAAGCACATACCGTGTGTTTCTGTGCAAGTTATATTGAAAGACAAACATGTGACTCTTGATATTTAGGTTTACTTGTTTATTGTCAAACACTCAATCTAGAACATATTCCTTCTTTCTTAGGCCATCCCTCAAATCACCCAACTGTTGCCCAAGTCTTATATTAAATTGCTTTTTTAAAGCATAAAGTAACATTTATTTATTGAACAAATTACAATTGCATGCAATTATGGTATGCAAAGTGATATGATGATATAGGAATTCAGTGTGGAATAATTGAATGACGGCAATGTATCTATTATCTTCAATGCTTATCATTTATTTCTCCCATCTAACTGTGACTTTGCACCCTTTGATTACCATCCTCCTGCCGGGAGCCACAATCACTAGTAAAAGTAAGGTAAAAGGGACCTGAAAACAGGAAAAATGCCGACTGGGAGCAAGGCCCCAGTAAAATGCGACCATGATGGAGGCAAAGCCCCATGGATCCTGTTGACGGACCTTACCTAACTTTGAAGGATTGCGTGCATAGGCTTGAGAATATTCCCTCTTTAGTTGAGATAATAGATGCGCAAATGGATGATGGCATTTGACAGCAAATATTATACACAGGCATAATGGAGGTGAGATTGCAGCAAAAAGGATGTGGAATTAGCAGTGAACCTATGTATAAAAATGTAAAAAGGGCTCAACAGCAAAAAATTTCCCCCCTGAAGGGACAAGGGAATGCAAATTTTGCAACCTTTAGCTAAAAAGGAAAAACAAGTACATCCTCACACCCTTTATAAGTAACAACACTGACAGTTGTGATTGATGAGGAAGTGGGAAATTGAGACAGAGTATCTCCAAAAACAGGTGTTTTTGGGTAAAACAAGCCACAGACATGCCTTTTGATTTAAGAAATATTATAGTTTAATTAGAAAGAGGGTTAAAATTAAAGTAAGGATTAGATAAATAGCAGTTATAATTAAAAGATAAATGTTTATTATAGATGTAGGTATTAGTTAAATAGAAGGAATAGGAAATAATTAAGTTTCAAGGTAAATTTAAAATTATACTTAATGGAGTTTTAAAATTAAATACATTTAGGATTAGAAGTAAGATTAATTTCATATATAAGTGTAGATTTAGACAAGTTTTGTTTAGAAATATAAAATGTAAAATGGGTAGAATTAAGAAAATAGATGGAACAGCGAAGGGAAGAGATTCAGTTGGCCTAGAGGTCACAGGATGTGGTTGATAAATTCTTGGCAGCTGGTATTTTGTTACACCACTGGTAGCAGGAAGAAACAAAATGAAACTTGTAAAGGTCAACTTCCCCATAAACAAAAGAAAAAACATGATGTAAACATTTAATGTGTAACATGGGATACATTTTGTGGGTAGAGGGGTCAGTAAAAAAACTATATACGCTTGTAAGAATTGAATAAAAATTGGCAGAGTCTTGAGCTCTCCCCAGGAAGAGGATCCTGTCGTGTTCGTCTTTTTTTTTTTTTGGCCTCTTCCCGATTCCCCCGTCTCAAGCCCTGACTCTCTCCTGGAGCTGGACTCCAGCATCCTCCCACCCAGCCTCTGGTAACCACCATCCTACTTTCTGTTTCTGTGGGCTCCATTGTTTTGGATTCTACATGTCAATGAGAACATGCGGAATTTGGAATTTGTCTTTTTGTGTTTTGTGTCTGACTTCTTTCACTTAGCATAATGTCCTCCAGGCTGCTCATCCATGTTGTCACAAGTGACAGAATTTCTTTCTTTTTTTTAAAGCTGAATAATATTTCATTGTGAATATATGCCACTTTTTCATTCTTTCATTGATGGACACTTAGATTAATACCATAACTTGGCTATTGTAAATGATGCTGCAACAAACACTGGAGTAAAAATATCTCTTCGAAAAAATGGAATTCCTGGATCTAAACTCTTTCTTTTTTTTTTTTTGAGTTGGAGTCTCACTCTGTCACCCAGACTGGAGTGCAGTGGCCGCTCCCGGCCACTGCAGCCTCGACCTGCTGGGCTCCGGCCATCCTTCCGCCTCAGCCTTCCGAGTAGCCGGAATTACAGGCACGTGCTACCACACCCGGCTAATTTTTTGATTTCATTGTAGAGATGAGGTCTTGCCTGCCCAGGCGGATCTCGAACCCACAGGCTAGGGCAATCCACTCACCTCAGCCTCCCAAAGGCGCGAGATTACAGGCTGAGCCACCGAGCCCAGCTGGATCTAAACTCTTTCTAATATCCTCTTACTAAAACACTCCATTGTTCCCCACGGTCTAAGCTGTCTGTCTCTGCAATAAATAATAAGCCTAGTTTGTTGAACTAAAAAGCTGTTCCTGGTGATCTTTAGCTGAAGGGTATCAAAATACCCTTTTGTGGGTGAAGTAATGATTTAGTGATTTTCCTCCCATGAGACAGCTAGGGAGCGGTGGAATTAGAGCTATACCTGAGTTCATAGCCTCCTCCCTGAAGCACCTGCAGTAGATCCGAGGAAATGTACAGATGCAAAAAATGCTTAGTGGAAGATAAGTTAACAGAAGACTCTGAGAACAAAGAATAAAACATGTGGGATGAAGTAGGGGAAAAGTGATGCCTGGAAGCCAAACAGGTAAGTGTCAAAGGTTGCAGAGAGGTCTTATAAAGAATGAGAAAAGTCATGACTATTGGATTTAACAACTGGGTGGTTGCTGGGGAATTCTGGGATAGGAGTACAGGAGGAAGCCAGCATCCCTAGAAGCTGAGGAACACGTGGAGGCTGAGGGTGGGGGAAAGACTATTTTCCACTGGAAGGAAAGAGAGAAGGGTGCTAGCAACCACATGGGAGAAGTCAAAATTTCTATTTTTACAAGGGGAGACATCCCCAAAACAGGAATTTATTTATTTATTTATTTTTGAGTTGGAGTCTCACTCTGTCGCCCAGACTGGAGTGCAGTGGCCTTTCCCGGCCACCGCAGCCTCGAACTGCTGGGCTCCGGTGAGCCTTCCACCTCAGCCTTCCAAGTAGCTGGAACTACAGGCGCGCACTACCACACCCGGCTAATTTTTTGATTTATTGTAGAGATGAGGTCTCACCAAGTTGCCCAGGCGGGTCTCGAACCCATGGGCTCAGGCAATCTACTCACCTCAGGCTCCCAAGGCGTGGGATTACAGGCTGAGCCACTGAACCCGGCAAAACTGGAATTTATTTATAAAAAATATGCATGTATGCTTATATGTTTAAACTTCAGTCTTCTTCACAGTACTCTTCATTTGATGGAGTACATCTATGCAGATGCTTTTTCCGTTGCTCAAAACAGTTTTTGAACTCATCGGTTTGCGTGCCTTTTAGTGCTTCTGCCATTTTTTGTTTCACTTCCACATCGGCAGCATGTCCTTTGAGGACTTTTTCATGGGAGAAAGAAAAAAAAGTCACTTGGGGTGAAATCAGGTGAATAGGGAGTGTGGAGCATGGGTCTCATGCCGTTTTTAGGCAAAAATTCTGAACACAGTGCAATGTGGACAGGTAGGTTCACTGGTAAATCACTCATCAAGAAATGGGCAAATGTGCTGAAAGAATCTAAAAAAAAAAAACTCACTGAAACCTAATGCAGCCTCTCACAACGCTAGCTGGCACACTGCTACCAATGGCTTCCTAGAACACCGAGTGGAGATTGCCTGTACTACAAAGGTACAAGGGGCTCGTCTTTCAAAAAATGACTCCGTTTTATGGGGGGTTCCCTCCCTGTATGTTTCCAACAGAGGAGAAACCTGAACATGCACACAGATCGTGGAGGAAGAGAGGGAGGCTTAGGATAAAGATAGAGATAAAGATGCAGGACGTAGAGATCTGAAAAGACAGGAGGAAAGTCAACCTGAGACGTGTGGAAGGAGAAGTTTTCTATCAAGAGTAACCAGCCCTTTCATGGCTAGAAGAGGCAAGGATCTGGACACAGACCATGTTGTCAGAGTGCCAGAGGGAACAGGTGGGAAGGGGGCAAACTCCCAACCAATGGCCTGATTCTTCCCTGTGATTGAAAGGAAAGTTGTCTACTGAGTCTGTTGGGAGAATGTGGGAATTAGGCACTGTGGGAGAGCAGCGAAGACTTTTTAGTAAAGATTTATGCTCTATGCTTTTTTTTTTTTGAGTTGGAGTCTCACTCTGTTGCCCAGACTGGAGTGCAGTGGCTGCTCCCGGCCATCGCAGCCTCGACCTGCTGGGCTCTGGCGATCCTTCTGCCTCAGCCTTTCAAGTAGCTGAAACTACAGGCATGCGCTACCACAACCGGCTAATTTTTGATTCATTGTAGAGATGAGGTTTCGCCAAGTTGCCCAGGCAGGTCTCGAACCTGCGGGCCCAGGCAATCCACTCACCTCAGCCTCCCAAGGCGTGGTATTACAGGCTGAGCCACTGAACCTGGCTGCCTTTTTTTTCTAATTGAGTACTTTCCTTATTCATAGATTTTGCTTACAATGTAGGAGATGAAGGTTGCTGGGATGAAATTTGATGAGCCCATTGCATTTATTAAATGGCTCTACTGAAAATACAAACTCTGAAATCGAAGTTGCTTACATCGGTTATGAGCAGGCAGCCACTTTAAGATTTGATCTTGCATCCTCAGGACCGATTTGGTGCCTTGTGAGCCTCCCTGGAGTAGTATCTGCACTGAGGGGAGCAGCCTTGCAGTAGGGATCAAGTCAGGCAGAAAAAACAATGCCTACTGTTTCCTAGAGATACACAGGAGTGAAAAATACAGAGATGCAATTATGCTCAGTGATTAATAAAGCATCAGTAACATTTAATCTAGCTATTTAAACCTGAATTTAAATCTTACATCACAGAAATGACACAACTTTTCTATTACTTGCAAGCCATCCCCTTGGAAATAATTGTTTGGAAATCATTATCTAAAATGATGAAATTAGGTCACAGACCCTGCTCACACACAGTCACACACTCAGCATTTTAATTGCAAACCTGTGAGAATTTGTTGGCCACCTGTGGTCCTTGGCAACAAGACAACATGAAAGGTATCATAGGAACAAAATTTCCTTCTGTATTTCAATTCAAGCCATCACTGGGAATAGGCAAACATAATCCACACTTGTGCTAAAAATTCTTGAGTTTATCATAAAATAGTTAGGACACCCAGGTAAATTTGAGTTTAAGATAAATTAAAGAATAATTTTTACTGTTAAGTGTGTCCCAAAAAATATACTTATACTAAAATATTTTTGTTCTCTCTCTCTCTCTCTCTCTCTCTCTCTCTCTCTCTCTCGTCAGATAAGTCAGTCTCGCTCTTTTGTTCATGCTGGAGTGTAGTGGTATATTCACGGGTCACCACAGCCTCAATTTCTTGGGCTTAGGTGATCCTTCTACCTTAGCCTTCTGAGTAGCTGGGATTACAGGCATAGATCACCACCCCTGGCTAATTTTTAACTTTTTTTTATAGAGATGAGGTCTTGCTATGTTGCCTAGGCCTAGTCTCAAGCTCCTGGACTCAAGCAAACCTCCTGCCCCAGCCTCCCAAAGTGCTGGGATTATAGGCATGAGCCACTGTGCCTGACTTATTTGTTCTTTATCTTAAATTCATTTTTACTTGAGCATACTGTGTAGTTATTTGTTAAATGTGGTTATCCTAAAATCTCATTGCTTAAAACCTGGATTTTAGCCAGGCTTGGTGGCTCAGCCTGTAATCCCGTGCCTTTGGGAGGCTGAGGTGAGTGGATTGCCTGAGCCCATGGGTTCAAGACCCGCCTGGGCAGCGAGACCTCATCTCTGCAGTAAATAAAAAAAAAAAATTAGCCGGGCATGGTAGTGCACGCCTGTAGATCCAGATACTTGGAAGGCTGAGGTGGAAGGATCACCGGAGCCCAGCAGGTCAAGGCTGCGGTGGCTGGGAGCAGCCACTGCACTCCAGTCTGGGCAACAGAGTGAGACTCCAACTCAAAAAAATTAATTAAATAAATAAAAACCTGGATTTTATGATTCTAGAACTGTTGGGAGGTATGTTTGGCCAAAGCATCCTTACTATGTTCTAACCAAAGTTCTCCTGAAAGAGAAGTGCAATATTTTAACCAGCCGATGAGTATATGGACCCATCACCAAACTTTTCCTTTTAAAAGGATTCTACTATGAGTAAAATGTTGAATTGGAATATTTGGGATTTCTCTTTTCTTGGACTGTGTCCAACCTGAGATATCTGAGGAAACAGATTTTATCAAAGGGAGAATTCACAGCATCAAGAACAACAAATATGACTATTAATTCGGATATGCTGCACTACAACTAAAGCCATAGGAAACTATGAAGAGGAAGATTTCATCTTTCCATGGTCTTATCTTTGCTCTAGGTAACATGCTTGTATCAAAGTAAAATTGTTCTGGGAGTTTGTATTCTGTTTTTCCCACCGTGCTGCACCTTACCAACACGCACGTGCATGTACATACACACACACACACACACACACACACACATACACACACTCACAATCATGGAACTGGGGAGCTTTGATTTGTCATAATACTTTTTATTATTTTAAAGCACATAGTCCTGGCCTTACAGAAATATGCCCCAAGAGGCAGGAGATTCTATTTATGTCATAGGCCCTCATGGCCAGGCCATCACTACTCCTTACTAGTATTATGTGGGCCGGCAAGGATTTTTTCAAAAAATACATTTTTATTTTAAAGATGTGTGGTATGATTCAGAATTAGTTTTATGAGTGGTTATCATACAGGTAAAGTCTAGGCCTCACTTCTGGTTTGAGTTCAGATACCCTTATTGATGTTAGGTGCTCCATCCCTTCCCTAGCAGTGTCCTGCGACTGGCAATCCCTTTCTTATAGTATTATGGTAAAGCTTCAGGGTCCACTAATGAGTGAGAACATGTGGTACTCAGTTCTTTGTTTCTGTGATAGATCACTGAGTATGATAGCCTCTAGATCCATCCAAGTTGCTGCGAAGTCTGTCATTTTGTTCTTTATAGCTGTGTAGCATTCCATCATGTATATGTATCACATTTTTTATTAGCTTTTCCTGAATGATGACACGTGTAAATTTTATTTTTCTGTTTTCTCCATATGCTCCCCATTCATTTTCTTGCTCTTTCCTTTAGTTTGATGGAAACCATGTCCCTTTCCTTACCACCCACCCTCCCCAAGACCAGAGCTTTCACATTCCTTTCTATATCAACACAAGCTCTCAGAAAAGGATTCAAATTCCCCCTAATCAGAGGTGTGAGTAGTCGATAAGAGCTTGAAATGGTAACTTATTTTTCTCTAACAGAACTGACAAAAGAAAGAATTTCCAGTTCTGAAGAAGGCATTACTTAGCAGATGTGGGGAGGAAGCTTGTTAGAGGGAGGAAAAGTCTTCTGGGAACTTGGTAAACTTATTCAGGTGGTTCTATATTCTTTCTCCATAGAATACTGGTTTAAACTCAAGATTCTTCAGTAGGGATGCACTCAGTATACCCATATGCTCAGTCGTTTATATTTTTGACCTTTCTATAGCCATTTAATTGGCCATGTCATGGCAGAAGACTGAGGTACCTGGTAACCAGGAAGAGTAGGTTCTCACTTAATGTCATCAGTAAGTTCTTGGAAATTACAACTTTAAGTGAAACTGCATATAACAACGCAATTTCTTTTCATACATGCTATCATGAAATGACATCAACTAAAGGACATTATTTGAGGAACTGTCCCCTTCCTTGCTCAAAGTCTTCCTTGCTCAAAGAACCAACAGAGGACGTTAAAGGAAGATTTGCTGATGTGACTTCTAATACTCAATCTCTGCATACACCTGATGGTGACATAAGTAGGGAACTTCAGACAGTCAACATCCCTGCATGGAGACTGAGATGGCATACAATGATTCTTAGGGCCACAGAGCTGGAAGAAACATCTTTAATTTACAAAACAGAAAACCACAATTCAGACACAATAAGTGACTTGCCCAAAGTCATGACTTGTTAGTGATAGAAAATAAAGTAAAACATAGATTTCTAAATTGTCTCGCTTAGTTCTCATTTAAAGCTTAACTTCTATGACATGTACCCAAGCATGTATCAAAAAGCACTACTAGCTACAAAGAGATGTCTTTAAAACAGTGATGAAATATTAAACAAAATGTTTTTCAAGGAAATTAGAAAAAAAATATTTTTTTTAAAGATATTTTAGGTTGGTCAGAAATGCAACTATTTTAACCAGTGCATTTAATTACAGATAATTTTACAATTAAAACTTATCTTTACTCTGAATAAATAATAGCCAACTTTGCTAATGTGGATTAGGGCCCAGGCAATTGGACTTGTATTTAAAGAAATGTCCAGATTTGTCATTAATTAAGTAGAAATTATTACAGACACTTTTCCCCCTTTAATTTAGTAATGATTAAGAATGGCACGTTGCTCAGAGTGAAGGAACAAAGAACAGGTATGCTGTCTTATGATTAGAGAGCAAACTAGGAGCCAGAGCTTGTGAGCCTAATTAGAGAATTTTGCAAAGCACTTTGAAGATGAAAAGAACTATAAAATCCCAAAGAATATTGATATTGCCAGTCTCACTCTTACTTCTGCCACTAACTTGCTGTGTGGTCTTGAGAGAGAAAGAGAGAAAAGAAGAAGTAAAAAATCCTTAACTTTGAACATAAGAAAGTAAGGATCTAATTTGCTTCAGTTTTCCTGTTTTATTTTCTGCTTTAATATCAGTCTAACACACAAACTAGAGATAGGACAAATTTTGCAACTTAAATAATATAGTATAGTATGTTTTTAACCACATAGTCATTTGTCTGGAAAATTTCAAATACATTTCACTTTTTTTTTTGAGTTGGAGTCTCACTCTGTTGTCCAGACTGGAGTGCAGTGGCCGCTCCCGGCCACCGCAGCCTCGACCTGCTGGGCTCTGGCGATCCTTCTGCCTCATCCTTCCAAGTAGCCGGAACTACAGGCGTGCGCTACCATGCCCGGCTAATTTTTGGTTTATTGTAGAGATGAGGTCTTGCTAAGTTGCCCAGGTGGATCTTGAACCCACGGGCTCAGGCAATCCACTCGCCTCGGCCTCCCAGAGTGCTGGGATGACAGGCTGAGCCACTGAGCCCAGCCTACATTTCACTTTTTAAAGCTTTCTTTTTATAGGCAGGCCATTATGTTTTGTTAAAAGACACTCCTTTCACCTACCTTTAAAGTGTAATGTTTCATAAGAATTACCTGATTACTCATTAAAATACAGATTTCAGGGTGTTTTAAATGTTCCACTTTGAGAAATAATATGCTAAAGACGCACTTTAAAGTCAATTACCAAAAGTAGCCAAGTGGCCTCAATTGCATTCCAGATGCGCAAATGTGTTGTTTTCATCTGCTTGTAGGGTATTTCAGATTTTAATATTTGAGCAATGGTGTTGTGCTGATTAGCTACTGATTTCTAGTCAAATGTTTTCAAAAATGGTAATTACTAAAGAAAAATTTTTTTCCCTTGAAATTTCCAAACAACTATAAAAAGTATTCATTTAAACTGTATTGATTTCACAAACACGTGAATGCATTTTGATATTTTCTTCTATTTCTTTCTCACTCTTGACATTGTCCTAATGACCCTGAGTGAGCAGGTCTGATGTCTATATGCGACAGAGAAAACTCCTCTTCAGACTCCAGGTGACTCTTCCAGATGTGATCTAGAGGTGATCTGGAAAGTAATGTTAAGAAAACGATTTAAATAGATTCTTACTTTTGGAAATAAATGTTTCAAAGATTGATCCCACTGGTGGGAGGTCAGTAGCCATCATGTATACAGATTGTGACATCTAATCAAAACACAGCATGTATACAAGACATTTATCTTCAGGGACTGAAAAGCTGCTTGGAAACCACAAGTAAGCTCTACATTTCAGAGACCACAAGTGCCTTAGTTTATGGTGCTCCTAAGGTGGCAGTTGAGAGGTGTGGCATTTACAAGCAGCACAGAAAGCAATTTTGCTTTTGTACCTGGTGTTCTTGCACACCCCGACTAGAGGAATCCAAGTGTGCAAGTTGTAATCTTTCCAAGAGCAGTAGGTTGATATCCAAAGACTCTTCAGTGAAGCAGGGAATTGTGGCAGGACTTCAAGGAACAGAATTGCAATTAACTCTTAAATACAGATTGAAGGAATGCCCTGCTTGGTTGCTGCAGGCTTTGCTTGTGCTTCAGAGATGAATGAATCAAAAACTCAGAGCATGCAGGGATGATAACCTGCCAGCCTGCAGAAAGGGTGGGCAGGGAGAGGAGTGACCACATTGATGGGAATATGGTTATGTTGTCATGGTTTTTGAAATTTGTTAGACAAAATATGTTATTCAAAGTGATAAACTGAATGACTGTTTTCCAATTCTATTGACGAAGAGAAAAAGGATCAAAAACCTATCTGTTATTTTTCCTTGTGTGGATATGTGTGCAGAATGAGAGGAGTGTATGCATGTAAAGTGTGTGTGTGTGACAGAGAGAGAGAGAGAGAGAGAGAGAGAGAGAGAGAAGGAGAAAGCAAGAGAGGAATGTTCTGGTGACAAGGTGACTCTTATCCTGTTATGAGTGGGTTGGAAGATGTCAATAAATATGACTAGTAAGGGAACTCGCTTAGTGACTTTCCTTAGCACAATATAGGAATAGTGGCAAATGGTATGGGGAATTTTAGAGTCATAGGATAGAGGAGAAATTAGCTGAGGAAAATATTATCAAGTAGGAAATGCATTTCACCATTTCTCAGTTTCTTGAGAACAGGCGATCACAGCAACAACTACAACAAACACAGCATCATTCTTCCAAGAAGAGATTCCAGTTTGATAAACAGATCTTCTAAACCCATGGCAGGAGCTGAATGTTTTCAGAGAGCAAACTTGGGTTGCACATAATCAACTTAAGTTACTTTCTTAGTAATTGATTAAGAGAGGAGAGCAATTTCATGGATTTAAAAACTCTGTATGTCACTTTCTCTCTCTCACCGTTGGCAGTTTTCAGTCATGATCGCATCATCTAGTTTGTTGCAGTTGTCATGTTGCTTTGTCTTCTGGTTTTCTCGGCCAGAAGAGAAAGGTAATTGAAGGATATAGCTTCATTTGGGGGGTGCTTTAGCCTTGTGCACCAGCCAATGGTTTCTGATCATTTTATGGGCCCAGGCTTTTGCTTCTCGCCTAAGCTGGACATTCCAGGAAGGGACACTGTGTGTGAGTCTGTATGTGTGTATCTGCACACGTAGCTGAAGCAACTGCACTCTGTGTAGTCATTCCACTCACATGTTCAGGCAAATAAACACAATAATAAATCCAATATAGGAAGAAAATAGGAAATACAGCCCGAAAGTCATCTTGCATTCTGAATGGTGTGTAAAGACAGTGAATGTGTTTTTCTAATCCACAATTGAGTGACAAGAACAGCCAGAATATATCATACAATGCTGAGAGTAGAATATTTCGTGTTTCAAAAATATTCTAAATTTGGAATTCATGATCATTGAATGTGTACAAAAGAAGAGACGTGTTTTCTACTGTCTCATTTAACTTTTCTGTATCAAACAAATGTGATAATTTTATTCAAATCTTGTCGCCGGAAACACTGCTTGTTCTTTTTCTCTGCTGGCTGCTTCTTTGAGTTTCAGTAACTAGTGTCAGAAGTGCTCATTTTCTTATAGGACCCCTCTGTCTTCTATCTCAAGTTCATCATGAAACTGATGTTCCATTCGGTAGGGAAGGGATTCTGACACCAGGTGTTTCAGTTAGGATTAGGTTTGGTTCCACAGCAACAGAAACCCGAATACAGTGGATTAAATTTCATCAAAGTTTACTTATTTCTCATATGAGAGAAGTCTAGAAAGGTTAATGATGTAAATTTTAAAAGTAACCATTGAATAGATAACAATTTAAAATTCCTTAAAAAGAATAAAAATAACTGTTTTAAGATATTGGAAAGAGACCAAAATCAGGCAGAAACTGGAGGTGATGCAATCACCCAGAAAAGAAAACCACACTGAGATACAACCATGTTGATACAGTTTTTCCCCTAAGGGCACTCTTCTTCAAATTGTAATATCTAGAACTCAACCAGAAACTTCAGTCTTACTAGTGTGATATGTCCAGAGGACAGAGTTCAGAATAGCTATAATATTTCTTTCTTTCTTTTTTTGAGTTGGAGTCTCACTCCATCGCCCATGCTGGAGTGCAGTGGCACGCTCCCGGCCACTGCAGCCTTGACCTGCTGGGCTCCGGCGATTCTTCCATCTCAGCCTTCCAAGTAGCCGGGACTGCAGGCGTGTGCTACCACGCCCGGCTAATTTTTGATTTACTGTAGAAACGAGGTCTCGCCAAGTTGCCCAGGCAGATTTCGAACCCGCCGGCTCAGGCAATTCTCTAGCCTCGGCCTCCCAAAGTTCTGGGATTATAGGCTGAGCCACCGAGCCTGGCCAATATTTGTTTCATTCATTTATTTTTATTTTCTCTCTTTTTTCCTTTTTATTTATTTGTTTATTTTTAGAAACATGGTCTTGTTATGTTACTCAGGCTGGTCCCAAACTCCTGAACTCAAGAAATCCTTCTACCACAGACTCCTGAGTAGCTGAGACTACAAGCATGCACCACAGCACCCAGCTAGGACACTCACAATAGTTGGAAATGAAGGGGGGAATATCTTGAATAGAAGGGTAAAACAGAGGATAGGAATTTCAAAAATATGCATTAAAATACCTAGCAAGTCTTTGGCTGACACTGTAGATTCAAAGGTGGGTATAAGGTGATCGGTGGACAGCTTAAACTACAAAACTGAAAGAACTGAAGAGAGAGTTTGGAGTTTGAGTCCTGCCAAATCAAAATGGTTTGGTAAACACCTCAGGAACTTTTTGAGGGTTATTCCTAAGGAGTAAAGGCTTTGTTTCTTTTTCTTTTTTTTTTTTTGAGTTGGAGTCTCACTCTGTCACCCAGACTGGAGTGCAGTGGCCGCTCTGGCCACCGCAGCCTCGACCTGCTGGGCTCTGGCGATCCTTCTGCCTCAGCCTTCCAAGTAGCTGGAACTACAGGCGCGCACTACCACACCGGGCTAATTTTTGATTTATTGTAGAGATGAGGTCTCACCAAGTTGCCCAGGCGGGTCTCGAACCCGCTGGCTCAGGCAATCCACTCACCTCAGCCTCCCAAAGCGCTGGGATTACAGGCTGTGCCACCCAGCCCGGCTAAGGCTTTGTTTCAATGTTAAATGACTCATATTAGGTAAATGGCAAGATCAACACAGAGTTGCACAAAGTTAAAACCATTCTTCCACAAGGGTATAGTTAATGATCATCCATAAATTTAATTTCCTAGTAGATTAAGAGTTAACACTCTTCTGAAGAATCTATAGTGGTTTCAAAATTCAGAAACTTTAAAGAGTACCACTTACAATTTTAAGTATAAAAGGAAAATTATTAAATATGTGAAGACACAAGAAGATATGATCCATATTCAAGAGAAAAATCAATCAATAGAAATAAACTTTAAGACGACCGAGGTATTGGGATTAGCACATAGGACTTTCAAAAAATTAAAGTCAAAAACAGCAATAAGTGAACAAATGGAAACTCTCAATAACCAAAAAATTGAAATGAAAAATTTATTCTGATTATCACTTGAATTCCTCATCCTGAATTGTACCCCACATCTTTAAAATAAAAAAAAAATAAAAATGAGAGAAGGAAAAAAAAAGAAAAGTATATTGAATGGGTTTAACAGTTCTAGGAACTTGATACAATCAACACTCTCAACCCCAGAAGCTGCCACTTGCACAAATGCTTCCAAAATCAAGATCCTAGGTCTAACTAAAGATTTTTACTTCAGGGACCCATGGTCTTTTTGTTATTGAAGTATTTTTTCTTTTGCTAGTTAACTAGTCAACTTGACTTTATATTTATTTGATCTAAATTTTTTTATCAACCTTCCTCACTAGACATGTTTCCGAAAGTTTATGCATATGCAATCATCTTTTAAAAAAATATTGACTGTTTGTAATATTTAAGAAATGAGGTTGGATAGAAGAAAACATAATAGTTATAGAATATAGTAATATGGAATATGATTATTGCATTTGTAAATGCACGTTTAAGTTTCCACAATTTAAAGACACTATTAACAAGGAAATTTAAGAATACCCTCAGCCAGACTCAGTGGCTCAACCTGTAATCCCGTGCTTTGGGAGGCTGAGGTGAGTGGATTGCCTGACCCTGCCTGGGCAATTTGGCGAGACCTCATCTCTACAATAAATCAAAAAACCGGGCATGGTAGCATGTGCCTGTAATTCCGGCTGCTCAGAAGGCTGAGGCAGAAGGATCGCTGGAGCCCAGCAGGTCGAGGCTGCAGTGGCCGGGAGTGTTCCACTTCACTCCAGTCTGGGCAACAGAGTGAGACTCTGACTCAAAAAAAAAATACCCTCATATTTAGCAGTTTAATGTATTCAAAAGTAAAGTGTAAAATCAACCAATATGTTTATACTATGTTTTGATGTTTTGAATATTGATGTTTTCATAAAACTTCAGTATAGGCTGAAGAATATGAGAGTTTCCTTATTTGAGTCAAAGATCTAAAATCAAGCCAAATAGACATGATGAGAATTGGAAAGCATTTTGCAAACAATTTTTTTCAGTATTAAGTAAAGGAAATTCCTGGCAGTGAGGTTTTCTTTTATGTTTTCAAGTAGTAATGTCTTGTTCTTTTTTTCAAGAATGTACAGATTGAAGTGTAATTATTAAAAAGCAGAGTATTCCTCAGTTTTAAAGATGCTATGCAATTCTTTTCTTACAGATACTGGTAATAAAGCAGGCTAAAAAATGAAAGAGAACAGTTTGATGCCTTTATCACAACACCAGTATAATCTGGGTATTGGAATGAAAACTCATCATTTGAACTAAAAATGAAACACAGTATTCCCAAGAATGACTGAAGAGGATGTAAAACTAACATGAATTAATGGTCTTCATTGTCTCTGAAAACAGGAGAATTAATAACACATGGCCAATTAGTAGGACAACTTGAATTGTAATTCTAGTTCTGCTAACAACTAACTGCATGGCCCTATACAAGACCATGAACCTCTGTGTGCTTCACTCTTCTCCTTTATATAATACAATGAAGCAAATAGACTCAGCAGATCATCTCAAGGTCCTTCAGTGTCTGTGATTCTATGAATGTCCAGAAACGTAGTAATTTTCCAAGGATGGTTTCTGGATAAGAGTTAATTTTCTCTTTCTGTTTAATTTATAGAAAAATGTGGTCAAGTCGGTTTCTAGTCAGCACTCAAAATAATAAAAGGAGATTAGGGTCATTTCCCCTACATGTCACTTGCTGGCTCTAAGTTCACAAAGCCTGTAGTGATTTGTTACAATGTAAATAGAGAGTGTACCTTCAAGTTGATGCTAGAAGTCCTCAGGTTGCACAGAACTCAGGTTAAGCTCAATGCCAAGATCTCTGACAGTCAGGAATCATTTTTAGGCTTTTGCTATCTGTCTTTGGAAAAATCTGGAATCATAAGCACAGGTGAAACTGACACTTAGTAGGTTTAAATGATGCTATTTTGAATAGCGGGATGATATTATAAGGTTTGTGGAGTAATGAACACTGAAATTAAAAAAAAAACTCAAGTTGTAATTTTAGCCATCATTAACTTTGTAACCTTAGAGTTTTATCTGCTTATCTGTAAATTAAGGGTCCTGAATCAAGTCATCTTTAAATCCCTTCAATGTTAACACTATGAGATGGTGTTCCATTTCAACTTAAGTTGTCAGTACGACCATATTTTGGGTATTACAGTTTAAAATAAAAAACGTCACCCAAATATCCAGCATTTCCTGAGCACCAAAAAATCATAAAGATGACAAGATTGAAACAACATTCTGAAGGATTTGCCATCGTCTCCCCTAAATAGAAACATAACAAGCTAAGTTGAACTGAATGTGGATTTTACACATTAATCAGCTACATTAACTAAGATATTAATATTAATGTCTCATGGGAAGTGCATAGTTCTTTTGTGAGATGATTTTTAGCATGTCCATAAACGTGTACATTATAACAAAGGTGTACATTATAACAAAATAACCTGATTAGTCTGGGAAACTAGAATATTCACTGAGGTTTGGAATGTTTTATGCTTAAGTTATAATAGTAGTAACATTAGAACTGTTGCAATGATGTCTCAGACATATTACTTTTGGGAGGGTTCACATTTTTATAGGGTGTTACCACAAAAAGAAAGCTTACTAGGAGTTAATAGTTTATATTTGAATAATTTTGCAGTATCCTCTTTGTTAAGCATTGGTTATAAAGTGCCATCTGTTTCATTTTCATAAATACAGAAAATAAACTTTCATAGATATTTAACTTTCATAGATATAGAGATAGAAAGGGAATCTTATTTACCTCAAAGCCATTGAGGCAGGATCTCTAGGGTGAATAATTAGACTCTTGTAATTAAATCCGTTTTGAACTGTTGTTGGTCATGGTGTTTTAACCTCAAACCTTTTGCCTACCTAATGCAGGAATGACTCACTTGGATGCAACGCAGGAATCAATTGTGCCATTGCAAAATTAGGTTGTGATTGTTCGTTCATGAAAAATCATTATGCAAGTCAAGAAAATGTAATTTGCAGGTGAACAATTGTTTCTCGTTGGGTGGATATTGGGTGTCTTGGGAGGTGACACTGGGATTTTCCATTTTATTACATTGGCTTTATCCAACATGTCTTTTTCATTCATCATTCAAAAAGAGCTTGCTGTTTTCAAACCCCATCATTCTATCTTGGGTTGTGAATTTTTTTCCCCCTAAACCAGGATGATATAAGTAGTAGACACACTGAGCTAGATATTCCTCTTGAAGAATCTTACAGAAGATACCCTTACCCTAATACTTGAAGTGGTACAGTCTCACCAAAATATAGACTGTGTGCATAGTATTTATTGATTCGTTTATTGCCTCCATGACAACAAACATGCTGCCTAAAAGTGATTTTTATTCCTGGGATGAAGCACTCTAGCAGCCCAGGTTTGCTTGCTGTCTTGCTGAAAACAAATAAACATGCTGAAAATGTACTAACAAGCTTTGTCTTACGTGCCCAGATAATTTGGCAAAAAATGTCAAATATACTCCATTCAAAAGGTGAACACTGAAGATGGCTTATGTCTGAGGGTACTGGCATGGTTATTTGGGGCTTGAAGGACATCAGACAGAGCCCAGGACCCTTTCAATGGGGAAAAGTTAAAAAGAGCTCTCCTCAAGTTGACACTCAAAGTATATATTTTCAGTTTAATAAATTAGAAATAAATTTATCAGCCGGGTCGGTGGCTCAGCCTGTAACCCCGCGCTTTGGGAGGCTGAGGTGAGTGGATTGCCTGAGCCCGCGGGTTCGAGACCCGCCTGGGCAGCGAGACCTCATCTCTACAATAAATCAAAAAATTAGCCAGGCGTGGTAGTGCGCACCTGTAATTCCGGCTACTCGGAAGGCTGAGGCGGAAGGATCGTCGGAGCCCAGCAGGTCGAGGCTGCGGTGGCTGGGAGCGGCCACTGCACTCCAGTCTGGGCGACAGAGTGAGACTCCAACACACACACACACAAAAGAGAAATAAATTTATCACTCCTTCCACCCACAGGTCTGAAACAAAAGGTAATTGTGTCAAAACTTGGATTAGGGAAAAAAAATCCTCCTTAAGAATTTACTGCTGCAAGCTATTGCTCACACAGGTTTGTAACCCAAATTCATACTAGCTAAGTAGTCAAACAAAAACACCTTAAATAGTCCTGGGCTTACAATCTCTCATGTTCCTTGTAGAAGTAAGTTGCATCCTATCTGCAGAAACACACGACTTCATCTTAAGTCTCAAATAATTTTCAGAAGTAAGTTCCAAGAATCATTAGCTCTTAGGCAAAAAATTAATAAAGACACACACAGACACACACACACACACACACACACACAAACACACAAGGCACTATGATAAGAGACAACAGCAAAACAAAAAGAAAATTATATCCAACAAGTTTTCTGAAGTTGTGAAAATGAGAATTCTATAATTCCATAATATGAGCTACTAATGTATAACATAATTATAGACTCAGTAAGGGACTGACCTTGCTAGTGCTAATTAGCAGTACTAAAACGTAGAAAGAATGAAAAATGACTGAGATTTTTATAAAGAATGAAATAGGACTTCAAGAAATGAAACGTCATAATTATTTTTAAAATCTCAGTGAAAATATTTGACATAACTATTTCAGTCAAGAGGAAATTAGTGAACAGAAGTTAGAGTTGAGAAAATTATCCAAAATACAGCACTAAATTAAGGTGGAAAACACGAAGGAGATATGATAACTTTGAATTGCTGTTTCAAAAGAGAAAGAGAGGGGGAGAAAACATGGTAAAGGCAATATTTGAAGTAATGATTGAATTAATGAATGGCACCACCTATGCAAAAAACTGCAGTGATATCAGACATCTTGATGTATTTCCCTGAATACTCTCAAGTGTATCTGCCTCTTCTCTTAGACCCACAGAACTTCCCTCTGCCCCAGTCACTGCTGCAGCTGAAGACACTGAGTGTTCCTATGAAGATCCATGGCCCAGTTACCATTACTTTCTTGAAAATACCAGACCCTCGCTTTTAGCTTCCTGTTGCAAGACCAGACTGGCTTTTGAGTCTCTGGCCTTCCCTACAACTTTTGACTTGTCATGAAACGCTGCACTGCAGGAAGGGAGCTCTGGCTTTTTTAGATGCTGCTGAAGGACCAAAATGATACAGCGTGTAAACTTTTACTAATGAGGTATAGAAAGCTGGAGCAATTTGTACAATTACAGTGCCCTTTTCCTTCCTATGAAGTGCTCTGAGGCACTAGTTTCTCCATAGCCTATCTGAAGATGTCCCCTGTAGTTGAGCAGACAGACCTGTTGAACCAATCGCTATCTGCCATTGCAACATCTTGTGAACCAGACACTAGAATGTGATGCATCACCTTGTATTCTTTCCCAGCCGTCCCTGCCTCCCTTAGTGTTCCTTTCTTTCTGGAGTTATTGTTTCAGTCTCAGGCTCTTTATGAGGGCACTGGGGCAAAGATACCTTTGACTTCTAAACCAGATTTAAAACAAAACAAACGAACCAAAAAGACACACCAAAATGAAACTCCAGACACAAAAGACACAGAAAAGAATCTTAAAAGCAGCCAGAAAGAAAGGATAGGTTGCTGGGCTCGGTGGCTCAGCCTGTAATCCGCGCCTCGGGGATGCTGAGGTGAGTGGATTGCCTGAGCCCGCATGTTCAAGACCCGTCTGGGCAGACGAGACATCATCTCTACAATAAAATTTTTTAAAAATTAGCGGGAATGGTAGCACGCGCCTGTAATTCCGGCTACTTGGAAGGCTGAGGCGGAAGGATCGCCGGAGCCCAGCAGGTCGAGGCTGCGGTGGCCAGGAGCGCCACTGCACTCCAGTCTGGGTGATGAAGTGAGACTCCAACTCAAAAAAAAAAAAAAAAGGATAGGTCGACTTTAGAGAAGGGCCAATTGCAACAACAACTGAATTCTCTGCAGAAACAGGGAAAGAAGAAAGAAAATTCAACTTCACAGATCCTTCCAATGTCCTAAGAGTAAACAACTGAAATTCTAGACTGTATTTCAGGAAAAAAATAAACTAAAAATTTTTCAAAATAAATTTTATTTTGTATATTTGAGGTTTGTAGCATGATATTCTGAGACATGTATATAGTAAAATGATTACTAGACTGACCATTAATAGTTTAGTTTGCTAAAACTTTTCAAACAAATAAAACTAAGAGATACTGCCACAAACATACCTCACTCAAGGAAATTCAGTTTATTTTTGGCACAAGGAAAGTGACTCCAAAAGGAAGATTTGTGATGCATGCAGAAATGCAGAGCAAATTAATTGGGAAATATATAGGTAAATCTAGATAAATATTGAATTTATAAAATAGCATTACTAATGGCATGAAGAATAAAAATAATATATAAAGCAGCACTAAAATACATAACAGCTATATCATATGCACACAAATGCTGAAAATTAGAATGTGTAGTTATATAAACATTTGGAAGGATAGTAAAGTTGTTGATTAAATTTATGCTTGGCCATATAACACAAATAAAAATTAGCACAGATTAATTGTCCAAAATCCATTAGCAAGAAAGCAATAGAGTAACTTCTTTAAAATGCTAAAATAAATTCAAAGACACTGTTAACCAAAAATTACTTTTTAAGAAAAATAGTTTTTAAAATAAAAATGCAATGAAGACATTTCTAGAAAAGCAAAAGCTTAGAGAATTTGACACCAAAATTTCTTCACCATAAATAATGTTACAAAAGTTCTTCAGGAAAAAGAAAAATGATGCTAGATAAAAATTTGAATCTATAAAAAGAATTAATCAGTATGGGAAATAGTATAAATGTAGATACATATAAAGTATATTTTTCTCACTTAACAGTTAAAAAATAATTGTTTAAAGTAAAAATTAACAGTTTTTTTGGAATTTATAACATTTAGAAAAAATATAATACAATAACAACAACAAAAAAAAAACTAGCAAGGAGAGAGTGAGGTATGCTGTTTTGAGGTTCTTATACTTGATGTGAAGTAATGTGTGTGTGTGTGTGTGTGTGTGTGTGTATCTGAAAACACCTATTGTAAATCTGACACCAACCACTAAAAAAGTAACACAAAGCATTATAGCTGAAAATTCAATAAGGTAGAAGCGTCTGTTTACTATTGCTTCTATAACAAATAATATTATTTGACCTACCACATTCTCCCCTATATTCCCCAACAATTCACATGCATTCCACAGGCAAAATACACTCACCCAATTCCTGTGTCCTTAAAAAGTTTAACCCATTGAAATGCTAACTCCAGCCCCCAAAACCCCCTCTAGGTCTCAGGAGCTCAAAAGTCCCAAATCTCATCATCTAAATCATCTAGAATAGGTATGGCTAGACTTTGGGTATGATTCATTTAGGGACAAAATTTATCTCTACCTGTGGACCTATGATACTAGAAAACAAGTTGTTGGCCCCCAGAATACAAAGCTCAGCCAGCATGGCATGGCATTTGTTGACATTTCCATTCGAAAAAGAAGAAAATGACAAGAAAAAAGGTCACCCAAACTAAACTGTTTTGAAATCAACCTGGGCAAGCCTCATTAGATTTAAAGTGTTGAAAATAGTTTTCTGAGGTTGAAGTTCTGTCCTATGGATCTGGAGTTCTGCCCTTGAAGCCATTCTTTCTTTCTCATGAAGGATACCATGTTGAAACTGAGTAATTGTTATAACTAGATTTCTGTCTTATAGAATTTCAAAAGTCTGAAGGCTTTTTTTTTATTTTTGGGTCTTTTCTGGGGGTGTTTACTGGCATTAATTAAAAAAACCAAAAAACAAAAAAAAACCTTTGTGGATTTCCTGTGTACATCAGGGGAATTCATTCACTTTACTAGATAGGAAATTTATTCACTGGTCTTTTTTGGACAATCTCATCTATATTTTAGCTTCTGCTGAAATGACCGAAATAATCCATGGACAATAGATAATCTGCTGTGTGATTAAATATTTTGACCTTTCGATTGATCTTTTCAAGATATAAACAAAATCTATCCAGTCTTATTCTTGGCTTTCTCTTCAAAGCATGTACTTTTGATAGTAAAGCTCTCAATTTAGGATTTTTTTTTTATGTGGAAGACTGAGAATTTCCCAAATCATCAAATCCTGGTTTCTTCTTGCTTAATGGTTTTTGCCTCCATTGATCATTTCCCTCTCACATTTTACTATCAGTAGTTAGAAGAGGACAAGACACACCTTTTACATTAGACTTGGAAATCTCTCCAGCTAAATGCCTAAGTTTATTGCTTACTGGTAGTTTGCTTTCCATGTAACTGTGGGACACAGCTAAGCTTTCTGAAACTTCATAGCAAGAATCTTCTTTCCTTCTGTTTCTGTGAACATGTTCCTCATTTCCTTCTGAGCCAGCAATGTTTTTAACATCCAAACTTCTACCAACAGTTTATTAGTGATGATTTATACATGCTCTACACAGGGGTCCTTCAATGTACTCTCACTTCCTTCTGAGCCTTCACTAGCAGAGTCTTTAGCCGCCATGATCCTACTAACAGTTTCTTCAAGGCAATCTAGACCTTCTACAATGAACCTCAAAATTCTTCTAACCTTTGCCCATTATCCTCTTCCAAAGGCATTTCCACAGTTTTATTTATTTTTGTTAAAGTGTATTTTAACAATTCCCCACTTCCAGGTACGAAAATCTCTACTAGTTTTGTATTGCCTCTGTAACAGATTACTGCAAATTTAGTGGCTTAAAAAACAGCACAAATTTATTCTCTTCTACCTCTGGGGGTCAGAAGCCCAAAAACATTATCACTAGGGTGAAGTCGAGGTTGCAGCAGAACTGGTTTATTTGAGAAGATCTGGAGGGAGAAGCAGTTTCCTTGCCTTTTTTTTTAAAGCTTCTTGAGGCTGATTACATTCCTTTCTCACATCATTCGAACAGCTTGTTTCCACTATCATATCTCCTACTACTGAGTGTGAGTTTCCTGCCTCCCTTTTATATGAAATTTTGTGATTATATTGGACTCACTCATCTGGATAATATGAGGAAATCTCCCTATTTCAATTTTCTTAACTTAATCACATCTACAAAGTCACTTTCATTACATAATGTAATAAATTTATAGATTTTTAGAACTAGGATGTGAACATATTGGGACTGCCATTTTTCAGTCTACCATAGTAGGTAAAATAAAATTCTAAAAGTGCTCATTTAAAAAAAAGACAGGAAAAAAGTTCAGAATAGATACAACAACCAGAAATAAAATATTTCAATATTGCTTTTAATCCAATATATTTATAATCACATGAGCAGAAAATAATCTAGACCTTCCTGATAAAGAACAGAGAGCATTAGATTGAAATTAAAAAATAAGACTTAATTTTGTACTGGTTACAGGTAACAAACATTAAATAAATAAAAAGCAATGAGAAGCTAAAGTTAATGGATGGAAAAAGAGATATATCATAAAAAAGAATGTCATACAAAATCTGAGTTCACTATATTAATAGCAGTTAATGTCTTTATCATGAATTACCTCCTTTTGGACCCATAATATTCATTTTTTTCTGAGTCAAGAAAACAATAATTCTAAATATGTACACCCTTGTTAACAGAGCTTTAAAATACATACTATAAGCCAAACACAAAAAAACAATCCTAACTGCAGAGAGAAGAAAAGGATCTATAACATTCAGCGGGAGGAATAAAAATACTGACAGCTAACATTTCACCTTAAATGACTGAAGCCAGAAGAAGATGGAATAAACACTTGAAGTGATGAGCTAAACAACAGGTGACCTAGGATCCTATATTCAGTGTAAATATTCTTCAAAAACAAGAAAGACAATAAAAAATAGATTTTGGTATGTCTGCTTGCTTTCTCTCTGTCTCTCCCTTATTCTCTCTGTGTATGTGTATGTATAACTCTTCAGACAAAGAAAAGAGATTCCAGATTGACTCATGAAAATACAGGAGGATAAGAGTAAATATACAAAGAAAATTAAATATTGACTATAGCAACAATAATTGTAATGTCTTATTGAGTTTAGAAAACTTTTGATCAAACTCAATCTTATAAAAGAAAAAACACAAAAATATAATAAAAATATTAGCAAATCAAATCAAGATCAGTATTTAAAACATATCTAGACTGAGTAGAGTGACTCAAACCTGTAATTCCAGAATTTTGGGAGACCAATGTAGAATTGCTTAAGCCCAGGAGTTTGAGACCAGCCTAGGCAACATAACAAGATTTTGTTTCCACAAAATATCAAAAAATTAGCTGGGAATGGTGCTGCATGCTTGTAGGTTGAGGCAGGAGGATGTCTTAAAACTAGGAGTTTGAGACCATGGTAAGCTGTGATTGTGCCACCACACTGCAGCCTTGGCAACAGAGTTGAGACTCTGACTTAAAAAAAACATATATATATATGTATTTCTAAGCATATATATGTATATTATATATGCATATGTGTATATATGTGTGTGTGTGTGTGTGTGTGTGTGTGTGTGTGTGTGTCTATACATAGAGAGAGAGAGAGAAAGTGAGAGAGACAGAAGAAACGAGGGAATTAGGTCTGTTCATCAATTAAAGATTGCTTGAAATCCAAAAAGTAATTAATATTACTCACATCATATAATAAGGTTGTTAGTTTCCCACTAAATTTATATTTATTTGTTCCTGGACACCAAACTAGAGAATAATTTTTATGCAGTTGAGTTTTATCCAAGAAAACATGAGAGAATGGTGTGTGTAAATTCCAAGTCTGACCTACAAAACCTCCCAGTGTGCTTCTCCTTGATTCATAGATTGTAATGTTGATAACTAGGATTAAACTGACCTTGGAAGCCAAATCTTGAAAATGAAAGGGTCACTGTCAGATTGTCTCTAAAAGATTCTTTGGAGGAGAGAAGAGGCTCCAGCAATCTAATTACCTGCCCTGACCTTACTTCTATTGTGTTTGAACTATTACAGGTTTGGAAAATTAGGAATTAACATACTCCAATTCACAACATTCACAGATTAAAGGAGGAAAGTGAAATACAAAGATAGAGTTTCATAAATTTCAGCATCCAATCATAATAAAAAATTGACAAGCTAAAAACAGAAAAATTTCCTACTTTTATAAATGTTATATGTAGTACCCCCTCAAAAAAAACCAAAAAAAACCTACAACAAACATTGTACTTCATGGTAATAATATCGATCTTGAGAACATAGTAAAAAAAAAGGACATAAATAATATGAGGTCAGTAAAGGATAAAAATGACATAATTTTTACTGCAAAAAACTAATGGATACATTTTTGAAATTAATAAAAGCCTTTATTTTGACTAGATAAAAAAATCAATGTGCAAAAATCAATCATATTTCTAAACACCCTGAACAAGTAGCAAATATATTTAATACATTTTCTAATAGCTTTGGATATTAAAGTATTATAGAAATAATATTGCCTAATATTTTTGAAATTATTTAAAACACTTATGGAAGTGTTTTCACTATATAAAAAAGAGAATCTTAGAAACATAGGAGTTTCCATCAAAATTAATATAAACATTCAATGCACACTTAATCAGTACAGATTGGTGCATGTCAGTGTATGTGTATAAACTTAACAAGACAATCCTAAAATTTGCATGGAAAGACTAACAGTGGTTCAGACAGTTCTGAAGAAGTAAAAGATGGGGGTAATTTACCCTCCAGATATCAAGATTAATTTTACAGCTATAGTAATGAAGACTATGGTATTTATTAGAAGCTAGATTGATTTTATTTATAAGAAATCAGACATAGAAACTTGATTTATGGCAAAGCTATTATTACAGATCATTGCAAGCTAATGACCCTTTTATTAAATAACCTGTTATTAATACAGGAAAATTTAGACCCTTGTCTCACATTTCACAAATATCAATTGCAGGGGAATAAAAATCCAACATGTAAAAGGTAAAACGATATACTTTTATAAAACACATTTTATAAAACATAAGAAAATATATTTAGATATATTATGACATTGAGATAGAAAATGGCAAAAGTACAATCAATAAAAGTAAAAATTATAAATTTTAATATATAAAAATTTGTATATCAAATGTCATCATAAATAAAGTAACAAAACAAGACACCAAGTTGAAGACAATATCTGTTTAATACATAAAACAAAGGGTTAGGCAATGAGATATAATCATTAGAAAAAATAAGCACAAAATTTAACAGGTACATACCAAAATAATAATCAAGAATGGCTAATTAATATTGGGAGAAAAAACTCAATTTAATTAGAAACCAAAGCAGTGAAAATTAAAAGACAATGTATCAATGGTTTATAACTTTTCCATATTCACAACAATTTTAAACCAAATAATATTGAATCCGGGTGATGATGTAGATCACTAGAATACTTTTGACATTTTTTGGGTGTGTTTAAACTGACATAATTGTTTTGGAAAACCTTTTTACATTATTAATAAACTTGAACATGAATATGAATGAACTTTGAATATGAATATGTGACCTAACAACTCCATTTCAAGGCATATATCCAAGAAAAAAAATATATTTTGCATGTGCACCAAAAGACACAAGCAACAATGCTTATAACAGAATGCTTTTAATAGTGGAAAACTGGAAACAACAAACATCCACAGCAATGGAACAGAAAAATAAAACTATATTCATACAGTTGGATACTATGTAGAAATGAAATTTTTGAAAAAGTTCACATAACAACATGGGACAATATTAGAAACCGATAAAAGCACATCAAAGAATATCTGTAAGCCCATCAAGGGGAATGCATTCAATTTAAATAGTTTGAAAATGTGCAAAACCTAGGAATACAGCATTTGGAGTATGGTGCTTCAATGTTTCATAAGGCAACGTCAGTACCTGAGCCACCTGGCCTAATGGCATTTTGACTCCATCTTTTCTCTTTTTAAAAAATATGTACTTTATTATCATTCAGCTCAAATATTTTCAAATTTATTTTTTTGAACTTATTTATTTTATTTATTTTTTATTTTTTTTTTGAGTTGGAGTCTCACTCTGTCGCCCAGACTGGAGTGCAGTGGCCACTCCCAGCCACTGCAGCCTCGACCTGCTGGGCTCTGGCGATCCTTCTGCCTCAGCCTTCCAAGGAGCTGGAACTACAGGCGCGTGCTACCACGCCTGGCTCATTTTTGATTTATTGTAGAGACGAGTTCTTGCCAAGTTGGCCAGGCGGGTCTCGAACCCACAGGCTTAGGCAATCCACTCACCTCAGCCTCCTAAAGGCACAGGATTACAGGCTGACCCACCGAACCCTGCCGACCTTATTTATCATAAAGATGTGGGGTACAAATCAGGCTTAGATACATAAGTAATGGATGTGCAGATGAAGTTTGGACCTCCAACTGGTTTCTTGTGAGTTATTCTTTGACCCATGCATTATTTAGAAATGTGTTGTTTTATTTTTGGGGGAAGGGAGGGAATGAAGGACTGATTGAACTTTCATAAGAACAAGTACATTAACAGATGTAAAACCAAGGACCACATGATTATATCACTAGATGCAGAAAAAGCATTTGACAAAATCCAGCATCCCTTCTTGATTACAAAAAAGCCCTTGAGCACTTAGGCATAGAAGGAATCTTCCTCAAAACAGTAAGAGCTGTTTATGATAAACCCACAGCCAACATTTTGCTCAATGTACAGAAATCGGATCATTTCCCCTGAGAATGCCCATTCTCACCCATCCTGCTCAACTTAGTTCTGGAAGTCCTAGCCAGAGCAGTCAAGCAAGAGAAGGAAGTCAGTGGTATCTAAATAGGAAAAGAGGAAGTTAAGTTATTCCTCTTTGCAGATGATATGATGCTAACTTTGAAAACCCAAAGGAGGTCAGGCTCAGTGGCTTAATCTATAATCTCAGCACTTTGGGAGGCTGAGGGGAGTGGATTGCCTGAGCTCGCAGGTTCAAGACCAGCCCAGCCAACTTGACAAGCCCTAGTCTCTACAATAAATAAAAAATTAGCTGGGTGTGGTAGCACACGCCTGTAGTTCTGGCTACTTGGAAGACTGAGGCATAAGGATCGTGGGAACCCAGCAGGTTGATGCCAGGGTGGCCGTGAGCATGCCTCTGCACTCCAGCCTGGGTGATGGAGTGAGACTCTAACTCAAAAGAAAAGAAAAGAAAACCCAAAAAAGTCTGTCAAAAGTCTCCTCACAGGGTAGACCACTTTGGCAACATTTCTGGGTATAAAAGTCAGCATACAAAAGACAGTTACATTTCTATTCACCAGCAACATGCAGGCAGAGAACCAAATAAAGAGCACAATCCCATTCAGAATAGCCACACACACACATAAAAGAAGAGAAATAAAAGAAATACCTTGGTATCTATCTTAACCAGCGACGTGAAAGACCTTTGCAATGAGAACTATGAAACACTTTTTCAAGAAATCAAGGATGATACAAACAAATGGAAAAAAACTCCTTGCTCATGAATTGGAAGAATAAATATTGTCAGGATGTCCTTTTCTCTGATTTTCTAACTTCTCCAGGAAAGCAGTGGTCTCATCTAGCCCCATTTACAACCAATGAAAATATTTGCAGGAACCTTTTGTAAGTTCATTGCAAAGTTCAGACTGGGGGAACATAGAACTGGGTAAAGAAGTCCAAGCAGTGACTTTAGTATTCAAGTTCACAGTCTAGTACTCTTAGATCGGAGTTTCTCAATCTTGGCACTTTTGGCATTTGTTGTAGAATAATTCCTTGAGTAACTGTTCTTTGCAATGCAGGATAATTAGTAGCATTTTGACCTGTGCCCATTAGATATCAGTTTCCAGGCATTGTTAAATATTTTGCAGGGCGGGGGGAGTGGGGATGCCAAAGTTGCCCATGGGTGATGGTCATTGATTTTTTTTTTTTTTTTTTTAGTTGGAGTCTCACTCAGTTGCCCAGACTGGAGTGCAGTGGCCACTCCTGGTCACAGCAGCCTGGACCTGCTGGGCTCCGGTGATCCTTCTGCCTCAGCCTTCCAAGTAGCCGGAATTACAGGCATGCGCTACCACGCCCGGCTGATTTTTTGATTTATTGTAGAGATGAGGTCTCGCTGCCCAGGTGGGTCTCAAACCCACGGGCTCAGGCAATCCACTCACCTCAGCCTCCCAAAGGCGTGGGATTACAGGCTAAGCCACCGAGCCCGGCTTGGTCATTGATTTTTAATTCTTCTCACCACCACCTCTCCTGGAACATTATAGAAAAAAATATAAGTATTCTTTGGAGTTTCTATAAGTATGTTTTTATAAGTATTCTTTGAAATATTTGTAAGCCAGAAACACAGGTGTGGGAAAGACTTGTGTTAATGGAATTGTACGGTATGCATTATATAAGGTTTTTGGGGGGCTTCCAGGAGGTTGAGGGGTCTTTGTAGTACTATACAGACTTTTCCTTTAGTTAAAGCTGGTTAGCTGCAAAGGAAAAGCTTATTTGGTATATACCTTTAAGATATCCCAAGTTCATCTTTATTCCTAAAATATCAGACAGGTCACTACTATTGCATAGGACAGGATCCAAAATTATTATCAACACTTTCATCCTGTTCTCTCATCTCAGGAAAACCTCTGGAATAATGCTTCCTAGTTCCAAACTCCAATTTCTTAATGAAAGTGACACCTTCATGGTCTAGAATAGTGCCTTCTTGTGCATCTTCCTTCTTCTCTCCCTTCTTTCTGTCTTTCCACAAAGTCCCTTTTTAAAACTGAAATGATATGTAAAAATCTCAATATACTAAAGAAAAGTGGGAGCATCCAAAGACCCTCCTTATCAACTATCCACAAATAGCCTTCTGTAGTAGTCTCCAAAGTGCTTTTGACATGGAGAGCACTAAGGTACCTACTTTGAAAACACTGACAGAAGAGAAGCCACAAATTGGAAAACATGAATATAACAAAACATCGAAAAATCTCAAGGACATTAAAAATGAGTGTGAGTAGCTGGGTGTGGTAGTGCACGCCTGTAATTCCAGCTACTTGGAAGGTTGAGGTGGAAGGATCGCCGGAGCCCAGCAGGTTGAGGTTGCAGTGGCCGGGAGCCTGCCACTGCACTCCAGTCTGGGCGACAGAGACTCCAACTCAAAAAAAAAAAAAAAAAGAAGTGAGAGACATAGAGTTTTGTTCAGTAACAAAAACTGAGAATGAATAAAGAAACATAAGTTAGCTGGGCTCGGTGGCTCAGCCTGTAATCCTGCACCTTTAGGAGGCTGACGTGAGTGGATTGCCTGAGCCCGCGGGTTTGAGACCCGCCTGGGCAAGCAAGACCTCATCTCCACAATAAATCAAAAATCAGCCGGGCATGGTAGCGCGTGCCTGTAGTTCCAGCTACTTGGAAGGCTGAGGAGGAAGGATCGCCAGAGCCCAGCAGGTCGAGGCTGCGGTGGCCGGGAGCGGCCACTGCACTCCAGTCTGGACAACGGAGTGAGACCCCAACTCAAAAAAATAAAAATAAAATAAAATAAAAGAAACATAAATTTATTTATATTCAAACACATAATAAATCAATAGAAATAGAATCTTCAATATTTTAACATTTGCTTTACATAACCTGTTTTTAAAAAATTTAATCAGGGTGGATCATAGAGAAAGACAGCTTATATTATACAAAAATCTTAGAACTAAAATATCTGGTTTGGTTTGGGTTGATTCTTGTCCTGTAGCCATAAAATAATTAACCACCTGCTTCAGTTTCCTTTTCTCCAAATTGAGGCTAAGAACCATGCTCTCCTCAGAGAACAGTTAAAAAAAAAAAAGCAATCGCATGAGGTGACATATTTGAAAGTCATTTGCAGGCTGGGTGCAGTGGCTCATACCTGTAATCCCAGCACTTTGGGAGGCCAAGGCAGGAGGACTGCTGGAGACCAGGATTTCAATACCAGCCTAGGCAACATAACTAGATATCATTTCTATAAAGTCAAAAAATTAGCTGGACAGAGTGACATGTGCCTATAGTCCTAGCTACTCAGGAGGCTGAGGGAGGAGAATCACCTGAGCCTGGGAATTTGAGATTGTGGTGAACCATGCATGATTGTGCCCTTGCACCCCAGCCTGGGCAACAGAGTGAGCCCTCAACTAAACACAAAACAAAACAAATAAAACAAAACAAAACAAAGAAGTCATTTGCAAAGTACTGTGCCACAAAGCACAGAGTAGAATAGATTTTGGCTAACACTCATTTTATCTACCTTAGAAACTTGCATGAAAAGCAGTGGGTGAGTTCATTTCTTGACTATGCATTAAACATTAACATTCACGGTTTCTTTTTTTTAATTAATATTTTATATTATGATATTGTGGAGTACAGTTAAGGGTTATATTATGATATTGTGGAGTACAGTTAAGGGTTACAAATATGCTTCATTCAGGCACCCTTATTGATAAGAGGTGTCTCCCGTCCCCAGACAGATATTTACTACCGTTAATTCCATCTTCCTCCTTCCCCATAGTTTCCCATCATTGTCAGTCATTTTCTTATAGTATTACGTTGGATGTTCAAGGCCCACGATATGGGTGAGAACGTGTGATACTCAGATCTTTGTTTCTGTGAGAGGTCATTAAGCATTATAGACTCTAGTTCCATCCAGGTTGCTGCGAAATTCAAGATTTGTTCTTTTTAATGGCTGCATAGTATTCCATCGTGTATTTGTACCACATTTTTTAAAATCCAGTACTCTTCTGATGGACAGCATGGTTGCTTCCAGGTTCTTGCTATTGCAAACAATGCGGCTATAAACATACGTGTGCAGGTATCTTTTTTATAGAGTGATTTGAGTTCTTCAGGGTATATTCTCAGCAGGGGGATGCAGGGTTATATGGGAGGTTGATATTTATACCATTTAGGAATTGCCACACTGCTTTCCACAGAGGTTGCACTAGTTTACACTCCCACCAACAGTGTAGAAGTGTTCCCTTTTTGACACACGTTCTCCAGCAACTGTTGTTTTTTGAGTTATTGATAATTGCCATTCTGACTGGAGTTAGGTGGTATCTCAGTGCGGTTTTGATTTGCATCTCCCTGATGATTAGTGAGGTTGAACATTTCTTCATGTGTCTGTTGGCTGCCCAGATGTCTTCCTTTGAGAAGTGTCTGTTCATATGTTTTGCCCATTTTAAAATGGGGTTGTTTGTTTTTTTTCTTTTCAACACGTTTAAGTTCCTTGTAGATCCAAGATGTTAAGCCTCTGTCAGACCTGGAGTTGGCAAATAATTTTTCCCAGTCTGAAGGCTGTCTCCCTGCTCTCTTGATGGTTTCTTTGGCTTTGCAGAAGCTTGTCAGTTTAATGAGGTCCCACTTGTCTGTCTTCTCTCTTACGACCTGTGGGTTTCAGGTTTTGTTCAGGAATTGGATGACAGTTCCAATTTCTAAGAGGGTATGTCCTTCATTTTCTAAGGTTCTTATGGTTTGAGGTTTTACATTTAGGTCTCTGATCCATTTGGAGTTTATTTTGGTATATGGGGATAGATAGGGGTCCTGTTTCAATCTTCTGCATGTGGTCAGCCAGTTTTCCCAGCACCATTTACTGAATAGATTCTCCTCTCCCCAGTGGTAGGTGGTGGAGGCTTTGTCAAAGATGAGTTGGTTGAGAAATTGAGGTTTTGCTTCTGGAATCTCAATTCTATTCCATTGGTCTATATGCCTGTTCCTGTACCAATGTCAAGCTGTTTTGATGATTGTAGCTTTATAGTAAAGTTTGAAGTCTGGTAATGTGATACTACCTGCTTTGGTTTTTTTTTGCTGAGGATGTTCTGGCTATCCTTGGTCATTTGTGTTTCCATATGAATTCCTGTGTGGTTTTTTTTCTAGGTCTGAGAAAAATGTTGCTGGTCATTTGATGGGTATTGCATTAAATCTGTAGATTGCCTTAGGTATGATGGACAACTTCACAATGTTGATTCTTCCAATCCATGAGCATGGGATATTTTTCCACTTGTTTGTGTCATCTTTGATTTCTTTGAGCAGTGTTTTGTAGTTTTCATTGTAAAGGTCTTTCACATCTATTTACGAAGATGCCAAGGTATTTCATTTTTTTGTGGCTATTGTGAATGGAATTGTGGTTTCTATTTGGGTTTCTGTTTGTTATTATTGGTGTAAAGAAATGTGATTGTCTTTTGCACATTTATTTTATATCCTGAGACTTTGCCAAAGTCCTTTATCAGTGTAAGGAGGTTATTGACAGATTCTCTTAGGTTTTCAAGGTACACAATCATGACATCTGCAAAGAGAGCTAGCTTGACTTCCTCTTTTCCTATTTGGATACCCTTCATTTCCTTCTCTTCTCTGATTTCTCTAGCCAGGACTTCCAATACTATATTGAACAGGAGGGGTGAGAGTAGGCATCCTTGTCTTGTTCCAGTTTTCAGTGGAAATCGTTCCAGTTTTTGTCCATTTAGAAGTATGCTGGCTGTGGATTTCTTGTTGATGGCTTTTACTATTTTGAGGTATCCTCCCCATGTGACTAGATGTTTTAGGGTTTTTTTTAAATCAAGAACAGGTACTGGATTTTATCTAAAGCTTTTTCTGCATCTAATGATATAATCATGTGTTTTTTGTTTTGACATCTATTGATGTATTTAATTACATTTATGGTTTTACAAATGTTGAACCAGCCTTGCATCCCAGGGATGAAGCCTACTTGGTCATGATGGATGATTTTTGAGATGCGTTGTTGAATCCGGTTTGCTAGGATCTTGTTGAGAATTTTAGCATCTATGTTTATCAAAGTTATTGTCCTGTAGTTCTCTTTCTTTGTTGGGTCTTTACCTGGCTTGGGTATCAATGTGATGTTAGCTCTGTAAAATGATTTGGGGAGAGTTCCATCTTTCTCGATCACCAGGAATACCTTCAGTAGGATTGGTATCAGCTCCTCCTTAAATGTCTTGTAGAATTCTGCTGGAAAGCCTTCTGGTCCAGGGCTTTTTTTTTTTTTTTTTTTTTTTTGTAGGTAGTTTTCTTATTACGTAGTCAATTTCCTTGATTGTTATTGGTCTATTTAGGGTCTCAATTTCTTCTTGTTTCAACCTAGGCAGGTTGTGTGATGACAGAAAGTCCTCCATTTCCAAAAGGTTTTCAAGTTTGTTTCCGTACAGGTGTACATAGTAGTCTCTAATGATCTTTTTTATTTCTTCAGGATCAGATGCGACTTCATCTTTTGTGTTTCTGATTGTGTTTATTTGGGCTTTTCCTCTCTTTTTCTTGGTCAGTCTAGCTAGGGGACCATCGATCTTGTTTATTCTTTCAAAGAACCAGCTTTTTGTTTCATTGATTTTCTGTATTATCTTTTTTTCTTCTATGTCCTGGATTTGGGCTTTTATTTTGGTGATCTGGATTCTTCTGGTGAAATTAGGGTTTTTGTGGTTTTGCTTTTCCAACTTCCTTAGGTGACTTGTTAGGCTGTTAATTTGTGATTATTCCATTTTCTTCATGTGTGTTTGTAGGGATATAAATTCTCCTCTTACTACAGCTTTCATGGTGTCCCAGAGATTTTGATAAGATGTTTCTTCATTTTCATTTGTTTCCAGGTATCTTTTAATCTCTGTTTTGATTTTATCATTGACCCAGGAGTTGTTTAGCATCATTCTGTTTAGTGTTCATGTCTTTGTGGGTTCTGGGGGGTACTTGTTGGTGTTAATGTTTATTTTTATTCCACTGTGGTCCAAGAAGGTGCATGGTAAAATTTCAGTCCTTTTAAATTTGCTTATGCTTGATTTATGGTCAAGTATGTGATCGATCTTAGAGTACGTTCCATGTGGTGATGAGTAGAATGTGGTCTCTGGATGCAGGGTTCTGTAAGTATCAATTAAGTTCATTTGATCAAGAGTCACATTGAGGTTTCAGATCTCATTGCTGATTTTTTGTCCTGACGATCTGTCTAGGGTTATGAGTGGGGTATTAAAGTCCCCAGCTATGATGGTATTGGAGTTGATGTCTTTTTTTTAGTTTATCTAGGAGCTGCTTTAGGAAAGGCAGTGTTCCTATATTTGGTGCATATATGTTTAGGATGGATATTTCTTGTTGATGGTTTGAACCTTTTATCATTATGTAGTGCCTTTTGTATCTTTTTAATTTTTTGGTAGCTTAAAGGTTATTTTGTCTGAGATTAAGATCGCGACTCCTCCTTTCTTTTGTGTTCCATTCGCCTGAAAATTTGTTTCCCATCCTCTTATTTTGAGTCTGTGTGTGTCCTTTCTAGTGAAGTGAGTCTCTTGAAGGCAATAAATTGTTGCCTGGTGATATTTTATCCATTTTGCCATTCTGTATCTTTTCAGTGGTGCATTTATTCCATTCACATTCAAGCTAATTATTGAAATGTAATAGTTGATCCCTATCATAATGTTCTTACATAGTTGTTGTTCTTCCTGTTTGTGTGTTTTCTTTTGGTTTTAGAGTTGGATCTTGTGTGTTTTTAATCTTTTGTCTGTACTTCTGTGAAGAACATTGTTGTTCTTTTTTCCTTTTCTTCTGTGTTCAATACTTTCTTAAGTGTTTCTGGTAGAGGTGGTCTGGTGGCAGCATAGTTTCTTAGGTATTGGATATCTGGGAAAGATTTCAATTCTCTCTCACTATGAAGCTTAGCTTGGCTGGGTAGGTTATTCTTGGTTGAAATTGTTTATCTTTTAGAACTTTGAAGATAGGGCTCCAAGCTCTCCTAGCCTGGAGGGTTTCTGTAGATAAATCTGCTGCTGTTCTAATTGGTCTTCCCTGGTAGGTAGTCTGACCTTTTTCTCTTGCAGCCTTTAGGATTTTTTCTTTCATACCTACTTTGTTTAGGCGAATTATTATGTGTCTGGGAGATGGTCTCTCGTTTGTTGTCATGCAGGGGTTCTCTGAATCTCTTGTGTTTGAATTTTTTCATCCTTGATGAGATGAAGGAAGTTTTCTTGAATTAGTTCATGAAATGTTTGTTCCAGTGTGACTTCTGTTTCTCTCTCTGCCTCAGGAAGGCCAATTACTCTTAGGTTTGGTCTCTTGAAGTGATCATTTATCTCTTAAAGGTTTTGTTCTGTCTTTTTGAGCTTCTTTTCTATGCTTTTGACAGTTTGGGTTAGTTCTGTGTTTTGGTCTTTAAGCTTTGAGATTCTTTCTTCTGTTCGACTAATTCTGCTTTCCATGCTTATTAGTTTGTTATTTATTTCCATCACAGTATTCTTTACTGCTGTTATTTCTGACATAAGCTCCTTCCTATTTTCCTCTTGTCTCTCCTCATCTTTTTAATTCTCTCTATTGATGTCTTGATGTCTGGGTTTGTTGCATGTGACCAGTCATTCTGGGAGCTCATCATTGTTTATGTTCCGGAGTCTGTTTTCTCAGTGTCTAATCTCCCAGGGGTCTGTGTGAGACCTATATTCTTCTTTTGATTTTTCTTATTTGTGCAGTTTTTTCCCTCCCTACTTTTTATTTTCCCTCCTCATCACCGCCTTCTTTAATTCTGTTATTCAGGGATAGAGGGATTTCTTTTACTTCTGTTTGTTCAATCTCTTATTCTTCTTATGTATGCCCTCTTACTTTGTTCAATTCTGGAGTTGCACTGTAGGTTGGGGTGGTCCTTTTTGCAGTTTTGAGATTTACTTAAGGGGGAAGCTGTGATTCAAAATCTATCTGCAGGTCCTGGTATCTGCCAATAGGTGTATGGATAATCTGAGACCTACTTCCCACTGCCTTGGAATCTGTGCAGTGGGGCTGTAGGTTTACTCCCTGAAATAAAATGAGGTTTGCAGAGGGAAGAGAATGGAGCAGACAGTGGGGGGAAGAGAGGTGGAGAGAGAGAGGAGTAAGGGGGGAAACAGATGAGTGTACCAACAAATGGAGAGAAAGACCTATACTGAAACAGATAAAAACAGTAGACCATGGCTACAGATTAACCAACTCCCATACAAAAAAAATTAAAACATACAATGATGCTAACATACTAACTGACCAATCACCTTATTGGTGTGCTGTTCCTCTTTGGAGGAGACCCACGGTTGACAGGACGGTCATGGTGGCAGCAGAGTTGGCAGCAATCCCAGCAGATCTTGCCTGCAGGGGCTTCAAGGACTGAAGTCATGGATCGCCTCAGGCATGGATGGCATGATGCACTATGGCCGCCACAGAGGCTGCGCAGCACCAGCAGCTGCTGTGTATGCAGCTGCAGTGGCTGTTCAAACCACTGCAATGCCCCAGCAGTGGCCACGGCTGAGCTCTGTGTTAAGAGCAGGCTGCCGACATTGGGATCCACAGCCCCCAGGGAGAGAGCCAGAAACCCTCTGCATTCTACTTTGTAGAGGGTCTCATAGACCAGGCTGCCCCGTCGCCATCTTGCCAGAAGTCCTGGGAGTCAACATTCAAGGTTTCTAATGTCTTTAAAATTTACAAAGTTTCAGTCAATATAGATGATTACACTAAAGGCAAAAGTAGAGAGTAAGTGTAATTTTCCATGACAGTAGTCTTTATTTTTGCCATAGTGCTAATTTTCAGCATTGTCATATACCTGGAGTTCCTCTTTGGTTGGTGGAAAACAGCAGTGTTTTCTGAAAATAATTTATAAACAAATTGTGACTGTTCTGAAACTAGGACAACTGATATCTTGGGCTTCATCTGCTTAGTATTTTAGACCTGGTCCTGTTGTTAGTGTTCATATTTTAAATGTTGGCCTTGGACCTTCTGAATGTTAATGTATATGGATGGGTGGTCTTAGGTTCTTAACCACAAATGTTAATGCTGAAAATGATGATTTTTTTGGTGACAAGGTACATTGAAATTGAAAACAGCTGGAAGGAATAAACAAGGTATGTTTGCCTTTTTCCCCCTTTGAGATCGAAAAGTTTTGAAATGCAAATAAGAAAGATTAAGGAGATTTTAGAGGTTGAAATGGGGGAAACTTGCTTTCCTGAGACTTGAAATAGTTTGTCTTTAGTACAATGCAGCTAATTTTTCTTTAGAAGAAGGTACAAGGAAATTTAGAACTACATAAATATGCTTCAATGAAAATAGCTTCTCAGATAGCAAATTTGATTTTTAAATGATTTCAGATGAAGTTGTTGAAAGATAATATTCTCTTTTTATGTGAAATTGAATGAATATTTTATTAAAGAGTAGTAAATAGAATGCTTTTTTTTTTAACAATTGAACTCTAATATTGGCTGTACTGCCAGGGTAAATGTGTGAAAATGTTGCTGAGCATTTCATAAACTTCCAGATCCAATACATGTTATTCACAAAACATTGTTTTCTTTTCTATAGACCAGATACATCCAACAATGCCTGCTCTGATAAATTGTTGATGGTTAAGACTTACATTACCGTGGCAGTTCTTGTAAAAGTCAATGAAAAAAAATGTTGTATATTTTCTATTTTTAACCTGATTTCCCCCCAATTTTAAATAACTCTAACATATGAGTCTGCAATGAAAGACTCGCTTATGATTGATGTTCACCCAGCAATTTTCATTTGATTTTGGTAAGAAGTCAATTTATGATATTTTTAAATGGTGACTTTATCTTCCTAAGTTAATTCTGTTACACTTTAAATTGACAAAAATAGCATATACAAAAAAGACTAATAATTGAAAAGCATATCTGATTTTTTCCAATGTAACATTTCAAAGTATGGCAACCGTCCTTTAGTATAGTACCTGTTTTTGTTATATGAATCCAAGCTAAAATAAATAAGTTGGAATGACACCATAAACATGTAAGATTTAAGTTCCTTTTGGTTTGCTTTAGCCATTTAACTATGGAGGTCATCTCGGGGCCAAAGTCCGGAAATTCCTCGCTAAATGCTTGCACAACACACCTTCATTTGATGCAATTTTGAAACTATTTGGTCAACATTTATGGAGGATGAATTACATTGCTTTTGAAGCAAGTGTATCCTAACTCTCACCTTCTTCATTTGTTATAGCATTACCTTGAATAATTCATTTTGTTTTTCTATGATATTACAGGCCCACATTCAAATTTCTGTTTACTTGAAAGGCAATTTTTCTGCAATGAGATTCAACGTAAGTTGAGATAGAATAACTTGGTTATCTCTTCTTTAGAGGTTAAAAGTAGTCATCATTACAATTTTTTCCATTGCAACATTCTTTCTGAGTTTACAGTACAAGCCTGTTTTCTCTTAGAGTTGAAATTTACAAATGCTTTCTGTGTCTCAAATTAATTAACAAACTCACTGCCATAGAAGGTCTAACTTTTAAGCAAACATCTCCCTCCTTTATATAATTTATGTCATTCATCAGGATGTAGAGTTGTTTGCTTTCCCTGTATTGAGAGTAATTTTTTTGACATTTAAAAACCTATACCTTTATTTATTTTATTTATTTGTGTTCAATTTTTTTTTTTTTGAGAATTTTTTTTTAAATGTTCATATTCTCAGTCTCTGTAGAAATCTTTTTCTCACATAGTTGTATAGGGTAAGAATCTAGCTTGGTCATTAGCTCAATGTACTAAAAATCTTGGAGTGTAGGATTGGACAGGTCCTGAAACCTCATCTGGTACAGGGATCAAAACTTGATGCCAGACTAGACAAGAACAGTACACATGTTGGTGTCTGGCTATAAGGGAGTAGAAAGGGTGGCAGGGCTCAGTGGGTGTCCAGCCCAGGGGATATTCTTTACATTTAGGCAAATAAAGCATCTTTGTTGGCTAGTGCAGACCACCAGCCACCAGAGGGAAAAAAATGACATTCAAGGTCATACTATTTCTTAGTGCCAAGACTCATACATACATTCTTGCTTTTAATTGATCTTTGTAGGGCAGAGTAAGATGCTGTAATTCTATTGCCACATCCACTCCTTAGATATTCAGAAATTCTTGTGACACTGTGGGAGTACAGCAGTAGAGAGATGAACTCCCTAATTATTCTGGAGATGAAAAGTAAATGAGATAGAGTGCATTCAATAGACAAGTGAAATCATCCTTAAGATCTAGAGGGATTTCTCTCTTGGGGCATGAAGATTTAGTCTTAGTTTTCTCAGTTGCAAATGTGTCCATAAATACAGACCTGTTATCATTGACATGATAGCATAAACACTAACACACAAAATGTTTCCAAATTGCTTTTGGGAAAAATAAGCCCATCATAAAAATCAGATAAGATTTGTTATAAAGGTAACATTTTGGAAACTTAAAATATTGTTTCCAGCTCAAAATTTCCATGGGTTTTCAGAAGTTCACAAAATTAATGTGGAGATAAGCAATAAAATATCTAGCAGTTTGTATTTATTTCAGTGAAGATAGTTTATGCCACTTGTGGTCGTCAGATTTACATAACCATGCTTCAAGGAATTATCTACAATCTAAATTGTTATCAAAATAGCAATTTGATAGTATGAAGTTCACTCTCTCTATATATTCATATGTCATGTAGCCGAGGGCATTGTTTTACTAACAAGTCTCTCAAATTCTAAAATTAGGAAAATAACATATCAAAAGGAAATGTCTCAGTTGTTAAATTTCTACAGAGGTTAAAAAGAAAAAAGAAAAAAAAAAAAACAAAAAACCTGTGATCACCTGGCAAGAAACTCCATAGAACACTCACTTTGATGAAAGTTTATGAACCTGAAAGGCTTTTTCCTTACCTGTTTGTTCTTAAGCAAATCTCCGGGAATAAGAAAAGAGATGAGGTTTGTTGTAATTGATCCAAGGTTCTGATAAGTCATGAAACATGATCTTTAATCCTCACGTGTTCAAATTTGCATGTAGAGCGTAAAAGAGAGAAGCCCATATCTTAGATTGAGTGTCCTTCACACATTTGCATAAAATCTATCTGATTTCCAGAATGTGCACTGCAAAGCTTACATAGAAAATGTACTGTGTAAATAACAAAATGAGCTTGTTCTGGATATACTTCTATTCTTTCTGTTTTCATGTAATTTGCATATCTCCTAAGACTGGCCCAACAGCAAATAAGCAAACACTACCAAAAATCAACCCATTATGATAAGAGGAGCACTTTGGTGTAAAGTTGACTTGCAGGAGCCTGCAAATGTAACAGGATTCAACCCTGTAAACAAAAGAGTCCTGAACTGAGGAAAGACCTTTTCAAAAAGAGGAAGGACTGCTTCCTTAAGAGTCCTGAACTAAAAAAGTTGAATGTCAGTTCATCTACACAATTATTGTCATAAAGATGTGACCAACCTACTGCTGTCCAACTGGTATTTCATTTTTCCAAATATTCTAAGCTCATTCCATCGTCTATTGACTAAGCTTGGACAACCCCTGTGGTCATTTCCTGTTACTTCTCAAACTTTTTACCAAACTCTGTGTGTGCAAAAGGCGTAGGCTTTACCATTGAAGTAGGACACAAGTTTAAAGTATCTAGCACAGTGCCTGGCTTATAGCAAGGGCTCAACATTTAGCAAGTAATAACACTCATGCTAATATTTCAATATTGTCTTTTATTAACAGTATGGATGATGGAAAAGAGAGGAACAGAGAGAGCTTCCAGCTTCTGGGTAAGGTGAAACTTCTGGAAATTATTATTTTTTCTTATATAATTCCATTTTGGTAAGAATTTATTAAAAGAATACTTGGTCCTATTCTATTAAATTACCTTGCAAATAATAATGCAATAAGCTGATGTTCATAGTACTATAACTTCTTAAATTAATTTTGCAAGCTAGTGCAGTCCCCAAATTTCAAAGATCAAATAAGCTTTAATACACTGAAATCAAGTTACGTTTTGCATAAGGACAAGATGGTACTCAATATTCTATCTTAATTGCAATTTGCTACTAATTCTCACACTGCTAGTAAGTATAGTTGTTAAACATAATGGAAACTAGTAAACACATTTACAATAGTCAGTATATATATTTTTAACCTCTCAGTAAACTGCGCTTACCTAGTAGGAGATATGCCAAAAAAAGAGAACAGAACAAAACAAAACATAAAATATTTAATATGGTTGTTTCAATATTAATGTTGGCATACATGAGGAAAATTATTTGCATCGTTGTAATTTTCTGTTTCACACCTGGATGCTTTGGTTTTCTACTGTATTTCTAAACTAGAGCACATTTTCAATGATTTTGCTTTCAGTAGCCAAAATAATTTAAAGGTATTTTTTATTTAAAAAAATTAACATGTTTTAAGACAAGAATTATCTTTATTTTATATGACCTGACCCAAATATATTGTAAAGCTAAATTCTAAACTGGTTAATAAATTTCTTACTTATAAGATACAGGAAGATGGGCCTTTCAAAACAACAAATGTATCACATGAAAGCAGATAAGATTTAGTTTAACTTCAGAAAATGCAAGGTATCTATAGTACTTATCCTTTTTATACCAAATGTGTAAAGTAAAAAAGCATATATTTCGACCCCAAATATCTGACAGCGTGTGTCTGTAAATAAATGTGTTTTTAAATCAGAGTATCAACAAAGTTGTTCCTTCTTTGCTTATCTGTCAGGAATCAAATTTAATGTTCTTCTTGCTCCACTGGGTAACATCCAAAGCAACAAAGCCATTGAAAGGAATTTCACTTCCTTTGCTGGTTGAGGTGATAGTGACCTCATCAACTCCAGCAGGGGAAACTGGATAGCTCTAAAACCAGCTGCTTTCAGGAGGGGAAGAAAAGTAATTTTAAGTCACTGCATAGTAATTTTTCTCACTTACTTCACATTTGTATTTTTTGAAAAATTAACGTTTATATCTGAAAAGAACTGTGAAATCTTGTAATCAGTAACATGGCTATTTCACAAGGAAGTAGAAGTCACAGAAAAGCATAATGGTTAATATTTATGAACAAGAATTGTGTTTGTCTTTTCCAGTTTTTATGCCTTAACAAAAAGGTACATACCAGTGAAAGATGGTCTTTCATTATCAGTGAATACTTTTTTGTCATTCTGAACATATTCAGAACTTATAATCTGAGCAGAAATGGACTGTCTGTGTTCAAAAGCAAAGGATTTGTGATTTTTGCATATCATTCACTATTTAACTGGTGGTAGCATTATATTGAACAGGAAAGGAACAGAGGAACACGCAATGCACAAACAGAAGGGACACAAGAGGCCACTGCAGCAAACAAAACACCCCGGCTATTTCCGTAATAGAGAAGTGTTCTCTCTCCCTACCCACCTTTTGCAATGATCACTGAGTAGAAATTATTTTCAAAATATTAATTTAATATTTAATAGCAGAAAACATAGCATTACTTATTCGCTTATAGAATTTGCTTTATTTTTAAATTACAAGGTAGCTAAGAATTAAATTATGTTCTGATGAATCCTTAGTTAATGAATTGAACAACAGGCTTTGAACATTTTCACAATCCAAGGCCCAACTGATAAAACTGTTAGGAATGAAGCTTGATTTCTGCACAAGCTACATCTTACTCAGCATATAGGGAGAGCTACTTAATAAAGTGGTAATTCTTACATTTCACCTCTCTACTTTCTCGAAGTAAATGAAGAGTTGATTTCTATATCTTGAAATTGGAAAAATGTTTCTGAACTTTTAGCTATCCTCAAAACGTCAATCATTCTGGCCAACTGAAGAGGTTTTCTCCAGGTATTTGGGTCTTGAAAAATATGGTTCATTTATGTTTTTGCAAGCACCATGAGACTGGGATCCCACACTCTACCTAACTCCTCATAGAAGAGATTTCTGAAAACTTCTTTGGACAAGTGAATTTTTATTTCCAAGACAGTATGCTTTATGCAACCAGCACACATCTTAGAAATGGTAAAATGCATCCTTGAGATTTCACAGAGGGGCATTGGAACCTTCTGACAGTACTTTAAATTGAAGTCGAAGGCAAAAACAAAAACAAAAAAAAAAAAAAAAGTAGAGAATGGAAACTTCTGAATGACTCTGGATTCCTGCCTATAAAAAGTCATACTAATTTGATTCTCAGATGGTCTTAAATACAGGGAAACATCTGCGTGAATGCTTGCTGGGCAAGAGAGGAGTTAACATTTCTGTGTTCTCTGGGCAGCTTGATAAAGTATGTAACTTAGGAAAGTTACTTCTGTTTATTTTTGTGTGTAGGCGTCATTGAGTGTGTATGTGAGCAGGGATAATTGCTCCTGCTTGAAAATCACTTTGAAAACTCATATGTAAGTAGGAAGCAGAATTGCATTAGTATGATGTAGTTTTG
The DNA here is from genome assembly GCA_027257055.1 of Cephalopachus bancanus. Classification (NCBI taxonomy): domain Eukaryota; kingdom Metazoa; phylum Chordata; class Mammalia; order Primates; family Tarsiidae; genus Cephalopachus; species Cephalopachus bancanus. The sequence continues at coordinate 417,307 of JAPVLO010000836.1, forward strand.
GCAAATGTACTGCAAGCTATTGTAAATAAAAGATTCTATGAAGGTACACAAATAAATCTGCTTCCATAGAAAACTTCTGTGTACAATTATTAAAGCACCATCCCCTATCCTATTAAATTTCATGTTGGACAGCTCTTTTCTTTTTCACTCTGGAACTTGGTTAAATCTGTTCTGACCTTTGCTTTTGAGAATAATACTCTTATTTATTTGCATTTCTTGACTTTAAAAACGTCGCAGATGTAACAATCAGTTATGCAATGCAATAATTACAATTTAGAAATAAAACCAAGGAAACTAAAAAGATATTAATTTTATTTTTCTAAAAAAAGAAGTAGTTCGTGTTTATTTGACTTATTCTATAATTTGTTTCTAGGAATTTTCATAATTAAACAGAAAGTAAATAGCTTGCTATATAGTTACATATTTTTAAAGCAATTCTTCACATTTGAATGGTGAAAATGTAAGGGAAAGCTATTTTGTATTTACTGGGTTATGAATTCATGATTTATATCATTTTCATTAAATATCAATTAAAATATCATATGATATATATTTTATATATACTAATGTTTTGGAAAAAATAATTGAGTGCAGGTTTAAATTCCTTAAATGATATATGTCGAGGATCTCCTTAAAACTGGAGAATTATTTCTATCTTACTTATTGTTTATTTTTGTCTTTCTTTCTTAGATTGAATTGCGTTACTTTTACTACTTATTAGAGGTATCAAATTGCATTACTCTTACTACTTATTAGAGGTATCGAAGAAGATGTTTATATTCCTTGATTAAAAGTTATGTTCTAAGCCAGGCTCGGTGGCTCAGCCTGTAATCCCCCGCCTTTGGGAGGCTGAGGTGAGTGGATTGCCTGAGCCCGTGGGTTCGAGACCCGCCTGAGCAGTGAGACCTCATCTCTACAATAAATCAAAAAATCAGCCGGGCGTGGTAGCGCATGCCTGTAATTCCAGCTACTCAGAAGGCTGAGGCAGAAGGATAGCCGGAGCCCAGCAGGCGAGGCTGCGGTGGCCGGGAGCGGCCACTGCACTCCAGTCTGAGCGACAGAGTGAGACTCCAACTCAAAAAAAAAAAAAAAAAGTTATGTTCTTGCATTTCATGAATAACATAATTTCAGATATTTATATCTTTAAGGATTTGATTTTTTTTCTGCAATGAGGTCATTTCTTCAAAGAGAAAGCATCTGTGAAGCTAGTCTCAGGTCAGATTTCTAATTTTTCTCTAAGCCAGTATTTCTCAACAGACAATGATAGTTGGTCTATTTCTTGCCATGGAAACACAGTTTTTTTCTTTTTAACTTTTTTATGAATTTTTCCCAAGCAAAATCCTATTCTCCAAAGCTAATAAAGGCTACAATTTATTTATGGAGTGCTTACTAAGTGACAGTGACTGTGCTAAGCAATTTATCTAGGCTCTCTTGCCAAATTCTTACATACAATGATTAGGCTTTTATTATATTCATTTTAGTGAGAATGAAATTAAGCCATTGAGAATTTAAATAATTTTCCCAAGGGTATGCAGCCAATACATAGAAAAACATTTTAACATATTTGTTGGACTCTATAGCGTAATATTGAAGAGTTCTGTATAGAATGACATTAGAGATGTCCCTGATGGCGGTTCTATAGGGGATTAATCTAACTTCCTTAAGTAATCATAGAATTGTTTTTTAAAATAATAAATGTGATGCTTGTGGAACATTTAAAGGTAGAACAACAGATATTCCTTAGCAAGAAAGGACAATTTGCAAGTTGATCTTGCAGGGATGAGTACTTTATTTCAACGAAGTACAAGTATTTTTCTTATAGTTATCAGTTCCTAGAGACAATGATGTTTATTTAAATTTCCAAAAATGCAATTAAAATTAATATGTTTTGCATCTCATAGGAGAGACATGAGAATAGTTAACTCTTTAGGCTAATTCCATGCATGTTAATTCATAGCAATACACTAAAGCTAGCAAATGACTTCTCAATAGCTTGTTAAACTCTGGTTTATGGATTTGTTAATATTTTTAAATAAGTATTCCATAAAATAAATTTTGTGAGGATAACATCACAGATGTGATAGGACAATTCATTCTATCTAGTCTCTGTTCTAGTCTCTCGTCCTCCATATTGTTTCCAGCCAAACTTTCTAATCAACTTTTGTGTCTTCCTTTTAAATTCTTTATTCCTTCCTGTTGATTTTAGTGTAGAGTTTAGGCTTCAAGGAGTCCTTAATATTCTGGTTTTAACCTTCCCTTCTAGCCAAATATCTCATCACATCTCTATACACAGTCTAGTAATCCAGCCCTTCTGACCTGTTTATCCTTTTGAATGCCAAGTGTTCTCTGAGCTGTCTGTCCTTTTGCCTGGAGTAAACTTATTTCTCATTGTGATTTTAAAATATATCTTTCAAGAATCATGACCTTTTGGGAGTTCTTCAGCAAAGCTAAGTGTCCTCTTTAGAGCATCTCACCTAAGCTTTCTTAACATTTTGGGTACATTTTAAATATAAATGTGTCACATAATATTATGATTGTTGCTTTCCTTCTCTGTCTCCTTTAGAATATTTTGATATTCTTGAGGATAGAGACTCTGTTCTGGTATTGCCCGAATGATAGCAAATGAGTCTCCATGATATTCCAAATATGTTATACACACCATAAATATTCGATACCCACAAGAATAGGCTCTACTGAATTTAACACATCCTTTAAAGCAATTATGGACACCTTGTTTCTTACCTATCTCACATAATTTTAGTATGTAGCAGTTACTCAATAAATATTCCATGACTGTGCAATAAATGTCTTCACAGGAATAAATTTTTAAAAAGTGAAAGTCAAGTTAATCCCCCAAAGGGATATCTCTTTAAGTCCCTAAATTATTTGTCATTTTTTCCCTTTAAAATATTTTTGACATTTGCAAAATAGCCTTTACAGTGTGTCAGTATGGAAGTTCACATGATTCTATATTATGTTAACAAATAGCAAATATACATAATGGGATAAATATGATTTAGCCTGAGTTTTGCCTATACTTAGTTATTCTCTTTTCCCTTTTCAGGGAATAATTCAAGTTTCAATAATTCAAAGGCCTAGTCCACTCATTCACACCAATGTACCTGGTGTCTATTTCATGTAAAACACTTCTCAGAATCTGCTGCAAATAATCTTCATATAAAAGAAAGTATAAATACTTCATGAAAAATTGAAGGAGGTGCTGCTCTTTCCATCGATGCTATATTTTGGGGAATACCTCAAACATTGTAGTGGTTAATATCTAATCTATTAATTCTCTCAGCATGACAGCAGCAAACAAGTTTTCAAGGGCTTCCTGAGTATAAAATCTGGACCCAAATCTCTAGGTCTATAATTTCATCAGTAGGAAGTGCCTTTTTGCAGACCTTACTGCTGGTCTGATAAAGCCACTGATTCTGCTGCTCTTGATAAACACCCTACATTAAAGTCTTCAACCTTCAACAATTTTCAATTCCAAGCAAAACCTAACAATTTTATTTTCTGTGTGCTTCTCATTTACCCAGAGTAATATGCTGTCCTTTCCCACAGCCTATCAGGTTAGCACAGCTCAGGACTGTGAGAAAAGTTTCCTAGGTTCATTTTCCAGAACACTAGCCGCTTCACATTGACTGAATTGAAACTCTTCTTTCCCCAAACTAATAATGAAGGTGCCTTTACATTTTCATACATGGTGGTGAGGAAAAACCCAAACGAATAATGAAGGTGCCTTTACATTTTCATACATGGTGGTGAGGAAAAACCCAAACGAATGGCTAACTTACAGTTGAACTTTCTCTCTAGTCTGTGGGTTTTCAGAAAAAAACGACTCTCTAAAGCACTTCTAGGACTTTGAGTACTAAAGGATGAAAAACAACAGAGAGAAACACGCCAAACTTTTCTTATGTGCCATTTTGGTAACGGAGATCAAGAAGGCAGATTTAGGGTTTGGTTAAAAAAAATTAATGATTAGTGAGTTGGCTATCTTTTTTTTTTAATTTCAAAGTAGAAGATGTGGTCAAACTGTTTTGGCGAAGAAAGATGTTCAGTGAATCAATGATTTCCCGGACATTTCCACAAACAGGCTCTGCTGGAAACCGTGATGTGTCTGCAACCAATCCAAATGGGTCTGTTCACTTTGACAAGTTGGTTTGAGGGTGGTAGATGCTGACATCAAGTAAGACTTGAACTGGGATGCAGCATAGTAGTTTTGAGATTGGCCTCTGAAATCAGACTCGGTTGCCAGAAGCCTTCCATTGCAAGAAAGTGTCAAATGCAATGATAAGCTGAGGTCAGTGGGCAGCTTCAGATGCACTAGAAGGCCAGTCCAGTTGTAAGGGCGGTGGGGGTGAGGAAGACACTTGTGTCCATCTGTTCTTATTTACTAACATTCTTATTCTTATTTATTTACTTATTCTGTATTTCTGCAGAGTTAGGCAATACAATGCTTGTAGACAGTTTAGGCTAGCAGTTTATCTTATTTTTGCCAAGACTCCTTTGAGTGAAAAATTTGACATGAATGAGAATTTTGGGGGTGATGGAGAGAATGTCTATGACATTCATCTGAGTCTCAATGTCACAGACTTACAAGCGTCACCTGCAGGGGACTCTGCCCTAGATTATAAAATGGATTTGGAGTGGGTATGTGTATACATCCTACAACACAGCCATTCACCTTGCCCTCCAAACCAAAGCCTTGTTTTGGAGCAGAAAATGTGGAAGAGGACATTTTGAGCCCAGTGGAAGCAGTGTGTCTTAAGTTTCAAGATGCATGCTTTAAATACCCCGGTGTGTCAGGTCCCAGTGTGGCTTCAGATTGGAAAGACCTGATCAGCTGAGTCATTTGCTTTGAAACCCATAACAGAAGCTTTTTTGACTAAGCGTTCTGACAGTATTTATGCCAAAAATCCCCATCAGAGTTGTTTCGGTTCTTCCAGTGAAGAGTGAGGTGGGTGCAGTGGGGCTGATAGTCAGCTTGGTGGAGTCGTCAATAGTCACTGCCATTTTTCTTCACCATCTGGCAACTAACGCCACACTCCACCTGGCTCTTCGCACACAGAAGCCACCTCAGGGAGAGTCAAAGGTGTTTACCTGTGTTTTCTCACCACGTGTTTTTTCTTTCTTCCGTTGCATGATTGCTCCATACTGCTCACACCTTGCTGAGGCTGCAGTGGGAAGGGACATGCAAAGATGGTTACACAAAAGATGAAAATAGCATTTTAATAAAGTAGCTAGTGGGAAATCATTTTTATAATGATTGGGGAACAAAGGCTTAAAAATAAAACTGTAGTGTAGTGCAGTTGGTAAAAGCAAATGCACATGGATGTCTCAATTTTAGGGAACAATACTGGATTCAAAAAGTGAAAACTTTATGTGTAAAGCCCTAGAGAAAAGAGCTGTCCGCTATCAAATAGTGTGGGTCCTGGCAATCTTGTATATACTCACTCTTCAGACACTGAGAATTTCTCACATTTAGTTTCTTTATTTATTAAATAGGGTCAACAATAGCTGACCCAGGACAACTTTTTAAGAGTAAAGAGAGAAAATAATGCGCATACTTTTAGGCCTTCAGAAAAAGTCTTCAAAGAAACTAAAAACCCTTTTTTTTCTGTTAATGTATAGTTGTTAATTTATTTATATTTCTCCTGTATATTTTCTAAATGTAGTAATAAAGAAAAAAATACAGAAGAAATAGGAATTGTTATTATTTTACTGTTCCAACATACATGCTATTTTCTTGGGTTCACACTGCCTCCTGGTCCTTGACAATGTATAACATTTTTTGAAATGCCTTTTATAAGTACTGTCATAATTGTGCTGTAGGATATATTTTCATTATCTCCTTTACAGAAATTTTTCTTTAAGGAGCCAGCTAAAACATTACCGTTTTTTGAACCCCTCTTCCAACAAGCCATCTTGCTTTTACCTTAATTCCTCCCTCCTTTACTAAATGACCTCTTTTTCTATGCATTAGCACACAGACCCTTGATTTGGTTTAAATTGTTTTCCCATCTTCCATCACTATTAGATAGGAAACAAAGACCAGAAATCTGGACAGTTTAGGTGTTCATGACCTCTTAAGAGAAAGTAAATCATAGTCTTCACTTTATAGTAGAATGGAAAAAAATCAAAGTCTAGAATATAATGCTGTATATTTTTAAACATTTCAGTTAACATGTACAGTAAATTTCCATTTTAGGAGTTATTTCAGAATTTCTTGAAGAATATTTATTTCCTTTTGAGTAATATACCATTATTGCCTAAAGACAAATTGAATTAAATGCTTCACAAGAATTCAGCTATACTTCATTGCAAAGGAGGTTTGATTACTAAGTTATAACATTTGTTTGCTATATCCCAAAGAAAAACAATCATAACAAAACCTACCAGTACCGAAAATAAAAAAATACAATCCTCATTAGACAACCAACAACAGTACTGCCTGGTCCTCTTCTAGGAATAGTGGGGCATAGAAGCAAGGGTGCCTGGCAAGGTGTTTTTCTCCTGGGGACCATAAACAAGTAAGTAGAGAAATGCATCCCTCATTCTAGCAAGGAAGAAAAGCCCAGAGTGGTTGGACAGCTTGCTTGAAGTAGCATTCCTTAAGGTGGCCTAGAGTTGAAAGAAATTAATGACTACAGTTGCTTAGACTTTGTCTCAAAAAAAAAAAAAAAAAAAAAAAAAGGCCAGGAGTGAAAATAAATAAATATATAAATAAATAAATACTGCAATTGTTTATTATTCATTGCTTGTTTGTTACTAAACAATTTTATTTGACAAACATATACATAATTTTCTTCATAACTAGGGTTCTAGAAACTGGATTAATATACATATATGTGTATGCATATGTTATATGGCAGTATTCATTTAAAAAAACATAGTAATAGATTCAGAATGTGAATGTCCCTCTTATGGAAATGAGTATGAGAACATCAGGAGGGAATCAAGTGAGACTTAAAGGAGATCGCTTCCTTACTGCTCTTGTGAGGGAGAAACGGGACTACTGTTCACAGAAACAGATGACTTCTTTAAAGAAAAGATTCTTTTTTTTTTGAGTTGGAGTCTCACTCTGTCGCCCAGACTGGAGTGCAGTGGCCGCTCCCGGCCACCGCAGCCTCGACCTGCTGGGCTCCGGCGATCCTTCTGCCTCAGCCTTCCAAGTAGCCGGAATTACAGGCATGTGCTACCACGCCCGGCTGATTTTTTGATTTATTGTAGAGATGAGGTCTCGCTGCCCAGGCGGGTCTCAAACCCACGGGCTCAGGCAATTCACTCACCTCAGCCTCCCAAAGGCACGGGATTACAGGCTGAGCCACCAAGCCCGGCGAAAAAGATTCTTTTAAAAATATATTTACGAGCTGGTTTAGATGTTTGAGTGATAAGGATGTCAAATGGAGAAGATGGCTTTACTGGGCACAAAGTTGTAATAATGAATATTCATATTAAGTCATTATATTCAAACATGCAACAGCCTTTGCGTCCACGCCTCCACCCCAAGCAGTGCTGTGTCATTGGCACAGTGTGAAACAATAATTTTTCAGACCTACTTATCATGGAAGGTTGAGTTCTTAAATTTCATATGGTATAGCATGAGAAAAAGAATGATACATTTTTCTTGTTTAAAACCTGGGTAAAACAAATAATTCACAGTAATTATTTCAAAATAAAAGAAATATAGGTACTTGAAGCCTTACTCGGCCCATCAAAGGGTTTTACAATTCATCGAATAGAAATCATAATTTGACTTTTAGACAGTCAGTTGCCCTTGCATTTTTTTCGAGTTCAGTTATTGTCGAGCTAACTCCAGTTATCTCCTTTTGCCAAGTACAGACGGCAACATGGAAAGCCACAGCATATAGAAAAATAGATTTGAAGCTTAGTCAGGGCCACTTTGTATATCTCCAGAAAAATAAATATAAAGTTTATTTTAGTTGATGGGGTAGGGGAGGCATGCATAAAAGATAAGTAAATGCATTTTCATGACAACTATAATGGTCTGGCATAGAGGCAGTCTTTAGAATTTCAGAAGTTAGAAAGAGATGTAACTATTCCTCTGTCCCTTTGCCTCCCATCCTTTCTTTAAAAAAGGAAAGAAAAAATGAAGGAAGAATAAATTTCCTTGGAGATCAAAAGAATGAGCGTCTAGAAAAATTAATGTAACTCTGAAATTCTTCCTAGGAATCATATTGAAGGTAGAGTGACAGTTTTGACAAAGTTGGCTACAATTAAAATGTTCTCAGTCTAGTTAGGACCTTCTTAACGCTGGGCACGTTTGTCTACACTGCCTTCATTTATTTGAGAAAGAACAGAAGAACAGACAAACAAACTCAGAACACCTTTCCAATTTTTGGATAAAGTTTCACTTAATGCAATTGTGGCGCCAGTACTATGTATAGGATGGTACAGTTCAAATATGTTTATATAACGTGGCTGCATGCCTCTGAGATCTTTTAAATTCTTTCCTGAGAGCTTCAGTCACTCAATGTTCACTCATCCAAAACCCTTTATATTCTCAAATATCTCAGTTAGCTTCACTGTAAAAGCCAAGCATTGAATAAAAAGAGAAACTAAAATAGATGCAGATATTTTAAAGTTCTTTTTTTTTGACTCTTAAAGACTAAAGTGGAGAGATGTTTAACACAACAGTTGCGATATTACAAAATATACAGTTTTCAGTCTCACATTATCACACAAAACCATAGTGTTGGTTAGTACCTTGGAAATCATACATATTTTTAAAATTTCATTGACTTTGACCTCATCTGTATTTTGCTGTTGAAGAAATTAAGACTCCTAACCCTCAGGTTACTTAACTTATCCACAATCAGTTAGGAAAAGAACCCAGGCATTGTTATTTCAAGTCCAATGCTCTTTGCATACATAATGCTATCTCTCTGTTTACTAGAAGTTCAAATCTGGCCGGGAGTCATAAATATGAACATTTCTTGTCACCTCGTTGTTCAACAAGCAATGTAAATGAGTTATATTCTTCCTAGGTATTGATTTCATCCTGAAAATCATTCAATTGATAACAATTAACAGTCTTAGATGAGTGGATGAGTATCACAGAGTGAGGATGGAAGCTAATTAATGAGGAATTCTGGGAAGCCGCGTTCTTCCTTTCCTGTTGGATGGTTAGACATTAAACCTTGGAGTTGTCAAATGAGCAACACCTTTGCATCAGTATTAAATTCACACGCAAAGAAAATTAATTACAGAATAGCTGACTCAAACCCGTTTTGTCAACTCTCTCGACAGGAAATTCTCACTTAGGAAGGAAAAGTCAAGTACCGCTACCGCTGTATTAAAATATTCCTGTTTTATAAGCCTGCTTTCATTTTTGTATTGAAGAAGAGATAATATCATAGAAGTTATTATTATTATTATTATTAAGAGACAAACACAACTGTCTGAAAAATTAGTTTTAGCAAAACAAACCAGACCTTGAACTAATTTCCACTAGACTGTTACCAAATATAGTCCCCACTAATAAATTATGAGGACTCGAGTGTGCTGTTCAGTACTGAATTCATACCTAAATGGATGCTAGACCCTGGAAAGAGTCATTGGTTTCTTATTTTAGAAATTGGCTAGCAAGGTTGCACTTACATTCCAGCTAAGAATGGGGAAACAAAATAATTATTTGGTCACCCTGGTTCATCTAGTTTTTATTTGAAAGCTCCAATTGTAACACAATTTTGCTTAACTATTTCTTTTCAGACAAATGCATTGAATTATTTCATTCTTAAACTCTAGTTACTTGAAAAAATAATCTATGTTGAGTAAATATGGATTGGGAGTGTTGAACTAAAATGTCCTAAATTTGAAAGTGTTGACAACTTTGAAAAGGATATCTATGGCAGTGATTTCTAAATGCTTCACTTAGAATGTTCATGAATTTCTGAAAATAATGTCCCCAGGAAACCTCTCTGTGATGATTCTGTAGTTTTTTTTTTTTTTTCTGTATTACTTACTTAACTTTCCAAGGTGGACATTCTATTGTTCCTCACTTTCTCTTGGTAATAAAGGCATTGATCATGGTTCCTTTGGGTTTCTGAATAAAAAAGGTATGTCATGGTTTATTATTCTCACCTTTCAAAAACTCACCCACACTAACTATTCATAGAGTTGCCTGAGCATAAATTTCATGTCCACTAATAGTTGAAAGCACTTTCAGACAGAAAACTTTTATTTTAGTCTGAGATGAACAGTGTTAAGTAAATAAATCACAACCTAGCTTTCAATTGTTCATCTTCATAAAAACCATTGGGGGGGTGGGATTAACGGAAGTAAATATCTGTCTGGGGACGGGGAGATACTCCTTATCAACAAAGGTGCCTGAATGAAACATATTTGTATACCTAACTGTACCCCACAATACCAAAATAATACCCCACAATACCAAAATAAAAAACATTGATTAATAAAAAAATTAAAAAAATAAAAACAAAAAAAAACCCCATTTAGGTCTTGAGATAAACGCTTGCATAAGTTTGCAATACTATTTAATAACTATAACCATGTTGATGAAGAGAAGACTAGAAAGTTTAAAACAAAGTAAGGTAGCTAGAAGTAGAAAATTAGCAAATGGTCAAGGAAGATATTTTTAATACGCTACAGTTTTGCTGATAAAGTATTATCTGTTTTGAAAAACAACATATGCATTTTACTTTAACCTCCAGCAGTAACTTGCTTCACCAAACATTTATTGAGTCTGAATGGGGTATAAAAATGAGCATCAAACAGGGACAGGCAGAAAGAAGAAAGGTAATTAGACAGGAAGGTTTGAAAGGGTGTGATGAGTTCCAGTTTTCAGAAAACAGCTCTCTGACATGAAGAGAAATACCTTCCCACATATAACATGCAAAAATGAAAGGTAAAATATTTGAAACATCTTTCTTCTTTTTTTTAGTTTGGATGAGAAAGAAACTAGTAGAAGAAATAATCAGTGATCAAGAGGAAAAAATACAATTATCCAAAGGTAAAGTAGTATTGGTATTGTCTTCAGCCTTGAAAAATGTGCAAATTTCTGGTGGGCCAGGAGGTGAATTTTTATAGGTTGTGTGTGGAAGACAGAAGAGAAAGCTTGTTCCCCAGGCAGTTGAAACCAAGTCAAGGAACCCTTCATAAAATAAGGACTTGCAATGCAATAAACTCAAAAAGCTAGAGAAGAGTTATATGTATCAACTTCTGCCTTGACAAGAGTGAAAAAACTTGCCAACTACAACCCCACATTTATAAATGTGGATGAAATTCACACTATTTGTATGATTCACAAAATACTAAGCTAAAAATTTAATTTATAGTTATGTTAGGTTGAAAACATCCCAACGAGCCTGGAAGAATCAGACACAAGGCATCTCAAGTTAAATATATTACAAACTAGCCTTCGCATTACTCTTACTGGTAAAATTCCCAGGAAATTACCTTTCAACTGGAAAAATTTATCACATGAGAAAAGATTTTATGAGTGAGTGCCAGTAGTAATAATAATTTTAGTGATCAGTTCAGCAAATTTCAATACATAGAATATAAAATAATTCTGTTTATCTTATGAAAGCAATAAAAGAAAGGTTTGAAAGCAATATAAACAAAGAACAAAAAAAGACCTAAAACACTTTTTTCTTTCTTTCTTTCTTTTTTTCTTAGAAAGCAGGATTTATTGAGAGGACAGAAAAGCTCCCACAGTGGAAGGGGACTTGAAAGCGTTGCCCTACCTAAAACACTTTTCCAGTAGATTTATAAAAGTATCAGATTGAACATTTGGCTATGAAAAATGCAGTCCTTCATCAACAAGGGTACCTGCAAATCAGCGTTTGGGTACCTAACCCTGAATTGTACCCCACATCTTTATAATAAAAAAAAAAGAAAAAAAAAAAGAAAAATGCAGTCAATACTTTAAAAAAAATTAATCATTAAAACAAATTAAGATAGCTGGATAGTATTTATAATACTTGCAAGTTAAAGTTACAAGCTTAAGGTCATACATCAATGTGTTGCTGAAAATAATTTAAAATTCTGTATAAGAATATTTTTAAAAAAAATCTCAAAATGCAAATAATGAGAAATCTAGGGGAATCCAGAAAGCACTCAAAACTGAGCACTCAAACTGCCTCACCGCTTAGATAATTCAATAACCTTAGCAAAAGACAGATTTCATTTCAGATAGATCTTACAGATGAAGAGTGAATAAGTTAAAGCCCAGAACCAATAGAATATACTTTTCATTTTTAGCTGGAACCTTTTATAGCTACAAATGTAGAGAAAGAGCAAATCAGAAATCAATCTTTTTTGACCTCAGCTTCAAGAAATTACAAGAAAAGTTGTTTTTGTACTGAACATAAAAGTCGAAAAAGTAACACTTTCTAATATTTGCATGTTGCTTTTAGCGCTAATTTTCATCATCTGAGTGGTCCAAAAAATTACTAATGTGAAGTTTAGTTTAAACTGTTACTTGACTGGTAATGTTCCTAGTTGCCCGAACAAAGAAAATGCAAGATATAAAGGAAGTCTTTCACTTTCTTTCTTTTTTTTTTGAGTTGCAGTCTCACTCTGTCACCCTAACTGGAGTGCAGTGGCTGCTCCTGGCCACTGCAGCTTCAAACTGCTGGGCTCCGGCGATCCTTCCTCCTCAGCCTTCCAAGTAGCTGGCACTACAGGTGCACGCTACCATGCCTGACTAATTTTTTTTGATTATTGTAGAGATGAGGTCTCGCCAAGTTGCCCAGGCGGGTCTCGAACCTGCGGGCTCAGGCAATCCACTCACCTCAGCCTTCCAAAGTGCAGGTTTACAGACTGAGCCACCAAGCCCAGCTAGGCTTTCACTCTCCATGGGAAAAAGCAATTGCTTTCATCATTGGTCTCATAGGGACCTCACAAATAATTTTTCAAAGACAATGAGAGAAATTAGTAAAAAAAAAAAAAAGGAATATTCAAGAAAATAAGAAACCATGACAATGAGCCATCAGAGGAAAAAGACAAAAGAAAACAGAGAACCAAAATTGATAACATGTAAAGATGTCAAATATCCGAAACATCTAATAAAGATTGTAAAATAATTGTACTTACTGTATTAGGCAAGCATCTCCAGAAGAACAGAACCAATAGAAAACATATATCTAGAATGAATTTTATTATAAGAAATTAGCTCATACAATTACGGAGATTGAGAAGTCCCATAATCTGCTGTCTGTAAGCTGGATACCCAGGAAAGTTGTGGTGATGTTCAAAGGTCTCTAAAGGCCAAAAGTCAATAGTGTAGATTCCAGTCTGAATCTGAGGCTTGAGAACCAGGAGTACTGAAGGCAAGAGAAGACTCATGTTATGGTTCTAGTAATCAGTAGAGTTAATTCAATTTTCCTTCACCTTTGTGTTCTATTTAGGCCTTCAAAGGATTGGATAATGCCCTTGCCCATTGGGGAGATCCATTTACTTTACTCAGTTCACCAATTCAAATGCTAGTCCATTCCAGAAACACTCTCACAGACAAACTCAAAAATAATGTTTAATCAACTTTCTGGGCATCCCACAGACAGTCAAGTTGACACACAAAAATAACTATCACATTACTATGTATACAAATCTCTAAGACAACACCAAAAACATCTGTATGTTACAAGGAACTATGAAGTGATAACATGACCTACTATATTTGAAAAACAACCAAATGGATTTTCTAGAAATGAAAGTTTAATAAGTGAAATTTAAAAACTCAATGAATGATATTAAGGACAGATGTAACAAAGTCAAAGATAAAATTAATGTATTTGAATATATGTAAGAAGATATTATTTAGAGGCAACATGTAGAGACAAAAAGATTTTACACAAAAAGTCATAAATTATAAAATATAAGGAATAAGAAGAAAAGCTCTATAATATGTCTAATTAGAGTCCTCCTAGAAAAGCAAAAAAATACTCAGGAATTTGAATATTTTTCAGAGATAGTGGGTGAGAATTTTCCATAAATAAAGAGAGAAACCATTCATGGATTAAAAGAGTTAACCCCATCTCAATATATACATATATGCATACATATATAAGTGTATAAGTAGTTGCAAAATAAAATTATACATGATAAATATATAACATTATATGAAAAAAAGACGTTCTTTTTGAGACTCAGTAGAGTGAAACTGCATCTAGCAGTGGGAATAGGAAAGAAAATGCTTTCTAGAAGTGGGGATCTGTGGAACACCTTACATTTTAACAGCAACAATAAAGTCAAAAGATAGTGGAAATACATCCTCAACATCCTGAAAGAATATAAATTTAGTTTCGATTTCTATACCCAGTTAAACTATTTTTTATGAATAAGAGTGAAATAAAATCAGGACAGAAACTGGAAACTGCTGGGTCTCATAAAATCAAGGCCTGGCTAGAGCAGTTGTACTTCTGCTTCATGCTATTGATTAAAGCAAGTCACAAGGCCGGCACAGATTCTAGCAGAGGGAAAACAGACACAACTGCTTGATGAATGCAGCAGCATTTGAAAACAGATAAGGACAGTATTGGTGGCAACTATCCTTAGAGACAATCTACTGAAAAATAAATAACTCCTCTGGATAATTATGAAAAGGACAAAGAACATTAAAAAAAACTGAACAAATGACATGAATATAAAAAAAAATTGGACATAGTCAAATGTCAATTAACATCAGAGTGGTTAAGCATTGTTTGCATTCTATAAGCAACATATTATATAGTAGTAAATATAACCTAAGGCTATACTCAGCAACATGAACGAATTTAAAATACAATGTTGGGCAAAGGAAATGAGACAGTAAAAATTGAAATTCCCATGTGCCATATATGTGTAGTTCAAAAACAACCTAATTATATAACATATTGATTATTTGTGTATTTGTGTATAAACATATGATGAAGCTCTGATAGAAGCAAAAGAATGGTTAACCCAAATGGTAGAATAGTGCAACAGAGAGAGAGGGAAATATGAATGTTTTAGTTCTTAATTTGTGTTGTGGACATATAAATGTGTCTTCTTCTCCTTCTCCTTCTCCTTCTCCTTCTCCTTCTCCTTCTCCTTCTCCTTCCCTTCCCCTTCCCCTTCCCTTCCCCTTCCCCTTCCCCTTCCCCTTCCCCTTCCCCTTCCCCTTCCCCTTCCCCTTCCCCTTCTCCTTCTCCTTCTCCTTCTTCTTCTTCTTCTTCTTCTTCTTCTTCTTCTTCTTCTTCTTCCCTTAATGTGCTTCATTTATGTCTTGGTCTTTATCTTCAAAATTGCATAGACTTTCTTTTGCCATTTAGTATATATCATATATTTCACAATAAAGAAAAAAGATAAATTGAAATATGAAACCGCCAAGTCTTGGGTGAACAGGGAGAAACAGTTATTCATGTATTTCTCATGAGAATGGAAATTTCTATGATCACATTTCAGAACAATATATCAACATTTAGTGTAGTTGACTCTGTAAATTGTCTCTGACCTTGAAATTTAGCAAATAATCTTTCACACAATTGCAAAGGGAGACAAAAACAATGTTTGATGTAGCACTGTCCATAATATAATACTAAAATTCCAAATTAAAGGGAACTGAATTAAAAATTGACATAGTCCTGCAAATTCATACATAGGTAAAATGACTAACTTGGGTTCATATATCAACATGGATAAGCCTTGGAAGACAAAATTCAATTTAAAAAATTCAGAATGATATGTAGTATATGATATTAACTAACCAATTTTAAAAACATATACAACAGTTCAATATAAAGCTTATAGCTAAATATGAAATAAATGTGCAAGAGAACACATAGCAACTTCAGAATCATAGTTAAATCTTTGAAACCCCCTGTCTCAGAGAGATCAAATTATTTTCTAGAGGTTATGCAAAATTTTTATTTCAATGTCTGTATTTTTAAAATTAGATTGTTATAGAGTGAAGAACTAAAGACTGAGGCTAGAGGGAACAGAGAAGTTGGGCATACGTGTTTATAGGATGTGGGAGATGGTTTAGAAAGGGAAGCAAAGAGACATGTTTTCCTTCCAGAGTTGTCTCTCTCATCCTTTACGCATTAAGATGGGAAAGTAAGAAGCAAAGAAGAGAAGGCCTATTTGACAACTCCATCTCTAGTTTTTGATGAGGTTACTGAAATAGTATAAAACTCACCATATTTTTGGATAATGTGCTATTCTTTCCAAAGCACTTTAACATATATGATTTAGTTTCTGCAGAAAAGTTAAGGAAAGAAGTATTTTACTAGTATTGCAATTACAAACCCGAGGACCCCAAAATTAGATGACTTACCCAGGTAACCCAACTGGGTCATGATAAAGTTTGGGGCAGAATTCTTTTCTCTTTCAATTGTAGTCTCTCATTTGACAGCTCTCTCCCCACATTCCTCTGTTGGTCTATCTTTTAATTCAAAAGCACATCACACAGGTTTTATCTAACACACTTTATTTTTATGTTCAGGAAAACTTTGAATAGAAAGAACAGAATAAGGTCATACATTCTATTGATACTGGAACTGAGCAAAGGAAGTTCATAAATCAATTTGGCAGAAAATCTTCTATGACATATAAACTTGGGAATGAGTAAAAGTGTAGCTTACTTTACTGGGATGATGATATCTGTGAAGAATGCTGCAGAGTGGTGCAGGAAACATTAGGTCACACCTGTAAAGTGCCAGATAAAAAACACGAAGCAGTTAGTCTTCATTATTGCAAGAACAGCCCACTCAACATATCCTTGCTGGGAGTCTAGGTGTCCTGAGCAAATAAGCCTTTCAGAGTCTTGATTATGTTATTGGTCTGCATAATATCTGGGAGCTATATAGAGAATTCAGTCTTCCAAACACAGTCAAACCCAGAAATCCTTTACCAGGAAGTGTCTCTTGGATCTGACATTCTGAGAAACATGATTATCAAGATGTGACAGATACCGTTCCCTAATTAAGGCAAACATTCATTCAATTATAAAATGATTTAAGTTGGTAGAAAGCTTCCGATATTTAAGTACTGTGAATAAAGGATCTAGTCTCTCATTCCACCTCTATAATGTGACAGAGTTGTCATTCGTTTTCACTTCTGGGCATGTGAACTTTTTCAATTTTGTTTTCAAAAGCTTTAGCTTTCAACCTTCAGGAACTGGAAGATAGACCTGAAATATGAGGTGTAATCAAACTGTAGA
This sequence comes from Cephalopachus bancanus, assembly GCA_027257055.1. Taxonomy (NCBI): domain Eukaryota; kingdom Metazoa; phylum Chordata; class Mammalia; order Primates; family Tarsiidae; genus Cephalopachus; species Cephalopachus bancanus. The sequence continues at coordinate 434,477 of JAPVLO010000836.1, forward strand.
AATAGGAAATGTGATATGGAGGACTCCTTTTTTATTACTCTCATGTGTAGTTACCATCTGCATTTAGAAAGTGCTAATTAAAGTTGAAAAAGTTACCGTTTCTCTCCAACTGCTATGTATGCATTTTCGAGTTTTGGGCCCTTCAGGAGGGTCTATTACTGTTTTCTGTTTTTCAAATTAATAAAAATTCACTGATGGTTGATTCCAACTCAGTGTTTTGGGAAAAATCAAAGTATCTAAATGCAATGAGCAGAGATGTTGATGTTAAAAGATCAAGACTGCTTGAGGTTTTAAATAAACTTTTAAAATACATTCTACCTTATTTGTACTGCACAGATTTTCTATTTGATAAAGTATAACACTTTAAATTGTGGTATGTAGAATACTTTAAACATGTAATGCATTTTTCTATTTGATGCACTGGGTTTTTTTTTTCCTACCCATTTCTTTGTTATTAGGGAACAGCAAAAGAATTAATATATTAATTAATTTTTTTTTCTTTTTTTTTTTTTTAGTTGGAGTCTCACTCTATTGCCCAGGCTGGAGTACAGTGGCACGCATTCTCATGGTCACCTCAGCATTGACATGCTGGGTTCTGGCAATCCTTTCGCCGCAGCCTGCCAAGTAGTTGGAACTACAGGTGCATAATACCACAGTAATCACAGTGTTTTGGATTTATACAGATAGATGGATTTAGTCTGTTGAAGAAATCATAATGATAAAGGGATGCATGAAGACAGTCTCATCTATTACCATACTGCATTATATATAATATAATTATATTATGTTTTAAGTAACGTCACAAGATGAGAATACTTTCAACTCAAACAGCTCAGGAAAAGTGGCTCCTGGTCTCAGACTTGGCCCAACCAGCAACTTGCTACACAAAACTTGACTAGGCCATTTGAACTCAATGTCTTTTATGCCAGAAATTAATTAATCAATCAATCAATAAATATAATATGGATTGAGGAAGGCTAATTTTCCTTACATAGAGTTTCAGTAGGCAAATTGCTTACTGATTATAAAATGCTTTAAAAATGGCAAGTGCTTCTCCATAGATGTGCATCTTTATTCATTTTTATGTAAAACAGATCACATCAAAGGAGACAATTACTACATAAAACTAGATGTTGCTTTCTTGATCACCCCTAAATTGAAATCCTTGTGTGAGTGGATAATAGCCACTGGAGGGAAGATTAAAGAATCAGACTTCTATCAGGGGTGTTAATTCAATCAGGAGAAGGATCATCACTAGATTTACAGCTTCAAAACCATCCCAGAGGTTCAAAAAGCCCAGCCAGCAAACCAGATAAAACAATGACTCTGCATTTCAGTCACCCGCATATGACACTGTTTAATTTTATCAGCTATGATTGGTGTGAATTGCTCTGATGAAGTCCACGGTTATAACATCACAGGAAGTGAGATCTGCGGAAGATCATAAGAATGGGAAATCCCTCGATGACACCGGGCCTTCATCACTGCTCAAATTTCCTCAACAAAGTAAAGTGACCTTTAATTAAGGAAGTGTAGGGTGGGATTCTAGTTTCTCTGATCAGTTTATTTCTTGTTTGATCTATAAGAGCATGACAATCACATCTGTAAAAGCTGTGTCAGGGAAGTTTTCCCCCAAATGATGTCAGTCCATCTCTGAATGATGATGTGTATAATTACTCCGTGTCTGAGGCCTATTCAATAATCATTCTACGAACTGACATGCATAAATGAGAGTTCTACTTCATTCCAAATGAAGTATGCAGAATTTCAGATAAAATCAATCTTTTAGGGCAGTTTCAAACTGGTAGTCATCCTATTTGTCTCATAATTCATTGCATTTTGGCTCTTGCATTGTGAGCTGATAACTTTGGAGAAGAGTTCACTCTTTTAGTTGATATGTTTTGCTTGTTTTGGGATTTTTTAATGTTTTTTTTAAAAATTGTTATTGAAGTCTGACATGCTACACAAAAGTGGACAAATCATAAGTCTACAGCTCAATGAATTTTCATAAAGCGAGCATGCCCATGAAACCAACACCCAGATGAAAAAATAGAGCATTACAAAAATTCCAGAAGGCTTCTACTGGTTCCTCTCAATTTCGATTCCTTTAAAAAATAATATTATTTGACTTCTGACACTGTATATTAATGCTTAAACTTTGCATAAGTAAATTATGCACGATATATTTTGTGTGTCTGGCTTCATTTCCTTAATATTGTGTGATTAATCCATGTAGTTGTGTTTATTGAAACTGAGTACAGACATTGCATGGATATACCACAATTTATTTATTTGTTCTACTGAAGATGGACATCGAGTTGCTTCTAATTTTTGGTTATTACTAGTAATATCAACACAAACATTCTTGTATGTGTCTTTTGGTGAATACATGCATATCTTGTTAAAGTACTGATTTAGGATTGAGATTGCTGGGACACAGTTTGAGTGAGAGTTCTGCTTTAATGGATACTGGCACATAGTAGGGTGCTTGGCCTTCTATGAAAGGCATATCTCACACTGACTCAAATGTAGAAGCTACACACAGAGGTCAAGTGAGGACTGGGATTTGTTGTACAGCAGGTCTGTAGTTTGTGCTTTCAACTTGCCTCGAACTGAGGAGCATAAAGTTGTTCTTACCATTAGTACCCTAGGGTTTCTCACACTGTTATAGGAACCAGTTGTCTTTTTGAAGTCTCTGAGTTTCCTGTTGCACAGGGCATACCTGAAATCTCCATTGTTGTGATTTTTATATTTTTTACTATTAAAAGCAAACTTGGACACATACTCTAACTACAAAAGCTTACTGTCTTTGAGGGCAGAAAAAGAGGATGAGGTGGTCCTCATGGGGATTTGTCTTATCACAAATCAACTCTATGGACAACCCCTACTCTCATTTAAACATTCATTATGGGTTGGTCTCACTTGAGTTAATCAGGAAAAAGGAAAAGTATTTCAATTTACATGAGAAAAATGAAGACCTAAGAGTAAAATTCTGTCATCAAATGCATAAATGTAGCCAGGCTCAGTGGCTCAGCCTGTAATCCCGCACCTTTGGGAGGCTGAGGTGAGTGGATTGCCTGAGCCTGCGGGTTTGAGACCCACCTGGGCAACTTGGTGAGACCTCATCTCTACAATAAATCAAAATGAGCCGGGTGTGGTAGCGCGCCCCTGTCTTCCGGGGCAAAAACGGAAGGTTGAGGTGGCCAGGACCCTTGACCCAAAAGCCAAAGTCGAGGCTGGCAAATCCTGTAGGGGCCCAAACCCTCTCTTTTTAAATTCCTTGGGTTTGACCAGGATTTTAAAAAAAATTCCAATTCAAAAAAAAAAAAAAAAAAAAAGCATAAATGTGTGGTAAAGTGATCAGAAAAGGATACAAAACCAAAGAGTTTCTATATGCATGCTGTTTCCAAGTGGAGATTAAATGCTGCTGTAAGGCAGGTATTTGATACCTCCAAAATTAGTCCCATCTATTTTGGTGCAAGTTAAATTGTTAGATTGCTAGTTTTATAATCAGCTGGGAGGGCATCAAAACATATCAATAAATGAAACCACTTTTTCTATATTAGAAACAGCACGTACAGGGTCCCTTTGCAAACCTTGTATATGTAAGATATATTCTACATAATTTATTATGTACTGTTTCTGGGCTGTAAAGTTCTGATGTACAACTTCGGGAGACGAATGAGATATCAATATTTGAAAGATATTCTGGAGAATTTCTAAAGGCAGATGGTAGAATTTTCAGTGTATTAGACATAATTTTTCAACAATAGCAGCATAAAATTAAAAGATCATTGAGAAAATATAGATATGAGATTTTAAAAGTTTACACTTTGATGGAAAAATTCCTTTCTCTATTTGGAACAATTGATATTTATTGACTATAAAAGTATCCACTGACCGTATAGAGATTTCCTTAGCAGATGGGCCTAGCAGTTATATTTGTACTTTCTTTTTTAATAATATTTAATTCAGCTGACTTAAAATTATTTTATTTACATTCCTTTCCTAACCCTTCCAAGAGCATATGCTGTAACTCGGTTAAAAAAAAGATTATTTTTTACATTTTATAATTTTAGAGAAAAATATACCAAAAAGGAGCGGGTTTATAATTTGATGTTAGCAGTTATAAATGAATGAATGAATGAGTTTTTTTTTTACAAAATTTACCCTTTTGGAAAAAAACCAAAAAATGAAGGAGGGAAAACCGGGGTTTCTTAATAAATAGGGGGAAAAATCTAATAGTATTTATTTTTTCATCAGGAGCAGAAAAGATTTCACACACACACACAGTGTGGTAAAATAAGAAGCATATGAGTATGGTGTCCCTAGATATTAAAATATGAATCCATTTAATTTATAACTATCTTATATTTAATGCTGATTACTAGTAGGTTTTAGCACAAGTATAGTCTTTAAATACAACACCTAGACAGTTGTCCCTTGATATTGTGGGAGATTGGTTTTTAGGACCTTTCCCTTTTAAAACCTAAAATCCGTGAATGACATGTTCTTTACATGAAACACTTTTAGTGCTTTTTATATACCCTACACACATCCTCCCTTTTTACATTAAATCATCTCTAAATAACTTGTAATACTTAATACAATGTTAATGCTATGTAAATGGTTGTTATACTGTATTTTTATCCGTATTATTATTTTGTTGACATTTTTATTTTTTAAAATATTTTTACCCTGCAGTTGGATGAATCCACAGATACAGAAGCCATAGATATGGAGGGTGGACTGTATTTTGTTTAGGTAAATAAGTAAGAGACCATGCTTATTTCAAACAGGTCAAATTGCCCGAGAATGAATGAACAGGGCAGCTATTCTAGATAAGGTGGTCAGGGAAGGATTCTCTGAGGAAGTGGCATTCGAGCACAGACCCAAATGAATAGAGGGGAAATGGCTCCTGAAAATCTGGGGGAAGACATTCCATGCTAGACCTGGAACATGGCAGGCATCTGGACCTTCCCAAATCAACATCAAGAAGACTAGGATGAAGAGTGACAGACAGGAGACACCGCAAGAGAGAAAAACCTAAGTCATGCCTTGTGTGGCTGTTGCAGCCATGGAAAGGAATTTGAATTTTATTCTAGTGGGATGCTGATCCATTAGAGAGATTTGATCAGAAAAAAAAATTATGACATGATCCGAATTTTTCATAGCTCTGTGGAGAACTGAACAGAGGAAACAAGATGCACAGAGACCAGGTGGAGGCTTCTGCTGAAGAGAGGGGGGGGAGGGGGAGAGAGAGAGAAGACTAGGAAGGTGAGTGTTGAAGAAGTTACTGAGCCCCCAAAGGTATGTTTGCATCCATTCGTCTTAACAGAGAAGAGATGGTCACTCAAGTCAGGATTCTTCAAAGAGAATCTACTCTCAGAAGGGCTACTGACAAAGGAAGGAGTGGACAGAGGGAAATTGCAGTGTCCCTGCATTTTAACTTCCCCTTGTTCACCCCTTTATAAGTAAATATGTTTATTAAATTCTTCCTAAAATACCTAATTTTAGCCGGGCTCGGTGGCTCAGCCTGTAATCCCGCGCCTTTGGGAGGCTGAGGTGAGTGGATTGCCAGAGCCCGCGGGTTCGAGACCCGCCTGGGCAGCAAGACCTCATCTCTACAATAAATCAAAAAATCAGCCGGGCATGGTAGCGCATGTCTGTAATTCTGGCTACTCGGAAGGCTGAGGCGGAAGGATCACCGGAGCCCAGCAGGTCGAGGCTGCGGTGGCCGGGAGCGGCCACTGCACTCCAGTCTGGGTGACAGAGTGAGACTCCAACTAAAAAAAAAAAAAAAATACCTAATTTGAATTTATCTTGTTTCCTGCCAGGTCCTGGTGTATATTTCCAAATCCCCAGCAAAAGTCCAGCATGTTATAGGTTCTCAGTAAGTATTTGATGAATGAGTCTGTTAAAAGGTATATGGCCAGGCTCGGTGGCTCAGCCTGTAATCCATGCCTTTGGGAGGCTGAGGTGAGTGGATTACCTGAGCCCGTGGGTTCGAGACCCGCCTGGGCAGCGAGACCTCATCTCTACAATAAATCAAAAAATCAGCCAGGCGTGGTAGTGCATGCCTGTAATTCCAGCTACTCGGAAGCTGAGGCGGAAGGATCGCGGAGCCCAGCAGGTGGAGGCTGCGGTGGCCGGGAGCGGCCACTGCACTCCAGTCTGGGCGACAGAGTGAGACTCCAACTCAAAAAAAAAAAAAAGCATACGGCATATATAATTTACCATAGTACCTGGCATTCCAAGTGTTCCATTTCTTTACTGTCAAAATTACTTCTTCTACTGAAAACATCTCATTCTTCTACTGAAAACTTTTATCCAATACCAGATATGATATGAATCACTGGGAAAGATAAGAGAAGTACATCATCGTGGCCTTCAAGTAGCTTATACTGCTTGAGGGCCGTGTTGTGAAACCACATCATTATGTTACTATGACAGGATTCTGTGCAGAAGGGTATTAAGTGTAGAGGAAGATAATTGCATATAGTCTTGGGTTGGCATAGGGTGGGATCAGGGAAGGTCTCAAAGAAGGGGCAACATGAATGGTGGGGCTTGAAGAATAAGTAGGCGTTATCTCAGTCAAAATAATCTGTGGCCAGGATGATGTGTATATGTAATATGTGGAGATCTAGAGAGGAAATGTTTTGCAAAGAAAATTACACAAGCCCAAGGAAGAAGCTGAGCAACACAGGCTATTCTGAGGATTCGACTTAGTTGGAAATTGACTAAAGCAACGAAGGGTGAGTTGAGAAAGGGAGTCGGTGACCTGATTATAAAGAATCTCCATTAAATATTTGCCTTTATCTCTCGGTACGTGGCAGCCCCTGAGAGATTTTAAGAAGAGAAACATATGATTACATTCAAATTATAACAGACCGCTAGGACAATATAAGACTGGGAGTAAGTGTAACCTCTGAAAATAGTTTTAGTAAGTAATTCAGATGAGAAATGATGAAAGCCCAAACTACAGGCCTTTTTAATGGAATGAAGCCAAAAGAAAGAGAGAGAGAGGGAGGGAGGGAGGAAGGGAGGAAAGAAGGAAGGACGGAGGAAAGAAAAAAAGAAAGAAAGAAGTGCGAGGAGAACAACAGAGATTCTTCATTGAATAGATTAGAAAAATGGGAAGTATCTCTGAAATCTAACTAAAACAATTCAATAATGCATAGTGAACTCTGACTATTTCCATAGCCCTTAACACTTTCAATAAATGCCTCACCTATAGACATCATACTATTTAATTAACATGATTTTCCAATCAGTGGATTGTAGGAAATTATATTAATAGTTTGCTAAGAATTTGTCAAGAGTAGTGGGTGCTATTTGGCTGCTCTTAAATCACACCAAGTACAATCAACTTCTCTAAAGAGCAGCCCTAGGAAAAGTCTCAGCTTGGTTAAAATAATAACAGTTGGTATACAATTAAATTTGTTTTATGTCTGAAAAGGCCCAGGCTTCATTTTTACTTGGTGGTTTTACAGAATAATTTGCACAGAGCTATTGAAATGAATGATTTTTCTGCCATCAGCACTGTGCAACCTTCATGTAGAAGCGGTGGTATGTACAACACACACTAGACAAATAGGTTCTCATAGCAAGAATTCAGTAGTTGCTGAGCATTTATTTGTTGGGTTATGGGTTCCTTCAGGTATTCTTATTTAAACATTATGTTTCTCTCACTAATTTGTTCTTTTAGGCTGAAGTATGCAAAGCATCAGCTTGTCATTTTCTGGGGTACTAGCAGGGAATCTAGGCAGTGTTACTGTTTCCTCTAAATACCCCCGGAGTTCTTGGGATATAAAATATGTTTCCAATTCACAGAATCTGATTGATTAAATCTACAATTCTAAGTATGTTTCCCAGATTACTTTACCAGGTGTCTTTCTATTCCTCCAGAAGTTGAATGACTTTGTTGCTATCCTGGGACACAGGGTCTTTGCTGTTGATGGAGAAAGATAACTAGCTAATACTCATCTAGATGATCATTGCTTGGTTTTGTTATGTGTGTGAAGTAGAGGTAAATGCATGAGACTTCATTTTAAGGATGCTTGTGAACAGCAATTACACTTTCTGTGTGACCTTTTAAAAAACAATTGCTTTTTCAAGATATGAGTTGTTTACCCTTTTCCTTGTCATTTGAAATATTATTGAAAGTATTTTATAGGTAGTGAATTTGAATAGCTGTGAATAACTATAAGCATGCATTTACATCCTGTGAATGTATATTTGTTTTAATACTTCAGAATTGATTAGATCTAGCAGTTGACTACAGTCTCATCACAATCTTTTTCTGAAAATAAATAATTACAGCCATCCTTCCTGCTTAAGTTTTCATGCTGCATATTGAGTCACTGTACTTCTAATTCTACTCGTCAGGATAAAGTAGATGTGATTTTCAGAGTTTTTAGTGAAGTGTTTCACTTTTCCACTCTACTGTGCTACTTCTTAACATATGCCTCTGTCAGATTTTGGCTGAAATTCTCCCATTTTGTAAAGAGAAAGACAACAGAAGTACCTTTGAGAAAAAAATACTAACATCCTTAAAAAATTATTGTCCTGAATAAATTGCACACTAAGTACACATACTTTTTTTTTTTTTGGAGTTGGAGTCTCACTCTGTCAGCCAGACTGGAGTGCAGTGGCACACTCCCGCCCACCACAGCCTCAACCTGCTGGGTTCTGGCGATCCTTCCACTCAGCCTTCCAAGTAGCTGGAACTACAGGCTGGCTAATTTTTTATTTATTGTAGAGATGTGGTCTCGCCAAGTTGCCCAGGTGGGTCTTGAACCTGCAAGCTCAGGCAATCCACTCACCCTCGACCTCCAAAGTGCGGGATTACAGGCTGAGCCACCGAACCTGGACAGTGCACATATCTTACCAGAGTTTTTCAGAAGAGGAGTTTTTAATAGTTTTGATTTATACTCAAAGGTGGGATAGAGGAGAAAGTTTGGAACTGAGTGCCCAAATGGTGGCCTGCTAGACATGAATTTTTTTGTCCCATGTTTTATTTTTAAAGTCCATATTATTTGCCAAAGTCTTGTTCTTTTGTACTTCATTTGCATTATTTCCCTGGCCTGTATAGTGTATGATACCTGAGTTTATGAGTACTGGGTATCTGAAACTTCCACTTCGGATCTTGAGAAGATAGCCCAGCCTGAAATGACCCATTATACCTTGAATAACTAGGAAACCAGACAATATAGGAAGCAATGGGTTTCAGATACTGGAAAAGAAAGTATGGAGCACTGGTCCCCAGAAGAAGGAGAATGAGCAGAATAAGTCCTAAAAGTGCTTTAGCTGTCAGATTAAAATATTTTCCGGCATGCAGATCAGAGAGAGAAAACACCAACAGCACCTGGTCTCACTAAATCGAGGAGACAGAGTTCAGAGTTCTGGAAGGAATTTGCAGGGTTGAGTACCAGAGAGAAATTTTGAGTGCAAAGACAGAGTGAGATATCAAAACCTTTAGAGACCTTTCTTGAGGCTTTGGCTCTATCATGATATGTGCATGTGTGTAGGGAGACGCGGGTAGAGAAAAAATTGCTGAAACAGAATAAATGAGATGAGACAATCATCGGAACACAAATGGGGTTGGCAATACTTGGTGTTCCTGCCAGACAGAGGTAGAAGATCTCTGAATACATAGAGTATTGTGCAGTGTCCTCAGAAGGGTATTGTCTTGGTATTGGTACCAAATCAGCCCCAGACTATAGAATAAACTGGAACCATAATAGCAAAGCTTCAAATCACTTTTGGAAAGAATCAGAATAATCCTGCGTAACACAACTTCATCATAGCAAAAAGCCCAAAAAGGTAATTTAAAACATTCAGCATCCAACAATGTAAAATTTGTGATTTCTAGTATCCATCCCAATGATCAGTCATGCAAAGAGTAGGAAAACATAACATGTAACCAAGAGGCAAAAAATTAATCAACAGAAACAGAGCCAAAAATAAAAAAAAGATGATTCTTAAGAAATAAGGATGTTAGGGCATAATTATAAATGTATCCCTTATCTTCAGGAAGGTAGAAGATAGACTATAAGGAAGACAGAAGATATTTACAAATATGCATATTTAGCATCTAAAGATTAAAAATAAAGTATCCAAATGAAAACAAAACCAGAAGCTGCAGAGGAAATCTGTCAACTTGAAGAAATGGGAATATTCACCACCCAAAATAAACTATAAGAAGGAAAAGAGACTGAAAAATGAACAGAACATCAGTGAGTGCTCGGGAAGCATCACGTATTCCAAACAAATGTATACTTGGCATCTCAAACAAAGAGGAAAGATAAAGAAACAAAAAAAGTAGTTGAGGAAATAATAAAAAATTCAGATTTCATAAGAACTACACATCCATAGTTAAAAGAAACTCTAAGAAGAAAAAAATAAAGTACATCAAGACACAAGATTGTCAAATTGCTAAAAACTAGTGATAAGAGAATATTTTAAATTCGAAGGGGGGAAAGAATCCTTTTGTATCGGTTTTCTATTGCTGTCTGACAATTACCACTAACTTAGGAGCTTGAAGCAACTCCTACTTACCAGATCACAGTTCTGTTGATCAGAAGCCCTGTGGGCTCAAATGGGATTTCTGCTTATGGTCTCACAGGTGTAAAATCAAGGTGGTAGCCTGGGCTCTCTTTTTTTGAGTTGAGTTGAAGTCTCACTCCACTGCCCAGGCTGGAGTGCAGTGGCACGTGCATGGCCACCCCAGCATCGACCTGCTGGGCTTTGGCGAGCCTTCTGTTTCAGCCATTCAAGGAGCTGGAACTACAGGTGCACACTACCGCACCCAGCTAATTTTTGATTTATTGTAGAGAGGAGCTCTTGCTAAGTTGCCCAGGCTGTTCTCGAATCCATGGGCTCAGGCAATCCCCTCACCTAGGTCTCCCAAAGTGCTGGAATGACAGGCTGAGCCACCGATCCTGCCAGCCTGGACTCTTAACTGGAGGCTGTAGAAAAAAGTTCTTTCTCAAACTCATTCTGGTTCTTGGTAAGATTTAATTTCTCGTGAATGTAGGACTAAAGCCTCCATTTCCTCCCTGGCTGGCACACAGGGCCTGTTTTCTTTCTCCCTGTGGCTATCTGCCTTCCTTTCATGCTTAAAATATCTTTGACTTTCTCTTCTATCACCAACTTGAAAAAACTCTGCTTTAAAACGTTCCTATCATGGTGTGATGTCAGCTAGCTTATCCTCTATGGAAAGCTGTATGGTGAGTTCTAAAATAAATCAAAAAATCAGCTGGGCGTGGTAGCGCGCGCCTGTAATTCTGGCTACTTGGAAGGCTGAGGCGGAAGGATCGCCGGAGCCCAGCAGGTCGAGGCTGCGGTGACTGGGAGCAGCCACGGCACTCCAGTCTGGGTGACAGAGTGAGGCTCCAACTCAAAAAAAGAAAAAAGAAAAAAAGAAAAGAACTAAAAGTCAAGCTTCTATATGGCCTAGCAGTCCCTTTACTGGGAATATACCCGGAGGAACATAAATTCCTCTATCCAAAAGACACTAGCACATGCATGTTTATTGCCACACTATTCATAATAGCAAAAACAAGGAACCAACCCAGATATCCATTGAAAATGGACAGGATAAAGAAAATGTGGTATATATACATGATGGAATACTATGTAACTGGGAAGAAGAACCAAATCATGGCCTTAGAAGCAACTTGGACGCAGTTGGAGTCTCTGGTACTAAGTGAACTATCACAGAATCAAAGGACTGAATACTGCATGTTCTCGCTCATAAGTGGGCCCTGAGCAATAGTCACACTAGCACAAGGTTGGGATTCGCAAATGCCTAGGGAGAGGGGAAGGTGAGATGCACATAACAACATAAAGGGTACCTGGCCCACTACCAAGGGAGGAGAGGGCCCACCAGAAGCCCAAACCTCACCTGCATGCAGCCTATTTATAGGTCTTCATTTGTACCCTACAACTCTAAAATAAATAAAACAAAAATCAAAACTCTCCTATGATCAATGAGGTCCACCCAGATCATTTCTGTTTCAATCACTTCAAAGTCAAATCATTAGTTACATTAAATACATCTGCAAAATAATTTTTTAGCAATGTAGTGAACTTGCTTTAAGCTGATAGACAGTATAAGGAAAAACCAACAGAGAACATCAAAGTTAGTCACGAGAGACTGCATACATCTCCCTTAAAAATGGACTCAGGCAAGGTTGTTCATGCTTGTCACTTAAATATTGGGTGGGAGATCTTAGCTTGTGGAATAAAATGAGATAAATAAACAAAAGTCATATTTGGTGGAAGAGAAGAAATCAGATTCTTTATTTGCAGATGACATGGTCATCAATAGAGATAATTCTAAGGAATTTACAAAATCTCTACTTAATACATAAATTTAGCAAGGGCACAGGACACAGGCTCAATATACAACAAAACACTCGAATTATATATTCTGGCAAAAAATAGTAAGAAAAAAATTAAGTATAAAAATTGAAGTACTTAGAAATAAATTAAATAAAATATGTGCAAACCCTGTATAGGGGCTACTACAAAATATTTCTAAAGAATTTTTGAACTTAAAGGAATTAAGAGATATGCCATGCTTATGAATTCTAACAAGTCATGGATATTGATAAAATGTTAGTTATGCCCACATTAATCTGTGGATTCTGTGATCACAAGCAATATCTAGTAGGATGCTATTACAGAAGGTAAAGTATAGAATAAAGTTTATACAGGACTGCTTTCTGCAGAAAAATATTGATGATACATAATTTATATGAAATACAAAGAACTAAGAATCATTTTTACAAAGGCTTGAAAACGGCAACGTTGAAGATGGTTAACTACCTGGTTTTAAGACTATATAAAGCTGATGTAAGCAAATCAGTGTTGTGATCATGTAAAGATAGACACACAAATAGAAAAGAATAGAAAGTCCTGAAATGGACCCAACCCTAAATGGCTAATGATTTTCCTTTAAATGTCCAAGGTAACTCACTGGGGAAAGGATAATTTTTTTAAAAAATGGTTTTGGAACAATTAACCATGTACACATATTACTCAATAAGATAACCCAACTAAAATGGGGAAATTATTGGAGCAGAAGTTTCACCAATGAAGATATACCAATGGCAAATAAATAAACACACACAGAAAGACAACTGGCTTCATTATCTATTACAAAAATGCAATTTAGAGCCACATGAAATATCCTACCATTTACACACTAGAATGGCTGAAATGGAAGGAACTGACAATGCCAGGTGTTAGCAAGAATGTGAAACAACTGATTGGAACTCTTATACCTTTTGAAACAGTGCAAAAGAGTACAACCATTTGAAAATGTTTGCCAGTTTCCTACACAATTAAATCGCTATCACATGCCCCAGCAGTTCCATTTTGAGGTATTTTATCCAAAAGATATAAAAGTCTGTGTCCACACAAAGACACAACTTCTTATAGCAGCTTTGTTCAAAATATCTAACACTGAAAAGCACCACATGCTTATCATTTTGTTAATAAACAAGTTTTGATATGCTCATATCATGAAAATCTGCTTAGCAATAAACATAAGCTAATTACTAGTACATATAGCAATGTAGATGCATCGCTAAAGTGTTAGGTTACGTGCAAGAAGCCAGGCACAACATTGCAGATTAGTGGTTGCCAAGGGCCACGACTAGCGTGGAGAAGAATGATATCAAAAGTGTGTAACAGATTCTTGCAGGGACAAGAATATTTCCTATACCAAGATTGTGAGGAGGTGCATAGCCACATGCATTTATTAAAAATCACCAAATTATACAATTGCTGAAGTTTTTGGTAAGCAAAATATACTTTAATTATGTTGGCCAAAAAAAAAAAGTACAGGATGCCAGAAGGGTGGAGGCAATGATGCACAGTCAAGTGGGACAGACAGTAAGAGGCCACCACTTTACCAGACACACTGCAGAAGCTGAAATAGACATCGAGTCGAAGGATAGGAGGTTCTCCTCTCTATGCCGTCTGGCAGAGGGTAGGTAACTGCAGACAGTGCCAGAGAATGATAGCTGAAGAAATGGCAGCCCAGATAGATGGAGACATAGTTTGTATTAGAATATCCAATATGACCGGAGAAAAAAATTTCAATGAGGACAATCTACCCTTTGCCTAGTACAGTTCCTGGTGTATAGAAGGCATGTAATCAATATTTTTGAAATAAAACAATGAGTCATGAAGATGGCTGAACAGAAAGACAGCAACACAAGTAAAGAATTCCTGATAGGAGGTGATTGACACATCCAGGAAGTCTGGCGGTTCGGTTCTTCTGAAAGTCCATGTTCTAAGTCAGGACTGGAGTTTCCTTAGAGGGACGATCAGAAGGGGAGAATTAGGGAAGAAACCAAAGCAATATTTAGCTAGGCACTGTGCTAAATATTTACTTTTTTTTTTAGTTGAAGTCTCACTCTTTGTCACCCAGGCTGGAGTACAGTGGCATGTTCAGGGCCAATGCAGCCTCGACCTGCTGGGCTCAGGTGATCTTTCCGTCTTAGCCTTCCAAGTAACTGAAATTACAGACACTCACCACCACACCTGACTAGTTTTTGTGATTTATTGTAGACACAAGGTCTCATCAAGTTGCCCAGGCTGATCTTGAACCCCCGGGCTAAGGAATCCTCTCGTCTCGGCCTCCCAAAGTGCTGGGATTACAGGCTGAGCCACTGCACCTGGCCAATTTTTACATTTATATGCTCATTAGATTCTCATATCAACTATGTAATGTAAATATTCTTTTACCCCCATTTTATAGTTGTGAACACAGGGGTTTTTGTTTATTTTTACATGTTTTGTTTTATTTTTTAATTGACAAATAAAAATTGCATATATCCAAATGTTCTCTTGAACATTCTATGTATTTATCACATACAGCATGATGTTTGAAATATATATACATTGTGGAATGGCTCATTTGAGCTAATTAACAATATGTATTGCCTCACATATCATTTTTGGTGGTTCAAAACACTTAAAATTTACATGTTAGCAATTTTCAAAATACAATACATTGTTATTAACAATGGTCACCACATTGCACAATAGATTTCCTTAAATTTTTTCTCCTAACGGAAATTTTGTATGCCTTGACCAAGGTCTCCTCAATTCTCCGTCTTCCCCTCTTCCCCAGTCCCTGGTAACCACCATTCTATTCCCTACTTCTATAAATTCGACTTTTTTAAGATTCCACATAGAACTGAGACCATGTGGTATTTGTTTTTCTGTATCTGGCTTATTTTACTTAGCATAATGTCCTCCTGGTTCATCCATGTTGTCACAAATAACTGGGTTTCCTTCTTTTACAGGGTACAGTGTTCCATTGTATGTATGCACCATATTTTCTTTACGTATCCATTGATTAGCACTTAGGTTGAGTCTGTATCTTGGTTATTGTAAATGATACAGCAGTAAACATGGGAGTTTGGATATCTCTTGGACAAACTGATTTCTTTTCTTTTGGATATATGCACAGTAGTGGGATTCCTGGATCGTGTGGCAGTGCTACTTTTAATTTTTTGAGAAAACTTCATACTGCTTTTAATAATGGCTGTACTAACTTACATTCCCACCAGTAGTATACAATGGTCCCCTTTTCACTACATCATTGCTAACCCTTGCTGTCTTTTGTTTTTGTGTTTTGCTTTTTTTTTCTTGTAAAAGCTATTACAACAGATGTGAGGTAATATCTCATTGAGGTTTTAATTTTTCATTCTCTAATAATTAGTAATATGCATTTTTTTACATATACCTGTTGGCCATTTGTATGTTCTCTTTTGAGAAATGTCTTTTTAAGTCCTTTACCCAATTTTCAATCATGTTATTTATTTCCTTGTCGTTGAATTTTTTTGAGTTCCGTATGTAATTTGGGTGTCAACCCCTTATTTGTTATATGGTTTGCAAGTATTTTCTCCCAATGGGTGGGCTGTGTCTTCACTCTGTTGACTGAGAGAAAACTAAGTTTTGAAAAGTTTACATTACTAATTTGTTCAAGAGCTCACTTCTATCAGTTGAAAAACCTAGAATTCATGCTGCCTGAACTACAAACTACATTTATTTTTCATTGCCCCAACCTGGCTTCCAGCCAAGCAGAGCCCCAGTCCTGGACAGACTGAGTTCCTAGGTGCTGACCCAAAGAATACAGAAAACTCAAGACATTCCCAGAAGTTTCATGGTAGAACAGTGACCCCTGACAAGGTTTAAAAGTGTTACTGCATCAGCTTGTGAGCGATAAGACTGGTATCTACCTCCAGGATATCAGACTTCATCCAGGCAAAAAGATTATATTGTACATATAATCATATAGTGTTATGTGTTATTTTGAACACTTTAGTTAACATTTTTCCCATCAAGTGCAAGTTAATGGTACTAAAATAATGCTCCTCTTTCCCATTGGTTGCATTTGGGCTATATCATGCTGTTAAGACACTTTTTACCCTTCCTACTCATGATAACCTTGCATCTTCAGGGTCACATGGTATCGGGGAGACTGGATACTACAGCCTGAGTCACTTCTCCCCCAACACAAGCATACAGTAGCCCATTCTACACAGTTCTTGCCCCACACAGAGGCATTCACACTGCCTTCTCAATTCAGTAGGGGCAGTTTGAACTTCTTTCTCATGGTGGACAGAGAACCAACACTACCACATGAAGTCACATTTTTATACTCTGTTCCCATTCACTGGAACAATGATTGTATGAGGAGTGCAGGGATGGCTGAGGCTTTAATTGTATCCGAAAATTAGAAATAACGACTGGGTCTTTGGGATTTTATAAAGATTAATAGATACTGGTCATTGCAGGAGTTTGAAAAGCTTTATGAAAAGGAGCTTATCATGTTGAAAAGTTTGACATGAAATGGTGGTTGTGTTGAGGTATTGGGGTGTTTGAGCCATGTGAGGAGGTCCGGGCGGGGGTGGGGAGGGAGTGAGAGAAAATAGTGATTCAGTTGTGGCATAAAAGACATTTTTAAAAAATTTATCTAAAGATGTGGGGTACAATTCAGGATTAGGTATACAAGTGGACATCACCCAGGTAAAATTTGGGCCTCCCTTTGGTAACCACTTTGTCTGGTTTGAGATTGGTACCCTTACTGATGTTGTGTTCCACTACTGCCAATCCCTTTCTTATAGTATTATGGTAAATGTTTAGGATCCATTTATGAGTGAAAACATGTTGTACTCTGTTCTTTGTTTCTGTGACAAATCACTGAGTATTATAGACTCTAAATCCATCCAAGTTGATAATGGACATTTTTAAGAGGACATCATAAGAGGTATGAGAGATTTTTCAAAACGTAGCCCTATTATTGGTACTTTTATATTAACTGTTTCTCTGTGGTTAGAAATGCTTTCAAAAATGAATGAGAATTTTGATAGATGTTGCTACACCTTTATCACTGTTAATGCCACCAAGAATTTGTGTCCCACACATATTCACACATTATTGTGGAAAAATGGAATAAACATACAGCCAATATAAAAAAGGCAGTTCGCCTACTAAGTGTTTATTGAAATGAGACACCAACATTATCCTTGGCTTTTGACCAGATGAGGCCAAATATTAGAGTCTGACAATTGTGAAGCAGTTGGTGCATTTCTCTTTAAGTTAGACAACCTCTAATGTAATGTAGCACAAAAGTACATGAGTGTAAGCTAATAGAAAACAAATAAAACAGATGAGAAACCATTCTGGTCCAAATTGACTTATGGTCTATGCTATCCCTTGAGCTGTTTTTACTGTTGACTCATATGGTGGATGGTAATGCACCGATAGGGTTCTGGACAAGACAAGTTGCTGCCTGTGAAATGGAGTCTGCATTCATCATACATATATTAATTGATTCATTAATATGAGATACACAATTTTTTTCTTCTACGTGCCATGTTTAGACTTGTTATGACTAACAGAACCCAAAATACCTTGTTTTAAAAGCTGAGGAGAATTTGCCTTAAGCACAAGCAAGCAGCCTGAAACATTTTAAGCCAATACTTTTTCCACTTTTTCATTTTTTTAAATAAAGAATCCTCAGTATGCCTTCCCTTTTTTTTCCATACATAATATAAAACACTAGATACACAATCAGATATGTTTCTATATGGTTTTCTTCAACACACTTTCTAAGTGAAACAGGATATTATACTTGCCCTTGAAATTAAGTAATAAAGATGCTATTGTTTTTATAAAATTCTTTCTTCGGGCCATAAATATTATGTTTTGGGGGTGTCTATTGTATGCTTAGCATGTGCTAAGTAATTCTGAGTGACATAGAGGAAGCAAAAGACAAGGTTTTTGACCTCAAAAATTTACTATATAGTTAGAGAGACAAGGGAAGTGCATGAAATAACTGGAAAGACAATAAAATAGTAGAATGATAAATTGTGTGACATGATAAAGAATAGTCAAAAGCAATTATAAACCTGGTCCTAAGAGAATAGGAGAATGCATCTGTGCTAGACATTTAACATGAGCAGATGCAGAAATGAGAGTGGAAACCCCTAATACGAACTATATATGCATTCCTTTACTCTCGACAAAATGAACTATGAAAAAGTTCAACACAAGGCAGAAAAATGTATTGCAATGGTACGAATGTTGGTACCCCCTCCAAAATCTTATGTTGGAACACAGCACCCAATACGAGAGTACTAAGAGGTGGAACCATTTGGAAGATGCTTGAAGTCATGAGGTCTTCACCCTCTTGAAGGGATTAGTGCCCTCATAAAAGAGGTTGAAGGGAACTGCCTTGCCCTTCTGACATGGGGGCAAGGGCACAGCAAAAATGTGCCATCTCTGAGGCAGAGCATAAGCCTTTACCAGACACTGGGTGTGTCATTACTTTGATCTCGAACTCCTAGCCTCCAAACTGTGAGAATGAAATTTCTGTTGTTTGCAAATGACAGTATAAATTAATTTGTTATAGTAGCCAGAATGGACTAAGACATCTAGATTTTGTGAAAATAATAGTCATTTAGCATCTTAAGTATATGATAGAATAAATGGAGAAAATAGTGTAAATAAACGTTCTGGTAGAAACTAAACTCCTTTCACATATCAGGGTAGTGTTACCCCACCATTACCAATCATATGACAAAGTGAAAACTAGATATTTGAAGGAAATCTTCGGTTTTTCTAATTTCGTTCCTTTTATAAGTAGGCTTTAAAATCATATTAAAGAAATATGAGGCTACAAAATAGCATCAAACACCAGACTGTCTAGTAACACCCACACTTGTAAACATTTTGCTTTGTTTATTGTGTGAAGCTCAGATGAACTTTCTCTTTCATGTCCATATCCATGACTCTTCTCTAATAATGCTAAAGTCCTTAATAATATAACGTGACGATCATACAACTTTATCTTTAACCTATCAACCCCAAATAATGTAGTCATCCTCTCACTCTTTCAACAACGATTCTATTGCAGTCATTGTGCTCGGCACTGAGGATACATCCAGATGGAATGAATTCTGATAAATTAGGTAAATGCTTCTGTTTAAGTTGGAACTAGGAGAGTTAAGCATGATTGAAGTTGAACTTATATTTTTTAATCTTTCAAAAAGTTCACGATATAAGGGATACTAATTTCAGATGTATCTTCACTATGTGCCACACATAATAATTGTACTTGGATATGGATGAGTATTAGACATTTTCCATTCTATCAGAATCAGAGGAATAAAGCAAACATGTTTCCTGACATTCATGTCAATGTGGTAACATATGTTCTTTTGATTTGTAGAATAGAAACTCATTAGAAATGGGTTGGCGATATCACCGTTTTAAAAATGACAATTTGATTCGTTAATTAGGAAAGTAAAATTTATAGTAAACCAAGAACAAAATCTCAATCATATCCCTACCCCTCAAAAAACTAGCCAACATGAAAAATGGCTTCTCGCCGGGTTCGGTGGCTCAGCCTGTAATCCCGCGCCTTTGGGAGGCTGAGGTGAGTGGATTGCCTGAGCCTGCGGGTTCGAGACCCGCCTGGGCAGCGAGACCTCATCTCTACAATAAATCAAAAAAATCAGCTGGGCGTGGTAGCACATGCCTGTAATTCCGGCTACCCGGAAGGCTGAGGTGGAAGGATCGCCGGAGCCCAGCAGGTCAAGGCTAAGGTGGCCGGGAGCGGCCACTGCACTCCAGTCTGGGTGACAGAGTAAGACTCCAACTCAAAAAAAAAAAAAGAAAAGAAAAGAAAAATGGCTTCCCTTCTAAATGATCTTGAAATTTGATAAATATGTTGAACTTGAGTATTTTTTAGTTTAAGAAACTTCTTTTATGCAAGGGATGATTCTATGGGTATATGAACAGAATGTAGTTATACTTGTTGCAATTCAATTAAAAATTGAAGTAATTATGTTGGATAGTGAATAGCATCTGACTTATTAAAAACTTACTAACAAGTTTACTTGAATCATCTTAATATTTTAAATAATATTATTAAAAAGGCTAACTAGTTGTTCTGGTTATCTAAGCAAAACTTGGATTGAGGCGCACGCGCACACAGACACACACACACACACACACACACACACACACACACACACACACACCCTTTTTTGAGTCCCCCAAAATAAAAAGCATCAAGGGTGGTTAAGAACAACTGTGAGAGGACATTGTGCAACTCTCCCTAAAGTTGATTTTGAATGGTCTACATATGGACCAAGTGTCTATTATACTCCTTTAAACGTTTTTTTTAAAGCTATGTGAAATAATTTTTAGAATAAATCCATTATTGGACTATTTGGGAGCCAAGAGCTGATAATATTATTGTAATCAAATCTGATATTTAAAATAATTTAATAAGATGTTAAACCTACACGTTACATGTACAAGTAATAACAGTCTCCGAGTTTAAGGAATTTATGTCATACGAAGGACATGACAGGAAAAGTTTCATCGCAAATGTGTGTACCTTTCAGAGGCAATTATTCATCCTGTTTGGTTGTGGATTATTATAGAAAGATGCATTGGCCACTGAGGGCAAGGGGCTACATGACATGGAGTCAGAATCATTACGATATATAGTAAAAAAATCACCAACACTTCTATTTCTTTGACAACATCGGATAAAAACTTTACTCCTTGACTATAGCTATGTCATTCTCATAGCAAAAAAGTAAGGAAAAGATTTACCTAATTACTTTTTATTGGTAGAAAAACTTTGTTTATCAAAAGAAAGGCATCTTAAAAATATTAGCATCCCTGTTTGTCTTTGAGGAACGTTCTGTACATTCATGTTAAGATAATCTCTTATCATGGAACCAACCGTGCTGTCCATCAAAAGAGGACTGGATTAAAAAAATGTGGTACACATACACAATGGAATATTATGCAGCCATAAAAAGAACAAAATCATGAGTTTTGCAACAACCTGGATGGAATTAGAGTTTATAACACTGAGTGATCTCTCACAGAAACAAAGATCTGAGCATCACATGTTCTCACTCATAAGTGGACCTTGAACAACTACCGTAATACTATAAGAAAAGGATTGACAGTGGCGGGAAACTATGGGGGGGCAGGGAGGGAAAGAGAGGTGAGATTAACAGTCGTCAGTATCTGTCTGGGGAAAGGGGGGCACACCTCATCAACAAGGGTACCTGCACAATGAATATTTGTATACCTAACCCTTAACTGTACCCCACAACTTTAAAATAAAAATACATATTAAAAAAAGATAATCTCTATGCTGCCTATGATAAAAAAGTCCGTAATGATAGACTCTTTTTTATACAGAGAGTACTATGGGAGTTAAGAAACATGAGAGGTTGTTATGGCTTAGAGAAGTAACTCTGTTGTTCTCAAAGATTTCAAATCATAGGTAATATTTCAGCTTGGGCCCGAAAGCTCATGAGAACTGAAATAAACATAGAGGGTGGAATTCTAGGACTCTTGAATTCTTGTCCTTGTTCTGCTACTTAGTCGTGCCGTCTTACACGAGTCACTTAAATTTTCCTAAATTTAACCTGCTTCATTCATAAAATGTGAACAATTGCAAATTCTATGTTTTGAACACCAATGACCATAGAAATTCTGCAAAGTAACACTATTTACAGATTAACTATTTGGATCTGCAAGTTTATGATTCAAACTCAGGCCTTATCAATTTCAATTCCACCCATTCCTTCTTCCTGTATACCTTGTTTGTTTTTCTCCCAAGACTATTCTAAAGAAAACATAAAATAAACTCTAAAAAGCTGCAGAGATACTATGCCTATATGTATTGCTATGATGAGGATTTTAATCTGTAGTGAGTCTGGGCATTCCAATCAGTGTAAATCAAATCATAGAGACCTGATTTAACTCATCATCTAATCATTACGATCATAGGGCTCTACCAAGAAAGCAATTGCATAACAAAAATGACTTCACATTTATGTTTTATTATGAATTTTATTGTTCATAATAAATTATATCATAATAAATTAAAGTTATTGTCATAACTTGTTGATTATCTACTTATTATGTGTGTTATATCTCAAAGAATATCTAGAAATTTCCCTAGTGTATCAATAACGTTCATAAATCTTGGCAGACCCTAGTGCATAAACCATAGCTCTTATTGCAAAGTGTTTTAGAGTTAGTTGTTTCTTTTGCTTATGAGATTTCTAGTTAACTTTTAAAGATGCCATATTCCTTGAACTGTGCAGTGGCTGGTATCTGCCTGAATGTAGAACAGGTCTGCTAATAGCACATTGTTTACCTACCCATGAATCTCAAATCAATCACTAAAGAGTCCAAAAAGAAGGCCAATTATAAACATTTCTAAAAGGAACTGGTTGCTAACACTCGTTTTGAATCAATTTTAATTTAGTTTCTGCTAGAATTCTGGAGAAAAATACTGATTTATTATTCCATGATATTATGTACATTATTCTCAACTATGAATGTCTTTTTTTTGCAGTAAGATTCAAAACTTGGAGAAATGCAATTTTTATTTTTCATTAACTTTTCCTGGGTTCGCTTGGTTAATTCTAAATGGTTTATTGAAAATGAGTAAAATACTTGCTAATTATAGCCTGTTGATCAGTGTCCTGAATTACCATGCTCTTTTGTAAATGGAATTTACATTGCTGAAAGAAAAAAAAAAACTTCATTTAATATGTCTGCTTATGTTGGAAAAGACCTTTAGTCATTTTAAGTGAACTCCATTAATGGTCTAGGATTGGTGAATTGGTTAAAGGCAGAAATGATGTTTATGTGCAGATTCTGCTTTACTCGATCAATTGTAGATACAGAAATGATGGGACAAATGTCGGAATTATTAAATTAGAGAACCAAGTGTCAGATTTCCTATTTTTGGATTTCGTACCTGGTCCACAGTTCACCTTCACTTGAATAACGATGGAGATATACCACATTCTCAGGAATTAATTTGATTCTTTATTATAAACAATTACCTAGACATTTTTCTCTAAACATTCCCTCTAAATTTGACTTCTGAGTTAGTTTACCTGTTAGTAGAAGTAGGTAAACCACCTAGGAAACTCCTTCACTAGTACCTGACTCAATGCAGATTAATGGATACCTTGTATATTTTTCAGTAGTACAAATAGTATGGAGTATTTTCATAGCAAAACTACATTTCTGTCCTTACCTACTCTGGAAAATCAACTGCTTTCAAATGATGCAATATTGCTATCTGAAGCAGTTTGAAAAATTGCATGGAAATCCTTTTTTTTTTTTTTCGAGTTGGAGTCTCACTCTGTCGCCCAGACTGGAGTGCAGTGGCTGCTCCCGGCCACTGCAGCCTTGCCTGCTGGGCTCCGGCAATCCTTCCACCTCAGCCTTCCGAGTAGCCGGAATTACAGGCGCGCGCTACCACGTCCGGCTAATTTTTTGATTTATTGTAGAGATGAAGTCTCACCTGCCCAGGCTGGTCTCGAACCCGAGGGCTCAGGCAATCCACTCACCTCAGCCTCCCAAAGGTGCGGGATTACAGGCTGAGCCACCGAGCCCGGCTTTTTTTTTTAACCCTATGAATTTGAGTAGTATTTGTAGCAGTAAATTGTTCTGTTTAAAAAACATGGGTCATCAAAAAGGTCTTTTCTAAAGAGATGTTCAGTCTTTTCACATGTTTTTCATGGTCTGTGTAACACATTTATTTCTAAGGAGCGATTACAAATAAATACTTATCATCACAGAACTTATATAAAATAATGATATTTAAAAAGGACCAGTGTTCTGGATTATCTCCTCCCTTGAATCACCCTCTCTCTCATTTGAAAGATTATAAATAAAATTAAGGCCAAGCATAAAATAAATCAGATTTTTTGTTTTTTTTCTCCATTGTGAAGGCATGTTAGCAAGTAATTGCATTCATTGTAAAATATGAGCAAAATATTTAATGAACAACAATTTATTTTATTCCATAATCTTTAAAATATAGTTTTCCTATTCATGGAATTGTCATTATTTGCTACCTTACTCTGGTAATACCTAGAATAATAATCTTAATGATTTAAATGTGTTAGGAAGTATCTAGCCTAGCCCCTTAATTTTTATAGAGAAGGAAGATATGGGAGGAAGACAAGGTGACCTGGACACTTTATAACAGAGAGGACATGGAGATGAATGATTCTCACATTATATTTATAATTTCTGGGTATGTTATTGATCTGCCTAATTTTGTATTTGAGGAATTCTATAAATTCATTTTACTATTGAGAATTAGCACAAACTGCACATCTTAAGTATATTTTGTTCTTCAATTATTTTCTTCATTAAACATGCTCATCATTTTGCTACTTTGATGCAACTTCTATTCACAAATGCTTGGCTGTAGATATTTATGGTATTTAACAACTCACTTCAGAGATGGTAGACTGACCTGTGCCATATTTTGGATAATCTCCTCTAGCCCTTTAATATTAAGTTTAAATGATTGAATTTCATAAATGCAAGCAAAAACTATGATCTTTGTCTGAATTTTATATACATTTTCTCTTTTCCAACTGCTCTTGAAACACAAAGATATTTTTGATTAAGTTTCTTAATTTTCAGTCAATAAATTCATAATTGGGCAATTTATAGCATTATTACTTCTTAAGGTGACTGAGTTTTAGGACACAGCTGCACCATTGTTCTGGCCAACACAATTGTTTGTAAAGCTGTGGAAAACATTTGCAGATGAGTACATTTTGGGAAACTTTGTGCAGACATGCAAGTATAAATAAGCTTTCTATGTATGACTCACTGCTATATCTTTGCAGACAGACCAAGGAGAGGAAATAAAAACTCTACATTTTGGTAATTCTTTTCTTGCAGAACAACTTGTTAATACACAGAAAGACATTTCAAGTTTTGATTTAAATGGAAATTGGTTAAATCAAATGAGTAATTGGAGTGCCATGTATAGATATGAACATGTATAGACTATCTGATACTTCACAAAGTGGTCCCTAACACTTAAATCGGTAAAGCGAAAGCAACTAATCTGTCAGGCAGATAAGTGCTATTAAGTTGAATTGACTAGAGCATAAACTGTGATTCAGAAGGTTTAAGATGTGATTGACAGACACATTGATCATGATGCTGGTCAAAGATAATGACTCAATCAACTCTATTTGATAGAATCACACCGGTGTCTTGGTTATTGTACCAATGAGAGAGTGCTTTCTTTGTATTATCCTCCCATTCTCACACAGGCATGTTTATTCATGTCATTCACAGATTTAGGTTGAAATTTTTTTAAGTTTCATTTTTTTTCTATATCCTCACAGCCTTTCCAGTATTTTCAAAATATTGGATGACTCAATGCAATATGGCCTGTCCTCTATAATTTAGTTTCTAGACAATTCTGGAAACTACAGACTGCATATTTAGTGGTTTTAACTGTGTTTTCATTCCTCGTAGATACAAATTCATATATAGTTCACCTAAAATTGCACCAAAATATGGAAAAAAATTTCATGACTTAAGATTTACTTGTTTAAGGCAGTATTTCATTCATGCTATTTACCAAATTACATAATATCAACTAATTCTAGAACAATCTGTATAATTAAATGCAAAGTAACTTAAAGAGAACAAACAAAAAAAACCCATACATTTTCTACTAACACATCTCTACAATATGTTGAAGCTTGCACACCAAAAGAAGTAATATGTTTGTATCTATTAAACATTGTGGGAAAATGTCCTCTTCTTTCTCTTTAAATTGGAAGACACTGTTGAACAAGGCACCAGTCCAGATCACATTCCCTGTTAGAAAAAAGAGAGATGAAGCTCTTACTCACTTCCACAATTCAAAGAACTAGATGTGGAGAAAAGGATTGAGAAGGAGTCTGTGGATCTAGAAAGACAGTAGCAGCAAGTGTAGGTAAATGTACTGAGGTGGTATATTATTAACATAGTTTTTAAATATTTTATTCACAGAACTGCTTCCTTCAGTCATTGCAAAAGGTCTCAGAATTATTTCTAAGGGATTCTGGTGCCCGATGGACTCAGTTGAAGCTTGCAGGTGTATAGTTCAGCAAAGATCATACTCGCTCTTCTTTTTTCCTCCACTCTTGTTATTTGAGTCACCAATTTGAAATGCACCATTACCACCAAATAACTATTTAGCAGTACACAATCACACAATTGTGTGAAGAGACAAACATAATGAAGGATACTGAGGAAACAGGATCCTTTATTCAGGGCACCTATCCTGCACTGAAATGATGGCAGGTTCTGTAGCTTTTGTAACAGAGTATCCTCTCAACAATTACCTCCAACTAATGGTATGCTAAACTGGACAGGAAATCAAGTCTTGGAATGAATAGCTCCATTGGTCCAAGTGACAGAGTGCCCAGGCACAGATTTAACATTGTCTCAAAAGAGTCAATGTTCTCATTATATAATTATAGCTCAGCTAAATTAAAGAATATTAATATCCTCTCTGATTTTATATTATTGCTTTCTCAATTCTGTATTATCTAATGACATATCTTATTGCTGGTATACGTAAATATCTAAATATTGTTTTTTCACTCACACCTTTGTTTTCTGAATCCCTTGATGTTTGTGAGTGAACAGAAAACTAAAGGCATCTGTGCATACAATATTACCATTGCCATATAAAAACTATTTTTAAAATATGAAGTCATTTTCTGTGCATACCTCTAGAAATGATAATTTAGGTGACTCTTACAAAGCGACTCACAAATGAAGTTTAAATAATGAAGGTCAAGAATTCATATCTAAGACATTATTTTTCAATTAATCAGAGTTTAAACACAGTTAGCCCTCCAAAGGAGTTTTTAAAATTGTGTGCTCAAATGAGATCATTTCTCCTTTCTTCTAAGTCAGTAGTTAGAATCTCCTGCTGTCTCTTCCTCTAGTACATCAATTGTTATGCTTTGTGAAATGAAGTCAGAGGCTGAACTCCATTACCCAGAGAAGCCTCAATATCATTTTCCCAATAAATGTTGGATGGTCGAATATGACAGGCCAAGAAAAATAATCATTTCTGAAAAACCTCTGCATTTCGAAGCACAATTCACAATACAACTGAGAAACAATTTTTTCAGAAATTAGAACTCAGAAAGCTTCTTCAACTCTAAGTAGAAAGGCTTGAGGAAAACTCATCAATTGTTTTGAGGTCTACTGGTTTTATTATTCCTCTCAGTCACTTGTTCCCTTATGTAAAACTGGAACTAACTCAAGGGCAGGAATATCAGTTGGGATATCCACGACAGTTTGAGTAGGGATGGCAGAATATCTGTAAAGAGGACTAGTAACAAGTTAATAAGCAATGACTTGGTTACATATATATATATATATATTTTTTTGAGTTAGACTCTCACTCAGTCACCCAGACTGGAGTGCAGTGGTCGCTTCCAGCCACTGCAGCATCGACTGCTGGGCTCCTGCGATCCTTCCGCCTCAGCCTTCCAAGTAGCGTGCTCTGCTAATTTTTTTGATTTAAAGTAGAGATGAGGTCTCGCCAAGTTGCCCAGGTGGGTCTCGAACTCGCGGGCTCAGGCAATTCACTCACCTCGGCCTCCCAAAGTGTGGGATTACGGGCTGAGCCACTGAGCCTGGTCAAGTTTTTTTTAACATATTTTTTATTTCAAAATTGTGAGATACAGTTAAGGGTTAGGTATACAAAAATGCATCGTTCAGGCACCCTTGCTGATAAGGGGTGTCCCCCTGTACCCCGATAGATATTGACTACGGTTAATCCCACCTCCCTTCCCCCTCTACTTCCCCCATAGTTTCCCACCACTGTCAATCCTTTTCTTATAGTGTTGATAGATGTTCAAGGTCCACTTATGAATGAGAACATGTGATACTCAGATCTTTTTTTCTGTGAGAGATCACTCAGTTTTATAAACTCTAGTTCCATACAGGTTGCTCTGAAATTCATGATTTTTTTCTTTTTTATGACTGTGTAGTATTCCATCGTGTATATGTACCACATTTTTTAAATCCAGTCCTATTTTGATGGACAGCATGGTTGGTCCCAGGTTCTTGCTATTGTGAACAATGCTGCAATAAACATACATGTGCAGGTATCTTTTTTATAGAGAGATTTGAGTTCTTCAGGGTATATTCCGAGTAGGGGGTTGCAGGGTCATATGGGAGCTTAATATTTATACCTTTTAGGAATCGCCACACTGCTTTCCACAGAGGTTGCACTAGTTTACACTCCCACCAACAGTGTAGAAAAGTTCCCTTTTCACCACATCCTCTCCAGCATCTGTTACTTTTTGAGTATTGATAATGGCCATTCTGACTGGAGTTAGGTGTTATCTCACTGTAGTTTTAATTTGTATCTCCTTGATAATTAGTGAGGTTGAACATTTCTTCATGTGTCTGTTGCTGCTTGTATATCTTCTTTTGAGAAGTGTCTGCTGGTTACATAAGTTTTAATGGGACTAATTTAATAATGCTAAATGCAATTTCCTAAAACCTTACAAAACTCCTACACATCCATCAATAAAATAAGTAGCTTTATGTATCAATTTATAAAATGTCATACAGCTATTAAAAAGAAACCTACATCTATGTAGCCAAAATAATATTCACAATGCTTCAAGAAAAAATAACCTCTTTTTCTTAAAGCATTGTGATATACTAAATAGCAAAATAAGTAGCGATAATTTAAAAAATAAACAATAAACATGCATGTTTGTTTATGTTTACACAAGCCTGGGAAAGGTGTGGAAATAGAGAGACAGATTTGTAAACTTGGTATGTTACTGACTGTGACGATCCAGTTTCAGCATTTTGCAAAGCATTATTTTAAAGAACCTTTTAAAAACTTAATAATTTCTTTCAAAACATGCATGTGAAAATATTTCCTCAAGTGACTGAATCCTCTATTTCAGAAGTTTAATTAAGTCCGACTGGCAGGTTTCTCACCTTCTCTAGGACTGTTTCTTTATCCAATGGAATAATAATACCTAGCTTTGGTGGTTGAGGTAGCAATTAGTAATATTATCTAGAATATCTAGAATTTCCAGCCAATGTACTAGAGTCAAATCATGGTTTGATGTGCCTATTTATACACTAAATGCCTAGTAATGATAGTTAAAATATTTTTTTAAGAAAGAAGCAATAGATATTATACCCAGGTGCCTGAAGAGCTCAATCTTTCCCTAGATTAGAAAGGGAATTGATGTATAAAGTAATGAGGGTGCCTGAAGCCAAGGGTTTACCAAGTGGGTTTCTATTATTCTGGTGTCCTGTGCTACTTGCAAGTATTACTCCCATGAATAATGAGAATTCAGAGGGCTTTTCAGGAAAAAAAAGGACAGAGCTAGTTTTTTGTTTAAGGGTAGGGTCTAGGTGGAGCTCCTTGTTTAAAGAAAGTTGAAAAATACTGCAGCCAGAAAGGCAGTTTGTGCAGGGTTGTGGACCTAAGGAGACAAAGAAGACATATATTCTTACAAGAAACCAAACATCATTATTTAATCATAATGAAAATAAATTTGAAATTCACAATTAAAAAAACCCTCTATATTTGGGACCTAAAGAATGCATTGCTCTGTAATCCATGAGTTAAAAGGAAATCTCAATAGAATTTATAAAATATGTTTAACTAAGTGAAAAAGAAAGTACATAGAACACAATTTATTGGATGAAGTTAAAGGTTTGCTTAGAAATAATGAGATAGCATTTAATAGATTAAAATATTAAAAATAAATATGTTCAACTAGAGAAAGTCATCAGATTAGATACAAAGTAGGTTATAGAAAATAAATAATAAAAACAAGAAATTAGTGAGGTAGAAAACAAATAAATTTGGGTGTACATCAACGAAATCAAACTGTTTTAAAATTAAATCGACAGCGTATTAGAAATAAATGTATATATGCCATGCTCATTAATGGAAAACTCAAAATGACAAATTGGATATTCCAATTGAAGTAATCTTTAATTCTAACAAGAATATTAGCAGGTTTTTATGACAATTAATTGAGTAAAATTCATATGGCAAGTGACTAGGACCAAGACAGAGAAGGATAATACAGATTAAGATTGACTTACCCTCCTGAATATCAAGACTTACTATAATATTACAATGAATAAAGTAAGATGATGTTGGGATAGAGATAAGCAAACAAACATAAGTAGCTAGCAATAAACCCAAATATATATATGGAAAATCCATATAAAACAGAGGTAGAATTACCAATAACCATCAATCTGTATTTATGCTCTTGTTTGTGCTGACAACCTCTTAATGAAGTAGAAAATCTTATGCTACTTTCCCATATATTGAACAGATCCAATTGATGGTTTCTTTGTTTAAGAAGAAATTTTATAGTATGTGAACTTGATTTCTTATCTCTGATCAGACTAGATCTTATTGGTAAACAGTATCCTGTAAAAGTAAGACAGGTGAACCCAAATGTATACCCTTTCTCTCCCCTTTCCTCCTTATTGACTTCAGTGGTCCTCCCTCTTTCTCTGGATAAATAGACTGTCAAAATAGAAAAATTAGGCAGAAAGAACAATAGCAATGAATGAGCAATATTCTCCACATATAAGATTTTTTTCTTTTTAATTAAAGATTCTGGAATATGTGAGAAGTGATGAGATTGAGAAAAGCAACACTCTAGCTCATATTTCTAATTCCTTGTTGGCTTTCTCATATACTAACTCATATGATGATAAATTAACTGCATGGTCAGAGTGGTTAAAAATGAATCTGGAACTTCTTTAGACATCAAAAAAATGTAAGAAAAATTTTGCCTGAAAGTAAATCATATTTAATGACCCATCAAGGTAGGGTCAGTCTATAAACCTAATCTTCAGTAAATTTTATATATTCCTGAACTCATAGACTTCCTTCACTTAAATTCTGGTTTACATCTTCAAGGCACCTTTAAAAAATATCTCCTAAAGATGTAGCTTGTTAACTGAGCTGTTTCTGAGTGCTTGCTATTGAAAGAGGGGAGATTCTTCAGTGCTGAATTTCAAGACTGTTAAACATGGGAACTGATGGATTAGATCATTAGGTAAAATGCCTCTGTAAGTAAGATTTGCCAAGTTTCTAATGTTACTAATCTTCAGCATACTGCAAAAATTGCTGTGGATTTACATGGAGCAATTTTTTTGAGTACAAGGAAGAAAACCTCATTACTCAGAGTTATTATTAATAATCACCATCATTAACATTACTGACAAGAGAGAAGTTATATGGCAAGTTATACTAGGTTAGTAGGAGAGACAGAAAACAGAAAAACTCTCCCCTGAGGACCCATAGTCTGTGTACAATTTGCACAGACAGTCTGCCGTAATGAGCTGTCTGTTAAGAAGATCTGGAGCTCTCTTACCAATTCTTCAAAGAGGTGAATTTTCCATGCATTTAATAGTTGCTGTCTTTAAGTAACTCTGAAGTTTCAACTAACTGTAAATGCAATTGGTGCCTTTATTTTGCAGGGTTTTTTTGTTTTTTAAGTTAAATGAATTTCATTCTCAAACCAGTATGTGAAAACAGTGCAAGCTACTTAAGAAAAACGCACTGTGAAGAGAGACAGTGTAAGACAAGAGTTAGCTTTGCTCTCAAACCAATGAAAACTGTATTTTAAGTAAATGTTATTTTTTGTAAATGCATTAGTCAAAAATTCTTTTTTGAGAAAGCTCAGTAACCAGGAAAGGTTGTACTTGAATTTGATGACAATCTGTATTAAAACTTAACTTGTTTTTCTCACCTCCTCATTTAAATCAAACTACAATAAAATTATATTTTGCTGTGCACCTAACTATAATTTTCACTCATTAAGATTTGATATGATTGCTTATCATTGTAATGATTTTAAAATTTTTCTTGCTTCAATTGAATTTTAAATCTTAATGAGTTTTACACATTGTCTAGGACCTGTGATGTCTGATATGTCAGAAGACTTTAGTTTTGACATCTTGGCATGTACATGATCAGATGAAAGAAAAGAAATGTACTCAACACAAAGATGTTGAACTGAGATTAAAACCACCAAAGGCTAGTGTGTACTCTGTGCACGATAACTATCTCTGTGAGAAGCCCAAGAAAAAAATGCCTACATCAGAAAGATGAGTTTGATAAAATATAAATATAAAGTAAAACCAATTTGTGGATTAATTTCAAAGAATTGTACTGTGAACTGAAAATTATCTAAAATCTCTTACTTATTTGGTAATACAATTAGAAATACTGATAACATAGTGTTTCTCCATAAAATCAAACTTATGCAAAGCTTAGAACTTCATGGGCATATTTTTTGTATCCATGGATTTTCACTGACATATTTCCCAGAGTTAAGAATATTGGTATTACTATCAGATTGTTTATTGACCTTACACTATATTTTCTTAAAATACTAATTTAGATGTCTATCTCAAAAAACATTTAGAGATACAGAGTATCTTAGAAACTACATTGTAATTTTACTAGTCAAAAAAATTGATTTAATAATAGAGCTAATCTCCTCAATTTGGTTGAAGGATGAATTAAGATCATGCACACAAGATATTTGACAGATAATAAATACAATTATTTCCAGCAATCATTAGTCTCAATAAGAAAATGACTTTCTTTAGCTAAGATACTCTAAGGGGTGAGGACTTCCTTACTTTGTCAGGAATTATTTGTTTGTAGTTGTGCTGTAATATTAATTTCCTGTGAACATGAACTGGGATATCTGGAGCCCTGAGATTACTTTTGCCCTTGCTGCCTTACAGTTTACTCCCAAACATTATTATTTTTAATAACCATTTTTTAAAAGATGGGTATATTGCTGTGTTGCCAGGCTGGCCTGCAACTCCTGGGCTTGAGTGATCCTCCTTCCTCAAGCTCCCTAGTAGCTGTAACTCCAGGCATGCACCACCATGCCTAACCAAATATGTGTCTTCTTATGAAAAGATTTGGAAACTATTGATCAAGGAACCTCAGATGATAAACTCCTATGCTGAAAAGTTGGAGTAGAAAATGGGCAGATAAATTTCCACTGGTTAAGAATTATATGTCTATAGAGAAAAGCTTCTGAGGTGCCTGAATTTCCCTTGTTGAGTTAGCCAGCCTCTAGTTTTCTGTCTTATAACTCACTCTTGGTAAACTTAATCAAATAAGGGCTCCCATAAACAACCTTATTTGGGTATCGCTCTGTTCTTGGTTTCACTTGCTTTATATTTAACTTTGCATGATCATTTCATAACCTTAAAAAGGAGTAGCAGCCTGAGGCATTCAACATTTGGATGGTAAAATAAAAGCATTATTTGGTCTACTTTTTTGATTTGATCTATATACTTTTAAAAATCAAGACTCTTAGAAATGCTGTGAAATATATATATAGGTAAACACACACACATTAGAATTTCAAAAATTTTACTGCAGCATTTAGATTTGCAAGGCAAAATGCTTGAGAAAAAGCTGAATGGTTGGGTTCTCATTTCTGCTCTGCAGGTCACACAAAGCACATCACCTAGACTTGAATGATTTGGAGAGAGGAGAATGAAATATTAACACAAACAAATTAAAATAACTAGAAATGGAATGTGTGTTCATCGTTTTTTCTAGAGTTTGGTGTATATACATTATTACAGGTTGAAGAAAACTTTATGAGAAAGAAATTTGAAAATTGTACCTATTATCTTTTTTTTCCCTACCGATTAAGAGGTGATGTCATTTTTTGGGAAGATTTGTCTCAATCCAATGGGTAGAACAGATTTTCCTCTAAAGAAGAGTTAGAAAACACTTGAAATAGAAAATTTATTGAATGATATGAATCATAAAACCAATTTACCCCATTATCTTTTTTTAAATAAAAATTACATTAGAAAGTATGAAAAATGAGTCATTTATATAATTTCTTCAATTAGCAATGGTTCAGGTGGTGGGCTTCTCCATAGTCCCAATAGAATCTCTTACTTCCAATCTCATGTACTGCTTTGGGTTGAGTTTTGAGTGGTATTTTTTTGGGTCAAAAATATAGAAAAGTAGATAAGTGAAATTTTCTGTGAGAACTTTACCTTGGACACAGTTTTGGGGGCTCCAGAAAAATATGTTTCTGAAGGGCATATGAGCTTCCATTTTCTTGAGGATGTTTTAAGCATATTAATTCCCTAACAGGTATGAAATATATTGTTGCTAAAGACACAAACTGCATAAAAATGTGAAACTGGAATGTGTAATCACAATAGTGTGGTAAATTTTAATTAGACAGAAAGATAATTCTAGAAAACTTGAATGGTAGAAAGTAAAGAGATTTCCTCTGCTTTGTCCCTTGCTACCAAAATAAAACTTTATATATATATATATGGTTAGTATATTACATATATTTATGCACAAACACGCACACACATACACTACAGAATAGATTAGATCACCTATTTTCTTTCAGTCCAACTTACATTTATAATCCTATTAGCAATTTTAGGAACAGGAAATCTTTTCTTTTCATGTGGCCTTTTCTAATACTTAAGCTACTGCCTTGCTCTAACGTTCTTTACATATGTGTAATATAAGTTATTTTAAGGCAATTAAATCACTTTTAAAAGTGGGAATGGAAAAGTGTCAGGCTCTTTCTTACATACATATTAATTAATTTGAAGACTTACTCGGTCAACATTTGCTTTCTTTCCATTCGCCCAAATAGCTTTAACTATTATGCTTTCCTCACGATTCTTTTGTTCTAACCCTTCATTTTTCACTTCAGTGACTCTTCAGCTATTCACAAGTTTTACCTCCTCTAGAATCTCTTTCTCAGTGGAAAAAAATGGCTGAATGCATTATCCTAGCATAATTACTTCCATAATTATTGTTTTCTTTTATATTTTATTATTTGATTAGTTTTAAAATATCTTATTTACAGAGTCAGAAAACTATAAATCCTGGTGTTCTTCCCCAAATATTCCTTAAATTTCTGAATAGTTCTTTAAGCACTCTGGATTCATTTCTAGTTCTTAATATTTTTACTGCCAATATTTTCAGTGGTTCACATATTTGTTGGTATTTCTGAAAGCTTATAGAAAAAAACAAGGAGAGGAGTAAATTGGATATTTTTTCTCCTTATCACTTCTGATTAAGACTGAGTAAAGTTAAAGATGATCACTGCTATGCTCTGAATAAATGCTGAGTATAAAAACTAAGTTTCCATGTCAACAAATGTTGTGAAGTAAATGATAGCTGCTTAAAATTATCGAGCAATAGTTGGAAAAGATTCATGCTTTAGTTTCTCATTAGGAGATTATTTAAGATTGTTTATCTTGTACCTAGGGTTGTCAAAAAAATATCATTCAGTGATTAAATTGTGCAATAGAACAAGGATTAAGAGTCTAATAGCTTTTTAAAGTAATGATGGATGCTTCATTATTTTTATTTGCTTAATACATGGTAGTTTATAACATTTTATCTAAACTACTCATGTTCTTAAACTGTGCATTATGTAATGCACTTCTGAAAAATTTCTATTTGTCCATTAATATCCTAAGCTAACAACTTTTATAACATCCTATTTCATCACAGGAAAGTTATGTAACCTCCTGGGAGCTAAGTTTCCATATCAACAAACATGAAAAAAATAATAGAAACTTTTTAGTTAGTGTGAAGTTTCAATTAAAGTAGCTATCATTTGTAAAATTCCTGGTTAAAAAAAAGGTAGTCATAGTCAACAGAGTAGTTAGCAGTGTTGTTCTTATGTTGCTAAAAATGATGAAAGAAGAAAACACGAAGGTAAAGAAGAAAAAAAATGGTGCAAATAATTAATATTTGGTACCTTTGGTCTTTCACTGAAAGGCTTTTTTTTTTGAGCACCTTCAATTCAGATCTTAATTCTTTTCCCCATCTCATGCTTTCTCTATACATGTCTGTATTTGAATAAGAGGACCTAGACTTGGGTTACTGAAGAATGTATATTAGACAACAAATAATACTGAAAATGACTTCAAAAGGGACTTGCAGTGATATAATTTTGAAACGATACAGTAGAGAGACAAGACTGAGCACACATCCAGGGCAAGATGATGGAGACAGGCATGGTGAATGAGACATGTGACAAAGAGATATGTCCAATGAGCTTGGTCATTAATAGTCCTTATCAGGCTTTTTTTTTTTCCACTGTGGCTCAGTACTCATTAGTGAGTCATGAAAACAAGTTAGTAGGTTCTAACCATAACGTTTTCTTTCTAACAAAGTAAAATAAAATATAAATATCATAGAGTTAACATTTTTGTTTAGTTATATATGTGCGTGTGTGTGTTTAACTGTACAATTTCACTTATTATTGGTTTGGATAAAAAATCAGAAGCCATTTGCCTCACTATAACAGGTAGATCCAGGAACATTATGACACAGGCTTGGTAAACTGAAAGCTACAGTGTGAGTACCTTAGATAGCTCCACCATGAGCTGGTACAGTGACTTTGGCCAACTGAAACTTAGATTAGTCAATCTGAACTTAGCCTAAGTGTATAAGTATAGTATATTATCAGATGAATTTATATCAGAGCTTTGCTTTCATCCTTGGAAGTCATCTTAGATATGTTTTCTGTGGGTAGTAATCTGTATTTTTTTGGTTAGTAATGCAAATATATCCAAGGAGATATTTAGACCCATAGTTGAATAAATAGGTGTGTTACTGTTATTCATTGAGTTTCTTGAGGTTACCTTCAAAAGGTAGCTTTCTTCTGGATTATTTCAGGAATCAAAGTTTGTGCCTAGATAACTCCCTGCCTTCAAAATAATCACAGTCTACTTCTAGCCATGTATATTTTAGTAAGTCTGTGAGATGCTTTTTCAAAAGTGCTTGACTTAGAATATGTGGAAAAGTTGTTTGGTTTCAGATGTGCCAATTATTAGCTTTGGAACTTTGAAATAATTACTTAACCTGCCTGATCCTCAACATTCTCATCCATAAAATGGGGCTATTAGTATATGCCCTACTTAATTTGTAGATTACTGATGAAAATAAGATGATGTATGTAGAAATATTTAGTAAAAATGAAATATACTCAGAAACATAAAATCTTATCATGTCACCCACATCTTTAAAATCTTTATTTTCATATTTAGTTACAAAATTATTTTCCACCAGATAAATTAGATTTAGCATAATCATGTAAGATGAGGAAATATTTTGAAACTGGACATTCCAGTTTTCCTTTTTAATTTGCCATGGCATCTTCTTTTTAAATGTCATTTTTTCCCCCAGCAGAAAATAGCTATTACATAATTTTATATTTACAATTGGAAAATTATTTCTATGAGATTCTGGAATAAATAGTAAATGAAGACTTGTCTATGTATTCTCAACTCTTTCTAGTTGTATTTCTGGTTATAAAATACTGTTCCACTTGCACTTAGGTTCATCCTTTGGACTGTTCACTATGGTTTTACATTCTTCTCATCCAAGCTCACATATGGTGTTTCCTAAGCTTCCCTACATTCCAAAGAATTTTATGACTGGGATGAAGGTTCGTTTTCCTCATGCCTTCCTTATCACACTCTATTGCCTTTGGAAAGTCTTTCAAGCTACCCTATTGTATGATGTCAGTATCTGTCATCTAACATCTTGGTTTCAGTCTGTATTAGTCAAGATTTTCCAGAAAAACACCAATAGGAGACATACCTAGCTCCACCTCCACCTCCATCTCTATCTCTATTTCTGTATCTTCATCTAAAATGCTATTTATTAGCCGAGCTTGGTGGCTCAGCCAGTAATCCCGAGCCTTGAGAGACTGAGGTGAGTGGATTGCCTGAGCTCGCAGGTTGGAGACCCGCCTGGGCAACTTGATCTCTACAATAAATCAGAAAATTAGCTGGGTGTGGTAGCATGCGCCTGTAGTTCCAGCTACTTGGAAGGCTGAGGCAGAAGGATCACCAGAGCCCAGTTGGCTCGAGGCTGTGGTGGCCGGGAGCGGCCACTACACTCCAGTCTGGGCGACAGAATGAGACTCCAACTCAAAAAAAATAAAATAAAATTAACAATACATAAAATTAGATGTATTCAAAGGAATTGGCTCCTGTGATTGTGGAAGCTGAGAAGTCCCAGGATTTTCTGTCTACAAGCTTGAGACCCAGGAAAACTGGTGATGTAAATGCCAGCCTATGTCCAAAGACTTGAGAGCCAGAAGTACTGATGGTGTAAATTTCAGTACACATTCAAGGGCAGAAGAAGACTCATGTTTCAGCTTAAGCAGCCAGACAGTTTATTCAACCATTCTTAGCCCTTTTTTTTACTATTTGAGTCCTCAATAGATTGGTAATGTCTTCCCACACTGGGAAGGACCATCTCCTTCACTCAGTGCACCCATTCAAATGCTAATTTCTTCCAGAAACACCCTCACAAGCATGCCCAGAAACAATGTTTAACCAGATATCTGGACATCCCATGACCTTGTTGAGTTGACACATGGAATTAACCAACACATATTCCAATGTGACTTACAGGATAAAAACTCATGTTTACTTCTTTTAAGATGCAGTTTCCACATTAATCATTTGACCTCTGGGGCACTAGGCCAGACGTTATGCTATATGCCTTCCCACATAGTTCTCCTTTTGATTAGTAGGCAATTTCCCTAATCTAGTTGTTCTTTTCTACAACACATTTGATATTCTCAATTGCATCAGGTTTTATTGTTTTGGGGTTTGAGTTTTTTACTCCTTTAAAACCTTTTAATCAAGTCAGACAGTGCTTGTGTGATTTGGTTTCACACAAATTCACACCCTCCTGGAGATGATCAGTTGCAGTTTGTTCTTGGACATTAAGATATCTATATGAGCCCTATGCATTCCTGTCTTGGCAAAGGATATTTCATTACATGTTTTTCAATAGTGTACCTTACCCCTCATCTTTAAGGACAGGCTTCAGGGATCACTATTTATAGTCTGTACCTATTCCAAAATGGTTTCTGACACTTTCTGATTCTCTTTAACAGGAACTTTTTTTTGGTGGGGGGGGTTGGAGGGATTTTTATATCTTTTTAATATATAAGGAAGGATATGCCAAATAATGTAACCAAATTGCAATCCTCCAGTTTTGTAAAAGGAATGTAGGATCTGTGTTCACATTGTCTACAACAGTAAAAACTGGATAAAACAGCAAATAGGTAACTTGCCATACTTGTAAATGCTAATTTTCAGTGGGTGAAAGAAAGAATGTGGGAAACAGAATAGCAGCAAGAATCAGGAGATCTATTGTTTCATATACAACTATAAAAATATTAGAGGAAATAGTAAGAATTTTGATGTGAAGGTGAGAGGAAAACCCTGGAGAGGCCTTCTTTTTAATCAGTGCACATGGTGTCATGCTACAGAAATTTTTTTATTATGGAAGCTTATTTTCACTCAGAAACAGAAAAATATAATCCTGATGATAGTCATACAACTGCCTCCTATTTAAATATTTATCACTATGAGTAGCTAGTCAAATGGGAATCTTCATCTTTACCTGCTGTTAATTTATTTCTTCTTGATGATCTTTTGGGGGGAATGAGGAAGGTGTTTTCCTAGGTGATAAATCTGACTGATGTTCAGGTCTTGGATTTTCACATCTGCTCTTGCCACAAGCACCTGATGTCATCATCTTGCAGGATGTTCTTCATCTTGTATGAAGTGTGCTGTGTATGCTAGTTGGATTCCTTGGCTGTAATCCTGAATCCTCTTTTGGTTGGATAGGGCTCTCAGCCACTTCTATGTCCCCTGGGACACACATATTAAGCTTTCAGATAACTCATCAGGCACATTGAGGTGCATAGTTCTGTAGCCCTTCTCAGCATGCTTCTGTGACTTCTTACCTAATTCTTAGCCATTGTTGTTTTAATGCTTAGACCAGTGTCTAAACCCTTTTAGCCAGAGGCTACCATGTGAGGAGTAAGGCACAAACATGCCTGTTGCTTCATTTCCTGTAAGCCTAGCTTAGGTTGTTGTTGATTTAACTTCTCCTAGTACTTAGTCCAAAGCAGGGCCAGAGGAATGAGAAGAGAAAGAATTCCTACACTATAATTCTTTGTTCTCTAAACTGAGATTGCACTATGCTCCTCCCATAGACTGGGTAATGTTATATTGTCTCTGTGCAGGAAAGATGCACTTATTTATTGTGAATTCCCCTCACAGTTCAGATTATAAACTTTATAATCTGAGTATTTTAGCACTTAAAAGTTGAAATAAAAAGCAAGCTTTTGGAATTCAAAGTTGCTTTTTGATTTTCCTCAAACCATTGGCTGCCTGATCTTTTAACTCACCTGCTGTGCAAACCTGGATACTAGTAACCATACTTAGAATCATAACCTTCTGGAAACAGGGGCAGCAAGAGTGCTTATCCCACTGAATTATATTGAGGACTAAAAAAGGATAACATACATAAAGTTCTACATAAAATTCCAGACTGTAGTAAGCGTTCAGTGAAGATTAGTAGTTGATTTTGCTGCATTTGTTATTCCTGAGGAGTATCCACTGTTGATAGTACAACTGGACTAGTTTGGAAAGTTCCGAATGCATAATTTGCATCTGAGAAAAATGCGATAGATTCTTGGCGTTTGAAGTTAGAGATTTTTGACTTCCAAAAAGTGAATGGGGAGTGATGTGACTTGTAATTCTGCATCGCAATGAAATGGAATGTACCCATGAGGTGAGTATGTAGGGGTAAGTCACTTAACTGAAATTGAGTAAGGCTTAGTTGTTTCTATGTGCACCAGTACAATCTTGTGTTTTTTATGCATGATCACATTTGGTTTTGGCAACTTATTGAGGCCTTCAGAGTGTATATTTCATGCCACAGGTCTAAGATAGTCACATAGGTTGTCTGTGTTAGCTATTGTTCTACTCTGTGAAATAGGTAGGTAATTTTCTACTCTTTGACTCAGTTTAGCAAGATCATAATAGTAATGAAGGGAAATACTTGCCTTATTACAGAGTTAATTGGCAATAGAAAATGCAGCAAGACCCTTGGATATAATGTTTAAAAATAAGTTAAAATAAATTATCATATTAATATATTTCTATAAGAATGTTCTTTGAGCCGGGCTCAGTGGCTCAGCCTGTAATCCCGCACCTTTGGGAGACTGAGGTGAGTGGATTGCCTGAGCCCGCAGGTTCTAGACCTGCCTGGGCAGGCGAGACCTCATCTCTACAATAAATAAAAAAATTAACCGAGCATGGTAGTGAGCGCCTGTAATTCTGGCTACTTGGAAGGCTGAGGTGGAAGGATTGCCGGAGCCCAGCGGGTCGAGGCTGCGGTGGGCAACAGAGTGAGACTCCAACTCAAAAAAAACAAAAGAATGTTCTTTGATTATCCTTAATTATTGCAATTGATGGTATCTTAAATATACATTCATGATACAAGGCATGATTATATTCTCTCAAACTTTGTTTGTATTATCTTCTTATCCACTGCATTTTTCCTAATTAAACTTTTTATTGCATTTTCATTACCTAGACGTAAAAATAATTTCAGATTATTTTACCAAACATTAATTAAAACAAGAATTCTTAAATTATGATATGTATAAAACATCTTTGCAGTTGTCTTTCCAACCTATAATTGCTTAATCCCACCTATAAGGCTTATTTTAATACATAAACCATAAACGATAATTGCTTTATTCTCCAAAATTTAATTTTCCTCCGCATTCCATGCAATTAAATCAAAAGGAAGAGATGCTGCTTATACTCTTGATTTTTAGTCACCAAATTAGAACTTTCCATATTGCATATCAGTGCATCATCATTGAAGCTGGTCACTAAAAATGAGATTGCTAAATATTTTAGTAGAACTAAGGTTGCATAACTCAAGATGTAGTCATTAAATTTGTGCATGTGAATACCTTTTTGGTAGGATATGAAATTCTTGGAAACTGTCTAATCATCTGAGAAGTTTCCCAGGGTCTTTTTTTTTTAACCATCTTTCTTGAATCACATTTTAAAAAATGTAACTGAGAAATGTATCCATAATACAGAAAAGCATATAGTGTATGTGTAGAATTTAAAGGTTGTAAAGCAAACCTACGCATGTACCATCCAGAATTTTTTTTCTTTTTTTTAGTCAAGATTTCACTTTGTTGACCAGAATGGAAGTGCAGTGGCTAGATCATGGCTCCCTGCAACCTCGACCTCCTGGGATCAGGTGATCCTTCTGACTCAGCCTTCTAAGTAGCTGGACTACAGGCAAGTTACCACCACAACTAATTAATTTTTTAAAGTTATTTTGTAGAGATGAGGTCTCACTGTATTGCCCAAGCTGGTCTCAAATTGCTGGGCTCAAGTAACTCTCCTGCCTTGGCCTCCTACAGTACTAGACTTACAGGCATGAACCACTGTGTTCATCCACCATCCAGATGAAGAATTAGAATATTACCAGCACTTGGAAATCTATTTTCTTTTCCATAATCGTGAGCTTCTTTTAGTCTCAAGAGGACCACTTGCTTCCATAACATGCTAATTATTTCTCTGCTTTTCAAAAAACAGTTATTCTATCTGTGTATATAAGCTTGAAACCATACATGTTTAGTTAAAAAAAAAGAGCAGCAAACACAAACCTAAACTGTATAAAGGAAAGACAATATTAACACTGTTTGATGAAAGCTCCCAGAAGAAAGTTTCATGTAATTTGGTTTAAGTCACTTTAAAGACATAATAGTCCCTCTGTAATATGCAAGATTATGTGCGAATGTTGATTGGGAGAGCTAGGCAGAGTTTACCACGGTTGTGGCTTTTGATACTTGTTCAAGTACTAGAATTCCTATAAACATATGATTTAGTTACTCTCTCTAAGCTTGCCCTAACCCTTCTATGCCCACCTCTCAGAAGTAGGTGATAGAAAAACATTTCTGGAGTGATATGAAAGGGAATGTGTATTCTCAGCTTATCCAGGTAGGAAGACATTGAGACAAGAGAAGAAAATTCAACAGGACAGAATTAAGGCAGATGAAGAAGAGATAAGAATGGAAGTTAGGCTCAGCTAGACATTTTATTAGATTCTCTGTTCTGATATCAGTTCACTGGTACCATGCCCTTTCCAAGATACCCTTTTGAATGTCCAGTTCATGTTGTTCTTGAAACAATTCTAATGGAAAGAGATGGTCTTTTGAAAACCTGGGGAACTCAGATGATTTTTGCAAACCAATTGAATGTCCTAGAGGAGTTTCTCAGGCATTTATGTTGAGTCTTATGCAGACAAGTACTCCTGAGTTGTGTATCTTTCTGCCTGTTTCTGGAACTCTGTCTTGGTTTTCTGCTTAGTACTTCAGTTCCTAAGTGAAGCCAGAGTCTACATTCTATGCAGATCACTTAAATGGGGACCAAACATCCTTGCTAGCCCTTGGTACCTTATTTTTCTTATGGTAGGGGTAGCTTGATGTGTTGTCCATCTGCCCAGTAGTGGTGGGTTTCAGCTATAAAAGTACCAATGATCTAAACAGCAAATGCTGCTGCTAAGTGAGGATATTGCTTCTGGAGGAGACATTGCTGTACTTGGATTGTGACAGTCATCTTTAGAACCTATGGTTTGACAGACAGTTTTTGCTCTAAAACATGTATCTGCTAGTCAGTCCAAGGGACATCTTGACTCAGTGTTCGCCTTTGTTTCCACCATAGTATGCTGCTGAGGTTGCAATAGGCTTCAAAGTTGTGCCCTCTGAAAGTATATACTTGGATAAATAGTTTAGTTAAAACTGAACAAAGGAAGAAAAATACCCATAGTATTCATGATAGTTTGAGTAACTACACATTTTAAAAGCCATTTTTGATTAGACGGTTTATTTTCAAACACTCAACTTTTTCTAGACATACAATTATTTTATTACAAACAAAGTTCCAGAAAGAAATATTGGAATGATGTAAACCGTGAACATTTTTATTTAAACATTTTTTTCTAATTTTATTCATTTATTTATTCTGACTCATCCTTAAAATGACTTAAAATTGTGAACCAAATTAAAATAATAGCTATGCTGTCTAGATGTTTAATTTTCAATGTACAACATTGCAGTATTAGAAGACATTTTTAGTTTTCTTCAGACCATCGTTCATGCTGGGAATC
Organism: Cephalopachus bancanus; assembly: GCA_027257055.1. NCBI lineage: Eukaryota > Metazoa > Chordata > Mammalia > Primates > Tarsiidae > Cephalopachus > Cephalopachus bancanus. The sequence continues at coordinate 478,950 of JAPVLO010000836.1, forward strand.
CTGTCTAGAAGAACCTACCTAGTCTGTTGCTTATATGCCTCTAGGAATGAGTAAACTAACTTCTATAAACAAGAGTTCATTGCATTTGTAAACAGTAGTATTTGCTGAAAACTTCTTTCTACTCACAACCCACTGTCAGCTATTTATTTGTTCTAGTAATATCTTCTGGAGCCACACAAATTAATTCCTTATAAACATGATAACTGTTCAGAGTCTAGAAACAAATATCTTTTTTGAGTTTTCTTTTATTCAGACTCGTCCTTTTTTCTATTTGTAACTGTATAAGAAAATTTCTTAAAATGCTGAATGTGGAAATTGTTGTTTATGATAATGTTTCATATTTAGTTTTTCCCTGGCATTTTTTCTAGCCTTATCAAGTTTGCAGCAAAGTACCCAAGGTGCACTTTGTATATTTCCATTGAGACAGATAACAGCAATAACAAAGAAATGAAAAACATCAAACACATACAGAGATCTGAAGACCAGTACAGATTTTACTGTTTGTCACTGATTTTTGACTTACCATAGTGCCATACAGGTAGTAGTCAATAATTAATGTACTATCTTAATTTTATTTCCATCTTTCTAATGAATTTTAAACTTCATTTTGTTTATTTTGTTTGTTTTATGTTTTAAGAACTTTTCTTTGAGTGAAATCTAACACAGAATACTACCAAGAAAGGCCAAGTGTGGAACTGCTCTCGAAGAAGCAGAAGCAAGGTGAAAGTCCTATTTTCTGGACTTGTTTTCTACCTCCTGAATTGATCAAGGAAATTATAAAACTTTAAAAATCTGAGTAAAGCTACTTTAAGATTTCTGATATAGCCCATTTTCTCCTCATTAAAAATGAAAGAATATATAAATTGATGGAATTTTAGAACAACTTCCTAATTTTACATATGAGAAAACAGATGTACAAAGAGTAACCATCAATAAGAAACAAAAAGAAAACAAAATGACATAGTTGGTATAATTTCTAAAATAGTAGAATGAAAATCAAGTGAAGAAAACATGTGAAGACAGAAAAAAAAAAACCAGGAATAGCAAATTATGATAAACAATAAAATATATGGTAATATATATTTCATTGTAAATAGACTAAACTTATCAGTAGAGAGACAAAAGATTATCATATTGGATTAATTAAAAAATAAATTTCAGTCAAAGGATGTGTATAAATAATGCCCTCACGTATAGAAACAGGAAGCAAATTTAAGTAAAAGGATTAGTAAAGTCATAACCAAAAGAAAAGTGATGTACTTAGAGCAATAAACTTTTTTCATAAAAATCATAATTTTGGGAAAATGAAGTAATTATTAAATAAAAGAGGAATATATTTTCAGTAACAAAATAATCTAGGATTTGTGTGATTTTAACAACACACTATCAAAAATATAAATAAAATATGAGGGTAATTAAAAAGCTATATTGAAAAAAACTTTAGTCACAATGGAATATTTTTATGTCTGTCTCTAAAACTGACAAATTAATCAGACCAAAAATGATTAAGCATACAAAATTATTAAAAAAAGAAAAAAATTACATTTATCTGACATATGTGTAGATTGCATTATTTTCAAGAAATTAAGAACCACTATCAAAAATTGGGTATTTTCTACAACACAAAGAAATTCTTAACATTACCAATAATTTATCATATTCCACTGTCTCTACCAGAAAAGACATACAATTGGAAATTAATAATAAAAATATAATATTCTTCTCCCCCCCAAAACAACCAATGTTTGTGTAGACAGAAGCCAACATACTTCTAAATTATTTATGTAAATAAAGAAATCATGATAACATTAATAAAATCTTTGAGTGGAATGACAATAAAAACACTCCACACTAAAGCTTGTGAAATGAAACTATATTACACTTAGCTGTTTAATACTAAGTGCAATTCATAATTTAAATTGTTCTTCACAGAAAACAATAAGGAAAAATAATCAATGAGCTAATTACTCAAATCTGAAAAGTTGGAAAAAGCAAAAGAATAGTAAGCCCAAATTGAGTAGAAGTAAATTAATATAAATAAATTAAACAAAACACAATGAAAAACTCATGAAAATAAAAATAATACAAGAGTAGTGTCTTTGGAAATAAAAAAGCATTTCCCTATGATTAAAGAAAAAACTCATGAATATTAATATTCATATGCCCAAAAAAGACATAATTACAGAAACATTAAACATTGGAACAAACAGAATGCTAGAAACAAATTTATGGACTATGTAAAAACTAGTTTCTTGAAAACTAAAAATTTACCAGGAATAAAGATAAAATTTTAAGTAGCTGTTAAAGAAATTGAATCAATGCTCAAAAAATATCTATCTACATCAAAGCACTAACTTCAAAACTATTTCAGGTTAGTTTTAACAATCTTCAACATATATTTGACCCCTATCTTTTAGCACTTGTTTCACACAGGAAAAAAAGAGAGATGTTGCTTGAAAAAAATATAATAGAAGAAAAATATTACACATATATGTAAATATACATTATAAGTAAAAAATTAGAAAATGGAATATAAGAATGTATGAAAAAGTGCATTGTAACCAAATAGGATTTAACCTGGGATTGCAAGTAAGCTTTAATATTAGAAAAACTAAAGGAATTCAACATTAACAGATGAAAGTAGAAAAACAATATGGAAAAACATTGCATTTCAACTTGCATTCTTGATTTTAAAATAAAAAAGAAGATACAGATAAATAGGAATATCTTTAACTTATTAAAGCACACATTCTGGAAACCTATGACAAACTACTGACTACTGAGATATTTGAAATATTCCCTTTAAATTTGGGAACCAAGCAAAGATGCCTATTCTCACTCTTTTCTCCTTTTATTCCTAAGACTTGACAGGTTTTTTTTAATCAGCTTGACCTTGCTTCGTAAACTCCAGTTCTCCTATTTATCTTCCTCCCTATCTCTAAAGATTTAAAAATATTTATTTTAAAGCTTTTAAAAGATGTTAGTATTATCATTAGTTCCTTACATGTGGTTTTCTTTGTTTGTTTGGTCTTTCACATATATTCTTTTTTTTTTTTTTTCGAGTTGGAGTCTCACTCTGTCACCCAGACTGGAGTGCAGTGGCTGCTCCGGGCCACTGCAGTCTCGACCTGCTGGGCTCTGGCGATCCTTCCGCCTCAGCCTTCCAAGTAGCCAGAATTACAGGCATGCGCTACTATGCCCGGCAGATTTTTGATTTATTGTACAGATGAGGTCTTGCTGCCCAGGCAGGTCTTGAGCCCGAGGGCTCAGGCAATCCACTCACCTCAGCCTCCCAAAGGGCAGGATTACAGGCTGAGCCACTGAGCCTGGCCACATATATTCTTGATGGTCAAATTTTTTCATGTTTTCTGATGATTTTTTTGTAAACTCATTTTCCTTGGGAACTATTTACCAATGGACACAGTTTGTATAGTCTTGCTTTGGAAATAGTTTCATAGCTGTCTCTGTGTAGTCCATACAAAATTCACCAGTTTCAAACTGGGTTTTAAATGTTTTAATAACAGTCATTACACTATAACATAACATAAAGAATCTGAATGTTAATCTGAGTCTCACTCACTGTAAAGCCACAGAGTTCTGGCTTTGAAGTCGTTATGGGCACTAGTCTACTCATGGCCAGCAGCAAGACCCTTGATCTAGGTTCTTTGGTTAGAGATATTCTGGAGTTCCTGTGGGATATTTTAGAATCTAGTGAATTGCCAGATTCTAGACTTAAGAACTCGATTCTTATTCCTTTCTCATGTTGAATCCGTGGCTTTTGTTTTCAAAACCTCAGTCCCACTATGGGTCATAAAACTTGAACTCCTATTTACTAATTTCACATTTTCTTTCCAAATTTCTGTTTTCTAGAAATTTATTTTCTTGCTTTCAAATTAAACTATTTGTTTTAAATAAATGAATATATGTTTCATTTATTCATATTACTGCACATTGATAAATCAGCACTGTGTTTTTTAATGTTTTTGGAATAGGGGAAAGTTACCTACTTTTTCTAAGAACTGTGCCATAACTTTTTCAAAATACACATCTTGTCTGAGGAAGAACTCAAACTAGAACCCTATTCACTTAATTTCACTTTTATTATATCATCACCTCATGACTTTGAAAGACACTGACAATTATTTTATTAACACTGAGCTTTTAGAAGGAAATGGTTGTCATCTATGATGATATGGATGAATCTGGAGAATATTATGTTAAGTAAAATAAGCCAGGTAAAGAAAGACAAATTACTGCATGATCTCACTAATACGTGAATAAAAAAAAAAAAAAATTGAAATCATAAAGGCAGAAAGTAGGAGGGTGTTTACCAAAAATAGGGAAGATGGGATGGGCAAATGTTGGCTAAAGGGTACAAAGTTTCAGTTCCAAGTTCTGGAGATCTATTGTAGAGCATGGTGACTATAGCTAATGATAATGTGTGGTATACTTGAAGTTGAAATTTGCTAAGATCATGGATGTTCTAATCACAAAATTTATGATTAGTATGTGAGATAATGGATATATTCATTAGTTGAGTTAATAATTTCACAATGCATACATATATCAAGACATTGCATTGTATACCATACATATATGCAATTTTGTCAATTATACCTAATAAAGTTGGGAAAAATGTATAAAACTTATTTTCAATTTTAAATTATAAAAATTTTAATATTTCTTCTGATAAACTACTAGTAATATCATCTAAGAATAAAATTTGTATTTTATTATTATGCATGAATTTATCAGGCTGCTAATGTTCATAGTTTGGGGCTGGGAGGTAGGTTTTTAGTTCTCCCCTGAGAACTTTTAGCTGAACTTGGAACATGTCTACGTTGGCAAAGCAGAGTTATCTAATAAATTTAGTACAAAATGTGGTTGTTGAATTGTCTAAATTGACTTTCTAGACTGTCCATATGATCGCTCAGGACTCTGAATTATTGACAGTTTAGATGTGAGTTTATGATAATAGTATATTTTATTGCCTATTTCTGAGAGATTAAAGTCCTGACTTTACTGCATAGATATGCATCAGATATTACCTTAGTCAATGACCTTAGAGGCCAGTTCTGGTCAACCTGAATTGATCACAAGTTTCAAGGAATAAAGAAAAGATTAGGAAAAGGGAATTTTTTTTATCATCTGAAATAGTACAAAAATATTTATGAACACAATTTTCTCGTGTATGATTTTCAAAGGATTCATAAATTGTAATATCAACCTATTTTATACTATGAACTACTGGGATCTTCTAACATTTATACTACACATTCAATTAAAAAAAGCACTTTTCCATGTAGGATATGCAGTCCTCATTCAAAAATCATTTTTCCTAGGTCTAATATTTTTCTCATATATATCAGATTTTCAAAATCTAGAAGAAACAGGATACTCAAAAATGTAGAAATGACATGAATTTGATTCATATTTCTAATATTTAGAGACATAACAGCCTGTAGACTAATGTAGATACAGCCAATGTAATTTTAACAATGGCAGACATACACAAGCCCTTTCCTTTCTCCTTCATCCTTACATAAACCTCCCCTGTGCTTTAGCCTTCTGGGTACCAATTAGCATTTATTAACCATGTCAGTCACTTTCTGCCAAAATTTAATACTGCAAGCTACTGCAAAATGACTCCCAGCCCATCTTCCTTAAAATACTATTAAAAGATAGTTTTTAAATGCTCTGAGGTTTTGATTTCCAAAAGACATTTGCCAACACAAAATGTGTTTTGATCTTCATTTAAGCAACAGAGGGGACAGTCTCCACCTACCAATTGGTTCATCACATCCAGTTGGAAGCCAGCCCTCTCTAGAACTCCTTTTGGAGGCCTGGGGAGAAAACCTGTCCCTTCTTGTATGTTGACAGCTCTGCAGACTGCCAGAAGAGGGGAAGGCAATTGTCCTCACAGTATTTCTCCAAAACAAATCAACATTTCCCAGAGAGCAACAACACACATCTAGCTATGAACTTTATTTCCAAGATTATTTCTAACTTTATTTCTAAGATTTCCAAGAGGTATTTCACTGAAAAGAACTCATAATGCATCATTGAATGTAAGAATTCTTAAAGCAGTTCCTTTTTAGACTGGTTCTAATATTCAGGTTTGGGTGAACTCAGAGTAAAGGAAATAAAATAAATGTACATTTATTTTATTTTCAAACACCATAGTTTTCCCAATTTCAACTTTGTGAATGATTCGACTTGTTTTCTAAGAAGCTAAAATAAGCTATCTTCCCAGATGATTTTTCTCTATTCATTGTATTTTGGGAAATATATGTTTCTATTTTGATGAATTCCTTAAAACAAATCCCCAAAATCATACTTTAGAATTCCTTGCACAGTTCAACAGAATTTCTGTCTATTTGCCACAGAAGATAATTTGTTTCCTTTAAGTCATAAGGTTTTTGATAGAATCAGGGCACGTCATATTTGTTCCTGCTTATAACATATTAACCGTTTTATTGACCTGTTTGCTATTTGCTCTATTCTCTTCTTTGGAGAGGCCAGCACCAAACTGGTTTGGTTTGGGAATATTATCATCTGCTAATTATGTGTTTAAGTTTTTCTTACATGATTTAAAGAAGGTAATTATAACATAGCATCTCGGGGTAGTAAAAATGTTTAATGTACAATGAACATTAAGTCAAGTTTTATTCAAGCCTTTAGCAGCCTTGAATTTCTACCAGGTCTTTTTAGGGGAAATTTTCACCCCCAGGGGCTGGGGAACTTGGCCTGGAACATCCACTAAGTATGATGAGGGCTTGATTCCCACTACACAGCAATGAGATCTTGTCCTTTGAAAAGTCTCTTTGATTTTACTTCAATAGATTGAGAAAAAACATCTGTGCTTGGTGTTTTTGTCCTTAATTTATGATTGGACAAGACACAGAATATCAATGTTTCATGAGTACTTTGTGTTAATAAATTGTCTTGTGCTTCTACCACAGAACTGTGTTCCTACATACTTTGTTGCACTATAGCAAAACCCATTGGTGTATAAAGATATATCATCAATTAAACAAAAATGTGACATGTTTCTTTTTAGCGACCTACTGTGTATACTCCTGCATCCTCAGTGCCTCTGGTCCCATGAGTAAGGAGTGTTAATTTCCCTTCTCAGGGGCTCATGGGGGGGAAAGGGCACTTCGGGGGCCCTCCTGATTTTCAACCGCACATGTGTTAAGTTCATTTTAGGCAGGAACATTGTCCTGTCAGCTTAAGTCTCAGCATATTTTTTTTGAGACAAACCACTATGCCTGTTTTCTGAAGTCATACTTCTAATATGAATATTTACATCTAATTTTAGAAAAACAATGCTAAGATGACTGTTGGAAATGTTGAAAATAGTAATAAAATCTAGAAGGGACATTTTCAAAAGAGAAGGTCAGAGAGTGGACCAGTGCTGCTGTTTTTATGGTGAACTCAAAAATATCCTATATTTCTACCTAAGAATGTGTTCCTAGTGTTTTAATTTCCCGCCTGAACTATTATATAAAGTTAAATGATCCAGGGTTGAGAAATGATATAACAGAGGTAATGGGAAAATTTTAATGGAAACAATATTTTTTTAAAAAAAAATTTCAAAGCATTATATTCATGGTTTGGGAGTTTGCCAACATTTCTACGTCATATATCTGGAAATGTAACAACTAGAGGTAAAAGTCTCAATAAAAAAAGCAAAGAAGATAAAACCTAAGAAATTCTTTTTATTTATTTATTTATTTATTTATTTTTAATTACGATATTGTGGGGTACAGTTATGAGTTAGGTATACAAATATGTTTCATTCAGGCACCCTTGTTGATAAGAGGCGTTTCCCAGTCCCAGACAGATATTTAAAAATTAATCCCATCTCCCGCCCCCTCCATAGTTTCCCAATACTGTCAGTCATTTTCTTATAGTATTACATTGGATGTTCAAGGTTCATTATATGAGTGAGAACATGTGACACTCAGATCTTTGTTTCCGTGAGAGGTCACTCAGTATTATAGACTCTAGTTCCATCCATGTTGTGGAGAAATTCATGATTTTGTTCTTTTTTTATGGCTGCGTAGTATTCCATCATGTATATGTACCAATTTTTTTAATCCAGTCCTATTTTGATGGGTACCACGGTTGCTTCCAGGTTCTTGCTATTATGAACAATGCTGCGATAAACATAGTGTGCAGGTATCTTTTTTATAGAGTGATTTGAGATCTTCAGGATATATTCCAAGTAACGGGGTTGCGGGGTCATATGGGAGGTTGATATTTAGAGCTTTTAGGGATCGCCAAACTGCTGTCCACAGAGGTTGCACTAGTTTACACTCCCACCAACAGTGTAGAAGTATTCCCTTTTTGCCACACCCTCTCCAGCAACTGCTATTTTTTGAGTTGTTGATAATTGCCATTCTGACTGGAGTTAGGTGGTATCTCAATGTGGTTTTGATTTGCATCTCCCTGATGATTAGTGAGGTTGAACATTTCTTCATGTGTCTGTTGGCTGGTTGGATGTCTTCCTTTGTGAAGTGTTTGTTCATATCTTTTGCCCATTTGATAATGGGGTTGTTTGTTTTTTTCTTTTCAGCACGTTTGAGTTCCTTGTACATCCAAGATGTTAGGCCTTTGTCAGACCCGGTGTTGGCAAATACTTTTTCCCCCGTCTTTAGGCTGCCTCCCAGCTTTCTTGATGGTTTCTTTGGCTTTGCAGAAGCTTGTCAGTTTAATGAGGTCCCACTTGTCTATCTTATCTCTTATGGCCTGTGGGTTTCGGGTTTTGTTCAGGAATTGGATGCCAGTTCCGATTTCCATGAGGACATGTCCTTCATTTTCTAAGGTTCTTATGGTTTGAGGTTTTACATTTAGGTCTCTGATGCATTTGGAGTTAATTTTTGTGTATGGGGAAGATAAGGGTCTTGTTTCAATCTTCTGCATGTGGTCAGCCAGTTTTCCCAGCACCATTTACTGAATCGGTTCTCCTCTCCCCAGTGGAAGGCGGTGGAGGCTTTGTCAAATGCATTGGTTGAGAAATTGAGGTTAAGTTTGAAGTCTGGTAATGTGATACCGCTTGCTTTTTTTTTTTTTTTTTTTTTTTTTTTCTGAGGATTGTTCTGGCCATTCTTGGACATTTGGGTTTCCATATGAATTCCTGTGTTGTTTTTTCTAGGTCTGAGAAGAATGTTGCTGGTAATTTGGTGGGTATTGCATTGAATTTGTAGATTGCCTTAGGTAAGAGGGACATCTTCACAATGTTGATTCTTCCAATCCATGAGCATGGGATATTTTTCCACTTGTTTGTGTCATCTTTGATTTATTTGAGAACAGTTTTGTAGTTTTCATTGTAAAGGTCTTTCACGTCTCTGGTTAGGAAGATGCCAAGGTATTTCATTTTTTTTGTGGCTATTGTGAATGGAATTGTGATTATTATTTGGGTTTTAGTTTCTTTATTATTGGTGTAAAGAAATGCACATTGATTTTGTATCCTGAGACTTTGCCAAAGGCCTTTATCAGTGTAAAGAGGTTTTTGACAGATTCTCTTGGGTTTTCAAGGTACACAATAAAAGCGTCTGCAAAGAGATAAATTGACTTCCTCTTTTCCTATTTGGGTATCCCTGACTGCCTTCTCTTCTCTGATTGCTTGAGCCAGGACTTCCAATACTATGTTGAACAGAAGGGGTGAGAGTGGGCATCCTTGTCTTGTTCCAGTTTTCAGGAGAAATGGCTCCAATTTTTGTACATTTAGGAGTATGTTGGCTTTGGGTTTCTCATAGATGGCTTTTACTATTTTGAGGTATGTTCCCCATATGCCTAGATGTTTGGGGGTTTTTATCAAGAAGGGGTGCTGGATTTTATCAAAAATTTTTCTGCATCTAATGATATAATTATGTGGTTTTTGTTCTGACATCTGTTGATGTATTTAATTACATATATGGTTTTACGAATGTTGAATCAGCCTTGCTTTCCAGGTATGAAGCCTACTTGTTCATGATGGATGATTTTTGAGACGCATTGTTGAATCTGGTTCGCTAGGATCTTGTTGAGAATTTTAGCATCTATGTTCATCAAAGATATTGGCCTGTAGTTCTCTTTCTTTGTTGGATCTTTACCTGGCTTGGGTATCAATGTGATGTTGGCTTCATGAAATGATTTGGGGAGAGTTTCATCTTTTTCAATCACCTGGGATACCTTCAGTAGGATTGGTATCAGCTCCTCCTTAAATGTCTTGTAGAATTCTTCTGGAAAGTCATCTGGACCAGGCTTTTTTTGTAGGAAGTTTTCTTATTATGTAGTCAATTTACTTGATTGTTATTGGTCTGTTTAGGGTCTCAATTTCTTCTTGTTCCAACCTAGATAGATTGTGTGATGTCAGAAAGTCCTCCATTTCCTTAAGGTTTTCAAGTTTGTTTTCATACAAGTGTACATAGTAGTCACTAATGATCTTTTGTATTTCTTCAGGATCAGATGTGACTTCATCTTTTGTGTTTCTGATTGTGCTTATTTGGTTTTTTTCTCATTTTTTCTTGGTCAGTCTAGCTAGGGGACCATCGAACTTGTTTATCCTTTCAAAGAACCAGCTTTTTGTTTCATTGATTTTTTGAATTAATTTTTGTCTTCTATGTCCTGGATTTGGGCTTTTATTTTGGTGATCTGGATTCTTCTGCTGAAATTAGGGTTTTTGTGGTCTTGTTTTTCCAGCTTCCTAAGGTGGTTTGTTAGGCTGTTAATTTGTGTTCCTTCCATTTTCTTCTTGTGTGTTTGTAGAGATATAAATTCCCCTCTTACTACAGCTTTTAAGTCGTCCCAGAGATTTTCATTTGTTTCTTCATTTTCATTTGTTTCCAGGTATGTTTTGGTCTCTGTATTGATTTCATCATTGACCCAGGAATTGTTTAGCATCATGTTCTTTAGTGTCCATGTCTTTGTGGGTTTTGGGGGGACCTTGGTGATGTTAATGTTTCTTTTTATTCCACTGTGGTCCGGGGAAAGGGGCATGGTAGAATTTCAGTCCTTTTAAATTTGCTTATGCTTTATTTATGGCCAATTATGTGGTCGATCTTAGAATACGTTCCATGCGGTGATGAGTAGAATGTGTATTTTGTGATCTTTGGATGGAGTATTCTGTAGGTATCAATTAAGTCCATTTGGTCCAGAGTCACACTGAGGTTCCGGATATCCTTGCTGATTTTTTGTCCTGATGATCTGTCTAGGGTTGTGAGTGGGGTATTATAGTCCCCGGTTATGATGGTGTTAGAGTCAATATCTTTCTTTAGTTTTCCTAGAAGTTGCTTTATGAAAGTTGGCGCACCTATATTGGGTGCATATATGTTTAGAATAGAAATTTCTCGTTGATGGAGTGAACCTTTTATCATTATGTAGTGGCCCTCTGTATCTTTTTAAGTTTTGACAGCTTAAATGGTATTTTTACTGAAATTAGGATCGTGACTCCTCCTTTCTTTTGTGTTCCATTTGCCTGAAAATTTGTTTCCCATCCTCTTACTTTGAGTCTGTGCATGTCCTTTCACATGTACAGCAATTTTAAGTGTTTCATTTAGAGGAGGTTTGGTGGCAGCATATGTTCTTAGGGATTGGATATCTGGGAAAGATTTTAATTCTCCCTCACTGATGAAGCTTAGCTTGGCCGGGTAGGTTATTCTTGGTTGAAATTGTTTATCTTTTAGGACTTTGAAGATAGGGCTCCAAGCTCTCCTAGCCTGCAGAGTTTGTAGATAAATCTACTGATATTCTGATTGGTCTTCCATGGTAGGTGATCTGGCCTTATTCTCTTGATGCCGTTAGGATTTTTTCTTTTTGCCTACTTTGTTTAGGCAAATTACTATGTGTCGAGGAGTTGATCTTCTCATTTGCTGTCTTGCAGGGGTTCTCTGAATCTCTTGTGTTTGAATTTTTGCATCACTGATTAGATAAGGGAAGTTTTCTTGAATGATCTCATGGAAAGTTTGTTTCAGTGTGGTCTCTGTCTTTCTGTCTCAGGAAGGCCAATTACTCTTAGGTTCGTCTCTTGAAATAATTGCTCATCACTTGAAGGTTTTGTTCTGTCTTTTTGAGCTTATTTTCTGTGTTTTTAAGAGTTTGGTTTAGTTCTATATTTTGGTCCTCGAGTTCTGGGATTCTTTCTTCTGCTTGGGGAATTCTGCTTTCCATGCTTATCAGTTTGTTATTAATTTCATTCACAGTATTCTTTATTACTGTTAACTCAGATATCAGCTCCTTCCTAGTTTCTTCTTGTGTCTCCTCAATTCTTTTAAATCTTTCCATTAATGTCTTGATATCTAGGTTTGTAGTTTGAGACCCTTCATTCCCGGGGGCTCTTCATTGTTTGCATTCCGAAGTCAGTTTTCTCAGTGTCTGCCTTCCCGGGGTCTGGGAGAGACCCATACTCTTCTTTTGGTTTTTCTTCATTTGTGTAGACTTTTCTCTCTCTCCCCCTTTTCCTCCCTTTCTTTAATTCTGTTTTTGAGGGAAGGTGGGGTTGCTTTTGGTTCACTTCTGTAATATCCTGTTCTTCCTTATGAGGGTCTTCTGGCTTTGTTCACTTTTGAGGTTGGAGTGTGGGCTGCAGACTTTACTTTTTTTTGCAGTTTTGACCTTTGATTGAGGAGCAAGCTGTGGTTCAGAATGTATATGCTGATTCTAGCATCCACAAACAGGTGTTTGAGCACACTGGAACCTATTTCCTTCTGCCTTACAATCTGTCCATGTAGCAGTATGTAATCTTGGTGCCTAGATTAAAATGGGGTTATAAAAGAGGAAAATAATGGAGGAAGGAGGATCAATAGGAAGTGAGAGAGAGAAGAGCGAGAGGGGAAACAGACATACATACCATCTATCAGGTGAGAAAGAGACAGAAGGCTGGAGAGAAGTGAAAAAAGACATGTAAAAAAGATTTTCTAAACAATACTGATAGCTACACAGAGACAGACCAATATAATCATAAAACAGTGTAAGTCAGAAGGCAAACAACAAAAGTGATCAAAATAAACAGTCAAAATGATAAAATCATAAGTCACAATAAGAGATCAGACTAAAATCACTTCAGCTCTGATCTCCAGCCTCTCTCCTTTGTTTTTCATTGCAGGCAGCTAGATTTACTCGCAGTTTGGGGTTTTGGGTGCCTGGGAGTTGTTTTTGTCTGATTCAGCATAGGGGTGGGCTTTGTCTCCTGTTTAGTGATGTTACCTTAGGAACCAAGGAGGGGGTTGTTGATAGGTGGGTGGGGCAATGGAAATCTCTGCCTGGAGAATGGTGGAGGCAGATTCTCTTTTGTAGATCTGTTTCTCTCTGTTTGTCTGGGTCCCCAAGCTTGAGGTCATGCACTTAGTGCCTCAGCCAGGGAAGTCCCAGAGCTCCAGAACTCCAAAGCTCCAACAGGCAGGCGGTGAGTGGTGAGAGTGGCCCTGGGCCCCCCACAGGATACATCAGCCAGGAATTGGACTGGTGTCCCTGAGGGGCGGGTGCCCAGAGCCTCTGCCAGAGAGTGAGCTGAGACTCGAGACTCCCACGCACACAGTGGAACAGCAGCAGCAGGGGCCACAATATCCAGCTCTGCGTGGGACCGAAGGTCCCCAGGTCTTGGACCAGCATGACTGGTGGTGGGCTGGGGGATGGGGGAAGAAAAGTAAGAGTCTTTTTTGGGGGCTCACATTCAGAGAATCTCACAAGTCCACCTATGCCATTGTCGTCTTCGGCTCCGGATCAGTTTTGCTTTTTATAAATATCTTCAGGTTAAAAGTGAAATGCTTAGTAGTTCTTCATTTCATGACTTTAAAATGCCAGTTGGATGACTGTGACAGTACAGGCACTTAAAAAAGGAATAAAAGCAGTGTAGACAAGGCATTGGCTGAGTTTTAACAAATTCTTTATTTCCTCTCTTCCTTTCTTTGATATCCTTTTCTATCAAACTTGTGGGTTTTTTGTTTGTTTGTTTAGAAAAAAACACCTAAATCACCAGTCGAGAACTCAAAAAAGTGAATTCAAAGAGTATATTTACAATTTATGTCTATATGAGGAAATCTAAAAGCTGTTGAAAGTTTCCATTTGAAAATATTTCCCCTCTACTGTTGGTGCCTGAAATTATATTTTTAAGAATGCATCTTTTGGCTTGAAGGGCTTGATTTAAATCTATCTATCTATCTATCATCTCTATCTATATAAAGATATTATGTGTAATGGAAATTTTTACTGTAAAGGAATGCATCCATCCTTTCTTCTATATTTCAATAACATACTAAAATTTCCTGAAACACGAGAACTAAAGTTGGTTAGCCCTAAAAAAGGAAATGGTAAATGTAAGTCCGGGGTTTTGTTACTGGATTTGCTGAGCACATCTGGAAGCAATCTGGGCAGCCAGAAGCATTGTCATTGTCCCTACAATAGAGACACAAGAGTAGGATAGTGTGTGGGAGATTAGGATCTTTGGGGGTCAAATTGGTTTAATCCACAATTTTGCCAATAGCTGATGTTAGATTATTTTCATTTCAGACTTTGGAACCAATCACATGTTGCCTGTTGCCAGTCCTTGATGTAGTAACCCATTCACCTGATACTTTACCTGATTGTCAATGGTTGAAGGTCCCTTTTTATCTGTCATTGGCTCACTTTTCAGAGGATGCTTCATGGAATGGCTAGTGAGTTTGATAATTGTACAAAGGGTTTTGTGCTGAATTTTGCTTAGTTCAAGAACTCTGAGAAGGAACATTTGACTTTTGAAAGTTGTTTTCTTCAGTATTCTACTCTGAATTTTATGAGGATTTGAATAATCAACTGTAAATAAACCAGTGGGGTGTGGGGGCTATACTGATATGTAAAAGTTGACTAGTTCTCTACTGAAGTATCCATTCTTTCTTGTCAGTGACAAAATCTTGGTTTTTGGTCTGGTAAAAACTATATTTCTCTAGTCGGCTCGGTGGCTCAGCCTGTAATCCCCCCTTTGGGAGGCTGAGGTGAGTGGATTGCCTGAGCCCGCGGGTTCGAGACCCACCTGGGCAGGAGACCTCATCTCTACAATAAATCAAAAAGTCAGCCGGGCATGGTAGCGCATGCCTGTAATTCCAGCTACTTGGAAGGCTGAGGCGGAAGGATCCCAGAGCCCAGCAGGCGAGGCTGCGGTGGCCGGAGCGGCCACGCACTCCAGTCTGGGGACCGAGTGAGACTCCAACTCAAAAAAAAAAAAAAAAATATATTTCTCAGCTTACCTTGCAACAGGATGATTACATCCTGCTAGTGAGATAAAAGCAAAAGTGTGTGAGATATCCAGGGATGTCTTGTGATAATAATAATAATAATAATTGCAGTAATAATAATAATAACAACAAAATAAAGGAATGGGTTGAAGGCATGCATCTAAAAAGCACTTCTTCCTCCATCCTGCTGCTAGGAATCAAAGAAGCCTGAAATAGGAAATTGAGGGGTTTAGTCAACTTTTGTTTATTTAATTGTGATATGTTACTGAACACAAGCCTAACTGGAGAGCAATATTGGAAGCTCTCAGTGCCTGTCATCCATCTAGCCCCCTTAAGAGCAAAGTGGACAAAGTGACCAAGGGCAGATGGGGTTTCATCAACACATGCTGTGAGTTGTATCACAGCTGATGGACCCTAAAAGTGCACTCTGCCCCTAGTTTTATACCCCAGGGAGACTGGAATTGCTGGGTTGAAGTGTGCAGGACATCCTGTTCTAGAAAGAATGGGAAAAGAGCTGGGGGTGTTCTCACCACTTTCTCTCTTCATCTTAAGATATGGCATTCCCAGTACTTTCACCATGATTTTGAGAACTACAGGCAAAAAAGTGCAGAACAAATGGGTTTCCAAAGCCTTCTGAGGACTTGTCCTGGATTTGTCTGTCCAGAGATCAGATCTCTGGCCCCTATGTAGCCTTCTTTTAAACTGAAAATCAGTCTCTGAGGTAACTACCATGAGATCTTGAACTGACGAGCCATATTTTCATTTATGAGAGCGTCATTGGGTTTTTAAAGCTCGTAGAGAGAGTGAGGCATAGTGAGGAAATTAGACATACCAGCCAGACTGCTTAAATTATTATTATATTCTGGTCATTGTTCAGGCCTCCATGAGGCCTGGCTGGGCAAAACTGCTGGACCTCCCTGCCTCTTTGCCTTCTCCCAAGGACTGCCAGATATCCTGACTGAAGGATAGCCAGTGACCCAATGTAACTTCCATATGTCCATGCTATAAATTCCCAAGAACATATCTCAAACAGGGGTGATTCTAGAGTTTCCAAAATTGTAGACTGAAGGTATTTACTCATTTTTCTCCAGCCTTATTGTGTTATAATTTAAAAATAGAAAATCTATATATTTATCATGTACAATGTGATATTTGGATACAGAAATGCATTGTGAAATGACTACTACTATCTAATTAACATATCCATCACTTCACATGCCTGTGTGTGTGTGTAGTAAGAATATGTAAGATCTATTGTCTCAACAATATTCAAGTGCACATTCGGTCTTCAGAACTTATTCTTCCTGCATAACTGAAACTTAGTACCATTTGATCAAACTTTTTCCCCTTTTCTTCATGCTCCATGTCTGCCTGCTCTGTTTTTTTTAAAGCTAACTGTGACAAGAGTATACTGAGCAACTATACAATTAGTGTTTTGTATAAAAAACAATGGAAGAAACATCAGCTCTTGAATATCTGCTTTTGGTCTTAGGGTGAAAACAAAGTAAATCTATTTTGGTCTCTCTATGTATGCTTTGAAATCAATTTTATAGGTATTTGCTATAGTATTTAGTTTGTTTGGTTTTTCTCTAGTTTTGGAGAACAAGATTCAACACATGAACTATCTCCAGTAACTAGTGGGCCTATTGCAAAGCCCTACAGTGGTGTGATTAGAGCTAGAGGTACTGAATTCTCCTGCAGGTCTGTGAAGGAGCTAAGTCACACTTATAGATTCTGCTACCATAAATCAGTTATCCAAACATTTTGAGTCTGTTTCTTCATTTGGAAAATTGGGAATGTATTTATGTACTGAGCAAAGAGGGACAAAGAAGAAGATGATGAAAGTGACTTATAGAGGGTAAATCTGAACACAAAATGTCAGTAAGTACTCACAGCACTGTATCACAAGAACTTCAGAGATCACAACATCTAGTTCAATCCCCTTAATTACAGAAATGGAGACACTGAGAGGTGAGTACATTGCCTAAATTCACACAAGTCTGCAGAGATATGAATGCCATATTATAGTCTTCAGTCATGTCTTATTTCATTTCCACAACACGCGGAGGTAAGTTACATAAAGTCTTGCAAAATTAGAAAATAAACCTTTCTTAAAAATTTAGATAATGGCAACTTTGAAAAATCCAATGTACTTCCTATTACTTTAAGATACCTCTTCTTGGGAGCACTATATATGGAGGGTTAGATGCTGGGTGGGCATCCCGGGCAGAGGAAGTAATTTGGGTGAAGACATGGAACATGGAACATGGTATAGGCATGTTCAGTTATTTAGTGTGATGTGTGAAAAAGGATTGTCATAATATGTCAGGGAAGAAGGCAGGTTCACATTTTTATGCTTGAAAGTTTGTACAACCTCTGTGAAAGACAGTGGTGATTCCTAAACAATCTAAAAATTGACCTTCCATATGACTTCACAATCCCCCTTCTGGGAATATACCCAGAGGAACTCAAATCATTCTACAAAAAAGATATCTGAGCATGCATGTTTATTGCAGTACTATTCACAATAGTAAAAACACGGAACCAGTGGTGCTGCCCATCAAAAGTAGACTGGATAAAAAAGGAGTACAAATATATGATGGGATATTACACAGCCATAAAGGACAACATTATCAACTTTTCAGCAACTTGGATGGATTTAGAGTCTGTAATACTCCATGATCTATCATAGACACAAAGATCTGAGTACCATATGTTCTCACTCACAAGAGGACCCTGAACAATTATCATAAGACTACAAGAAAGGGGTTGGCAGTAGCGATAAACTGTCAGGGAAGGGAGTGGAAGGGGAGGAGGCATACTTCATCAATAAGGGTATCTGATCCCAAACCAGGTGACATGGAGACCAAAGTGAGGCCCACATTTTACCTGTACAATGACCATTTGCATACCTAATCCCAAATTGTACCCCACATCTTTAAAATTAAAATAAAAATAGGCTGGGCACGGTGGCTTGTGCTTGTAATTCCAGCACTTGGGAGGTGGAGGCAAGAGGATTTCCTGAGTCCAGGGGTTTGAGATCAGCCTGGGAAACATGACAAGGCCTTGTCTCTACAATAAATCAAAAAATTAGCTGAGCATAATGGCACACAGTTGTAGTTCCAGCTACTAAGAAGGTTGAGGTGGAAGGATCACTGAGCCTAGCAAGTCGAGACTGTGGTGGCCTAGAAAATAGAGACCACTGCACTCTAGCATGGGTGACAGAGTGAGACTTTCACTCAAAAAATAAAAAATAAAAATAAAGTAAAATAAAAGCTAAAAAAATAGAAAGTTTGGGGCCATGGGAGGATTTTAGTCAGGGAATAACACAGCATATTAGAATCCCTTGGTGACACTACGTACATGCTTTTGAGATGACCGGAATGAAGGTAGGAAGATCAATGAGGATTCCATCCTCATAATCCATGCAAAAGTATTTTTAGGACCTGAGAACTACTTAGACAGCAAACATTAACATAAATGGGACTAATTTGATGCAGGTGGTAAGAGAAAGGGACACTAAGAAATCTTTCATATTTTTAGATGGAAAAGGAATTTATAAAGGCAGCATAAACTGAAAGGCAGGAGGAAGAAGCGACTTAGGAAAACAGGTGAGTAGTTTGGAAATGTGGTCTGTGATATCCTGATACATTACATTGGTGGAGTTACCTGCTTGGCAGTTGCACATGAGCCAAGAACCAAAAAAGAGTTCATGAATGAAAAGATAAATTTGGAAATCACCAACACACCCTTGAGCATTTGAACCTAGGAGATTGGATGAGGCTGCCCTTTGAGAGTACTGAATGATGGAACTCTGTAAATACTGGTATCTGTTAGATTCATACCCTTCAAATAAATGTAGTAGACACAGACACTGTCTGCTGTGCAGAAATTAGTGAAATGAACTGGCATGGCCTGCCACGGGGCTTTGTTTCACTCACAGAAGAAGCACAATTTGGGGGGGTATTTGTTTAAAATGCAGATTTGGGAACCTAATCCCAAGTTTAATAAATCACAGTCACTGAGAAAGTGGCCCAGGCCACTGGTGAGAACCAATGCTCTGGAAGTTGCAAACCAGGTTTTTATTTGTCCTTGCAACACTTTAGCTGGCTCTGGGAACAGAACTTTTAGATGTGGGTCTGAGAGGAGATTTTTATAAAGTTCCAGACACTGAAGGATCTTTTTCTGGAACTTAGGGGCCTCCCAGACTCAATACAAGCTGAGAAAGTAGCATTTGCTCTTTGTTTTCCACCAAATCATAGGTGCTACCACGCTCGTTCTTAGCTTATTGGAAGCAACAGGTTTTTCCTCTTGACCATGGGAATTAGAATTTATTGTGAAAAAGCACCATCTTAAAGTCAAGCATGGAGTTAGTAGCCATGCTAATAAAAGGGATTAGAAAGCAGTTTGCCGTGATAGGGTAGAGTCAACCTTCCTTACTCACAGAAGTGATCTGCAGAGTCACATTCTCTCTGGCCCTTAATTTTCTCATCTGCAGAAGGGAAGAATAGTACTCACTGTTTTGTTGTGAGGACTAAAGAGGATCCCATATCTAAGATGCCTATACTCTGAAAAGTTCCTAATAATAAGATTAACTATAATTATTACTTGTGATAAGAAACACAGTGGGACCAGAGGCTCATAAACTCCCAGTGTGCAGGTCACAGAGATAGCTGAAGCCTCTGAAGTCTTTTCAGGTCCTCAGATTTCCAGGGGGGAGGGAATGATCTGGGCAAAGATGATTACATTATTTTTCCCTCTCACACATATTTTCCTAGAAGATATTTCTCAAGGAAGATGAGAGCCTTTGTAATTTTCAACCTTTAAAAATAAATTATTCCTGGGTTATTTTTGCATTCATGAAAAGCACCAAATCAATTTCTACTAAATTTTCTTTTCCATAATCAATGAGAAGGTCAGCTGGTAGAGGATACGATATTCTAACATCACTGGGTATTGCCCCTCAGAGTTCTAATTGCTTTAATTATCTATAATTCGATTCTGAGAACCAGCATCTTTTCATACAGTCTTAAAAATCTCAGCTTCTTAATGTATGCATGAATGAAAATACGCTGATAGGCAATTCAAGTTGCAGGATTTACATGCTATAATTCTACTTGGGGAAAAAAAGCATTGAAATCTGGGAGCCCTGGTCCCAAATGTTCTTCATTCACACAACACACAGAAAGACAAAACCTCAGCACAGAGGTGGGATCATGAGCTTCTTCTCTCATTCATTACATGCAATATTTCTGTCCTAGCCTCTGCATTTCCTTGTGCACCTTAGGAAATGGTAGGGAGATAGATGTGAGCCAGAGTCTAGAGGTAAATGATGACACAGTCCTTTACCTGAGTCACTATCTCCCAATGGTTTCCCCTCCTCTTCCTCCCCACCCCCCACCCAAAGAGTACATCTTTGGAAATTGAGAAAATTCAGTGAACAGGACTCAAGAATCAAATCATTATCATTAATAATCAAAGTGAGACATTGTAAGAAATAGCAAATTAATGACAACTGGCAGGTGAAGCTACTTCCAGCATGTGCTTTCTGCATACTAAAGGAAACAGAATTCTCTCCAGTGAGTTTTAATTTTTTAATGTATTTTTTTTTTAAATGTAGTGAATCCTGTGCTGTTTGGTTGACTGGGAATTATGTCCCAATACAAGTTTTTACACTACTAATATGTAGTACACTTAATGACTAGCCTAAACTGTTTAAAATGATTCTTTTTAATATAACTTGATTTTCAGAACCACAAATAATATATAATTTGATGTGTGTTATTGGTACTAATATTGTATATTTGACATCAAAGGCCTTTTTCTAGAGGAGGAAAATAACTAATGGTATCACAAATTGGAATTTAGATTTAGTTATTTATTTTCTACATCTTGGGTCATACTTATTTGAAAGCCTATAATCTTAGCTTAAATGCTTTTTTGATGAAAAATGAAAAAAAGTCTAAATATATCTTCTACTCTTATGATAGCTTTCATAAGCATGAATAATAATAATTCTTGAATTTTGTGAACATCTTACTTCTCTAGAAAAAAATACACACCCATTGGAGCTTTGGAGCTCTGGAGCCCCAGGCTCACCCT